>JAFMSR010000015.1:39506479-40106479 GCA_022818135.1 Saxidomus purpurata
AATTTGTGGACATTGTTACCGTATGCCAAGTTTTCTGTCATATTCTGTTGTTCCATCTTATGAACTAAGATTTCTATAATTATAGAGAGTGAATATAGCTTACACTCATCCGACACATAATGATAAAAGATACAAATGGTACCATATACATATAAAATCAGACAACCATTCCCTTTCATTGTGAACCTGTTTCTTATTACAATTGTCGTACCATAAATATACAAATACTTCAGAAAAAACACTTTACTGTGAATTATGTTTTCTTTTCGAAATGCAAGGTACTAAAGGAGATACTAAACAAGACTTCTGAAATAAAGAGTTTCGAACCATACTTTATCGTTTTCAACACCTTAAATTTACCATAAGGTTGCGTTGCAAATGTTAATATATTAAAGATTTGGATAAATAATATAAACAACGCTTTCTGTATATCTGAGTAAGGTAAAATCTCAGGTTCAGATTGAAAGATAATCTGATTACTGAATAAATAAACGCTATGCGTTGATCAATTTCAAATGCAACTGTTAATTAAGTATACCATCTTTCAATCTTATATTATTTGAATTTCATACCTTTACCTTTGTTCAAATATATATTTAGGAAATCAGGAGAGTTCATGTTTATATACATATTAAATTTCAAACGCTGTATCGTCCTTAAGTGCCTCTGGCAAAATGGTACATCCATAATTATTAAAAAACTAGGGGTTGTTTTTCACGAAAACACGTATGTCTCCAACTACTTAACACTGTAAGATAGACAGTTTACCCTGCTGTACATTACGAAAAAGAACAACAGCTCAGCTCCGAACCGAAAAATGCCGATGACATGCACAACTAGGCACCGATCATCAATGTTAGGTTTGGTTAGGGAGGAGTTGTGCGGACAAACTCGGGGTTAGGGTTAAGGTTAAAGGGACAATAACCCCGACTAGAATCACTGAACTGGAAAATGCCGACGATATGCACAACTATGCTGAAACTAATCATTTGACCTGTGCAGTTTGGTTGAAATCAACCAAACGGTGTAAGAAGAGTTGCACGGACGCACTTAGGGTATGGGTTAAGGTTAAAAGGACAATAACTCCGCTAATAATCACTGAACCGAAAAATGTCGACGATATGCACACCTACATAAGGTACATGTCCATGTACTCAATCTTTCTACCAAGTTTTAGTAAAATTCATTCAGGCGTGAAGGAGAAGTTTCGCAGACAAACATTTGTGATAGGCAGACAGACAAACAGACAGACATAGAGCACCGAACCGCTATGTCTCCCCATGACTAGATGGGAGACATAACTAATTAACAAAATAACAGGAATATAACGTAAATAATAAATATTTTAATTAAACGTATATCTGTTTCATTTCTTTGAAATTACCTTTGAGTTGTGTAGTAAATATAGGAATGCAATTGTTTATCTCTTTGCAATCAACAAACAATGCTTACCACGACTTTGTCCGCCACTGTGTAATTCTTCGTCATGGAGTGCATCAGGAATCAGGACATTTTCGAGCTGGCGACTGTATAAGATAGTATTAAGCGAACATTCAGTAATAACAATAACTAACGCGATTAGAAATGTCGAAAAACAACAGTTCAATACAAACATTTATGCCAGAAAAATTTTAACAAATCGACCTTAATTTAACATCACTTTAGTATAAGACACAACCTTTCGGCAACTATAGGTGTTTCAAATAACGTTATAATAAGGCGGCATAAGAAGAAAATTCATTCATTCAGAATAACAAATTTCAACGATATGGCGTTTTTTTAAGTATCTGCACTCAGCTAAAATACCACAAACAATTATTCAGATGATAATAGTTACTTACACAGTTGCTGAATTAACTTTTGGAAGTTTGGCACCAGAAACTTGTAAATTCTTATAGTGTTCCCTGGAACAAACAGAAAATATAATCGTGAAACATTCCACGCCATGATTTGTAAATAATGGCTTCTGGTCGGGGAAATAGTAAATACCCTAAAGAGTTACCGTCTGTCTATGAAGAGCAGTGATTACTGTAAAGCTTCATATAGACGCATGCATTAATAAATGATCAATCAACACTTATTTGAAAGAAACAAGGAAGGTTTTCTTAACTTCTAACTTAATACAATATAATTACGTTTAATTTATTTTGTTCTTTCCTACCATAAAATGTTTCAGATGTTAGTTTCTGAAACTTCCGCACTAAACAGACAACAAACATGTACATCCAAGGTAAGATATAGCCTTTGTTTGTTGAGTGTAGTTCGGTTCGCACGAACATGGCAAGCACATGCTATATATGTGTAATGATCAAAAGCGTGAAGGTGTCACGTGGAATAGTATGATGTAATTAATTTTTTTAAGGTAATATCAAAGGTTACATTCGCATAGCTTACAATGAGATTTCAAATTTACTCAGAAGATGTCAATAAAACTTACTTCATTACTAGCCTTTCATAGCATTTTGAAATATCTTCCAGTTCCGTATTTGTAGCACGTCTTAAAAGCTTTGGTTTAATCAACTCAGTATCTAAACTGTCAAGCTTTTTCTGCAAAGATGTATTACATCAGTATACCATGAGAGTTTTCTTTTACTTATGTCAAATTTTATCCAATGTTTTGATAACTTGTGATAGTGTCACAGGTATACATTGTATATATGAATAAAAAATCTCACAAAAACAAAAGTTTAATATGATTGGTAGATATTGTGCCATTTTATGATATGCCTCTACCGAAATGTTTTACTTATCGGTTATTCTTTCAATGACAAATTAATGACACGAGTTGCATGTAGGACTAGAAATATATACTACTAAGAATTTAAACCTTTATATGATGATCTCCAGTCGTGTAACCAACTATCTGCTCAACGCCTGCCAATATGTAGTCAAAAACCTAGTTAATCGTAAAAAAGCAAGTGAATATTTTGGTAAAACAAACGTTCTTATAACAAGATAAAGGGCTTCTGTATATAAAATATTTAAAAACAATAAAAAAATTTCTCTCAGACATAGACATAAGAAAGAGAATTGATAAAACAAGACAAATGATATGGTTTAAAAGTAGTGGGTATCTGTTGCTGAACGCAGTTTGATCGCCCGACCGATATGTCATATTTCCTTCGTAAGCATTCCGTTGTCCGTCCTTCAGTCTTCGCTATTTAGGTAAAGACCATGTTTTCTATTGTATATTGTTGGAATGATACCAATGACAGTATTACGTGATGCCGTTATGAATCAGTTATGTGTTCTTGCCAAAAGCCCTTTCCTTTTAAAAGTGATATTACCGTTCAAAGTGACCATCACCATCTTAAATAAAATATTAATCAGTGATTTATACTAATAGAATAATAAACATTGCCATAGTTATAACCCTTAATATAACGATCTGCATAACAGTTTCATTCACACTGAATATAAAGCAAATAAAAATCCACCCTTTCGGTTATGTATATCTTAATTTGTATGTGTCAATAACAGAAACTTAGTAAAACGCATTTCTTATATGTTTTTAAAGCATCCTCTGTGTTTTGAGCAACAATCTTAACAATAAACCAATGTGACGATTTTGAAGGGTAATATAACTTAATGGTATTTCATACAGAGTCTAGTAGTCCACTAAGCATTTCGCTAGGCACCTTAAATCAGACGTCACTATCATAACATTGGTTACAATTATGCCATATCATTAACTGACAATCCTAGTTAAAAACTGCAAACACATTGTTTTATTTAAGTGCATTTTCATTTATATTTGCCAATCATAGAAAGAATTCGGTATATATCATTTCTTGAATGTTTACAAAGCAAATACGTGTACTGTATTTTCAGCTTGTAATATAACTTTACTTTGTATTTCGTATAATTAAATGTATTGCCGTCAAGAATTGTAAAATAACTAAAACCGATATCAGAACGACATTGGAGAGACATTTAAAGCTCTTAAGAAATTTGTAATAGACATAAACCATCTGAACAAATGGTTTATCATTAAATGGGTAAAATTGCAAAATGGTGTTTACATTATCGTTTTTCATAAGTTGTATTTATTTATTGATTCAATGGGTATGCCGTCATTGTATTGATTTGTGAAAGCTGATAAAACTGTGATACATACATGACTTGAAATCTCTTTGTTTAAATTCATGTCAGGGTCAGTCTCGGCCAATTTAACTCTAAGCTTTTTCACCAGCCACTTGATTGTACCACCCTACAAACAGAGAAAAAGCTAAATGACCTACATGCAGATGGTGCAATAACACCAGCTGCATATCGATACATCTTTAAGCTATGCTTACAACCGATATTCTACTATTTATTTACATATTTCCTTATCCGTAAAATTAAAAATATTGTTGGGCATAAATAGATAGGACAATCTCTATAATATAGTGTAAACTATTCTCCTGTAGTTAACATACCGAGATGATTATTTCTTATTTAGTAATAAAAGCAGGGTACTGAAAATCAATCACCCATGTACTTAGTACGTTCTTGATGTTCTAGTATGGTTTATGTTCATTGATAACCTTAGTGCGTGCATTTTGAATTAAGAAACATTGTATTTACCTGGAATAAATGACAGTTTTGTTAAAATGTAAAATAAGATGATGAAGAGAGTCGGTAGTGAAAAACAAGTTCAAATTAGTAAATAGCTGTTCGTTTTTACCCCTACCCCATGTATTGAAAAAAAGAAAATGAAAAAAAAAAGCCTTGTGGCGGTTGCACAAAAAAAAAGAATTGAAGAGGCCCCGGTACCGTATTCAGAGGCACATGCGTTTCATCTATCAGAGCAACAAGCGAGAAACAAACCGCCCCCCGTAAGCCGCCATAACTCTAGAAATAACAATATTCGTATGACGAACGTTACTAAACTGAATGCAAAGTACAGACTGTCGTCGTATACCTATCATGAATACTTAGTCCTGATTGGCTGATAGCGTTCACATGCTGGGTCCGCATAAGTATGTGTAGACCTGGAAAATAATGTGTAGACCTGCGCGTATTTCATTTTCTCATATTTCACTATTTGTTATGAAGTATACGATATCATGATTCTAGACTAAAATTTCAGTCAATATATATACTAAATGAAACTTCTAATGCACCACCTGTCTGTTTTCATTCTTTATTTGATTATCGACCCTTCCAATATATGCCAGCTTATTTTGTCTATCGATGCCCGAAAGCTATCATGTTTTGCTTTTAAGAAGAGACTGCGTAACTACTTCCGTTACATGAATTTCAAAATTATCAAGTGATACAAATTCCATATGGAAGAGAAATTTAAGAGTTGGTTTCCCAAGGAAGAGCGATAAGGCATAAACCCATGTTAAGTCTACGGATGTTTAAACGTTAAATTATATATTGACCTCAACATTAGTCTATATCTGTATAGTAATACTCGTCCAGCCTTTAACTTCCTCCTTAGATTAAGTTACATTCTATCGATACTCATTTAGTTCAGCTGCATTATCACATCTATTTAATAGATCTTTTGTATCGTCAATGTTGGTGTTGGTACTCCGAAAATATATATAATTTTCCTTTGTTATTTCTAAATAGATACAGATAATAAAAGCTTAATATTCGTGGTGTTATATTGTAGAGCTTACATGCTCCTAAACGTACCACTCACTTTTCATAATACGCAATGTACAAGGAAATGTTTCATACACTCAGGTAGATCTACTCTCTGGCTGATTATCAATGATAGGTTATACCATATAAATTTGACATCTTCATAAGCATACATGAATTTGAATTATAAATACTGAATTTGTAGTAAAATATAATAGGGTTATTAGTATAGTAAAGTGATCCAGGATGCCAGATTTGCTCGAGTCGTGCGTCGGATCTTACGAGTGCGTAGCACGAGTATGATTCGGTCTCGGCGGGAGCCAATTTGGCTTATGGATCACATTACTATACTAATAACTCTTTTATAATATACCTTTTGACACTTGTCTGTGCGAATAAATTAAATCAAAATGATATTGTTAGCATAATATTGAAGAGAAACTCTTTTTAGCGCGAAATATGCGTTGTGTGCGACGTTGTTTTATTGACGTCATCATATAAACAAGTAGTAACGACCCAGTCAAAAGCGACGTTATTAACGTCATGTGCATTTTAGGGCCAATTAAATGCACTCTTACAAAAAATGATGACACTGTGTGTATTGCAGGTACATACAATACGAAATATTTTTTCTGTCAGTCCGTATTTGATGGTTGAATAAAGGCTGTATTTATGACAGAATATTTATAGGTATATAATAATACTTATAAAATTCCAGCCAGCAAAAAAAGCTACTAATGCTTTCCTCTACATAACACAAGATTAAAACGTGTCAACATCAGGATAGATAATGAATTGCAATTCAATGCAAGGTGAATATTTGACTTACTATCATAAACATTTCATCAAGTTTGATCTTCCTAACTCTTCCAGCTGAAAACTTGTTCAGACATGCTGATAAGCTGTAGGTGACTGCAAGAAAAACATTTCTTATCGTAATTGTATATATCATGCTAGCGGCTGCATTTGGCACACTTGTTCATACATCATGCAACAATTTAGGCTAAAAACATTGTTGTGTTTGTTACTGCAAACAATTTAGTTCCAAAGTATTTGTAGACGACATGACATGAATCCTTGCTTATTTTGTGCCATGTATTAAATAAAGAACCTAAAATGGACTTGTTAATGAACTTGTTATTGTTCGTATTTCTATGTTTTTATTTCTTTTAATTATCAAGTCATTTTTAGCATAAATTTAAAGTAATGTATTTCCTGAATAATCAAAGACCTGAACAGATAGAAACGAGCATATACAATGTTTCTAAAGGATGGCTTGTACCTATAAATCTGTAGACAATGCATAACAGAAGTGCCCACAATGCAAATCCTGTTTTCCAATCATAATTGAGGTTTATTGTGACAATTCCAAGATCTAGAAATATAATAATCTCACTGGCGTTCCTACAAGAAGAGAAAACCATGTATAAAGTGTAATATCGTATTTAAAACAATGATAAGTAAATTAACCTGCCAACTTTTGTATATAAAGTATCAACGCAAAATATTAAGTTTTACCTGTCAAATTAAATCTAGGAATATGCAAAGCTTATGATTTTAAGTGCTGTGTCCTCGGAGAAAGATTGAAATGCTGTAATCTTTTACACAATCTCCGTTAGATTATTAGTGTGAAGCGGAATTATTTAATTGATAAAGACATCTACAAAATACGACATTGCCGAAGCTACTTACGCCATAACTTTTGAGAAGAACTTGATAGACTGCCTTGATTTCTTGGTAATGTTATGAAATGTGTAGTGTACCTGCACAATGCCACATGCTATTATACTGATTATACCAGAAAACTCAAACATATCGGACAAAACATAGGACAGATATGCAAATCCAAACACTATCAATGGCTCAACCACTGAAATAAAAAATGATACATAAGCTAAAGAGTAACTGCAATGAAATACATTTCTTATAATTGTACGCTTTAAAAATCCATTGAAAACTCATCGAATAACGATTAACGAACTGAATAACTTGTTTAATGATATCACAATGCTTTAAAACAACAATACAAAGCAGCTGAATGAGAAAAGAAAGACATGAATGTATAATGATAAGTTTGTCTGTTCTGGAGAACCCTACGTATATGCAAACTCTTACTTCAGTACACGAACATATACAATTCATCATTTCAAAACCCAATCTGATAAGATCCGTCCTCTGTTGTCTTCACTTATGTAACATAAATGATAGTTTCTTCACACTTTTATTATAAAGCTAAGCTATTGGTAACTTAACATGTGGTTTTAGTAAATACCTTTCACTCTGTTTGTAAATTTAGTTATATAAGAAGATAAAACCCCACAGAGGATACCAATAAGCAAGCCAAAGATTACAACGATGAAGAACTTTGCAACACCAAGAAGCATCTGAAACATATAGGTTTACATAGGTCATTCAAATAAAAGACTACTTTAACGAATGATAATGATTGTTAACTGATATTGATAATTATTACTGTGTTATTTTTATCATTTACTATTTTAATGATGATCATAGTTAATGAATGGTACTTACTTAACACTTCATATTTCATGTAACGATTGACAAAATCATTGTTTATGATAGCTGGTGTATAAAACATGCAATTGAAGTTAGAAAGGTATGTATCTTGATCCTCGTAAGCGACTGATATTGTCATTGTAAAATGTCAGTTTTGTTTCAAAATAATTTCTAACATATATGTGTTATTACATTGGAGTGTACAATGCCCTTTCGGCAATGTCAGGCTTTAGCAAATATTTGAGTAGGTTCTTAGGTTGAGTAGGTACTTTATGTTTTCCAACAAATGTAATACGTAATTTTGTATAAAACACCTTAATTTAGTCATAACAACTGCTTCAAAACAAAATATTGAGGAAGTACGTAAAATTAGTAACGGACCGTAACTGTAAGTACAGCTATGCAACATCAACTATAATTTATACGTTGATGTTTATAAACGGGTTATTAAAGAAATGTTTTCTTATCAGTAAATATAATCTATGATAATGAATTTAATACGTTATACACATTAACCAATATCTAAGATGCATTTATTTTTGTACTTAAACATTGTGACACAACAACTGGTCGAGTGGTTAGCGCTCTAGACTACCAATCCGGAGGTCCCCGGTTCGTTTCTCGGTCGGGGCACTGGAAATTTCAAAAACGCTTTTCAGTGTTTCCTACCTATCTGAGATGAACTGGTTAGAATCCCCCCCCCCCCCCAAAAAAAAAGGACCACAATGGAAATAAAAGTTTGCTCTTTATTGTGTTATCCTTGGTACATGGTACTGAAAAAATTTAATGATGAAGATTGACCGCATACCAGTTAAATAAATGCACATCAAGTCATAGTTTTGGATTATTAATTTAAATCTTCTTGTTAAAGTTTCCTGTGTTTTTGATACGTCAAAATAAGTGGCCGTAAAAGTCATGTTGTAGAAGATTTAGTTATTTAACTTGGAGCTTTCTTTTCACAACTGTCTAGCGCGTACTTTACACCATTATTTATCTATACCAAATATATATGTCTACCTGAAAAACCGAGATCTTGGGCATTGTAATGAATATTTGCATGACATCATACAAAACAACAGTTACGCCATCTGAAAGACAAAACACAAAACGATACTTCTGCTGCGCTAAGAATGAAACATTAACCTTTATGTCTTTAGCAAAATGAAGAGGGTCATTTAAGCCCTTAATAGCATAATTATCTGAGTCATATTGCTCATCAATAAGAAATATTTTGAGACATTTTCACGATGATTGAGTGCAAAATGTGGCCTCTATCATGTTAACAAGCTTGCCTTGTTTACATGATTACCTAGTTATTGGCACCAAATATTTGGATCCAAACATGGTCTCTTAAGTGTTAACAAGTATTGTCGTTTTGTTCGTTTTGTCCTCAGGTTTGCTTTTAGCTAGTGTGTGTGGTAGTGTATGGTGTGTGTTACATGATGTGTGTGTGTGTGTGTGTGTGTGTTTTGGTGGTGTGCACTTCTGGGTGCTATGGGGCTCGTTTTGGGAGGCTGCGTTTTGTGGTTGTGGCATTCCCTTTTGATATTATTTTTTTTTTTTTTTTTTTTTTGGTTTAAAACGGTGATCCTGTTCAGCTTCATAATACAACCAAAGTATGTCTAGTTCTTGACCTATTTTCTAACTCTATGTTGATTTTACCAAGCCACTTATTGCTGCGACCAAGCTATGAACCTGACCTACATACCACCCTCAATCAATTTTCATGATGAAAAGACAAATGCCGCCTCTAGTGAATACACAAGCTTTTCCAATAATTTGATATACTGACTGAGTTTTGACCTGACATGATCCACATAAGAGCACGACTTAGAATAAATCAATGCACCAATCCCGTAAGTTTATGGAAGATCCAATGACAAAGTCAGCTTTTATTGCTTTTACACAGATTTTGATTTGAGACGATTACTTACATTCATTCGCACAAAGTTTTGGAAGATCCAATGAATAATGTAGCGTCTATTGCATACACAAGGTCAGGTGTTGAAATATGACAGACAAACATACGACGGACATTAAGCGATCGCAAGAGGTCATCTTGAGCACCAAATGGTCATTGGAGCTTAAAAGCAAAGACTGGAATTTTGAAAACACTTGAACTACTGACCGGTAAGTTTTCGTTTTATACATTGGACTCGGTCATGCTTTCGGATGATGGTACCATATACATTTACGTGCGAAACATCACGACGTGTTGTTGTTTCAACACTATATCAAGGCTAAAACATACTACTGTACTATACGAAACAGCACTGCGCTTCAGTAGTGGTCATGGGAGCTAAAAAGCAGAGAATGGAATTTGAAAATATATTTAAGTACCTGATGACTGGTTAGCATTTGTTTTAAACATTGTACTAGTGTCGTGCTAATGAATGGCGGTACCACATACATTTAAGTGTGACACAGCACAAGGTGTTGTCGTTTCAACACTATATTAAAGACGATCGCTACAGTTTCATCATTTTGTTCAAGCAATGAGAATTTTATGAAATTTCGTTTGTTGTTAGGGTAATACCTGCTTAGTCAGAATATAAAATAAAAAAGGTAGGTCACCAGCCTTATTTAGAAGTAATGGACACTTTTTGTAGTATATCCCCGAAAGCAGTGAAAATGACCCCTATCTCATGTTTATCAATAATAAATCTCTAAATCTGGCAACTCACCATTGATTTTTATTTAAAATGTTAGGCAATTGATCCTTTTTTATAAAACTACATGAATTCAGATTTCAAAATGTATTCAAACTGAAAAAAAAACATAAAGAGATACTAGTTTCTGTAAAAAATACGTAAAATTTGTAGTCATTTGTCAAAGTTTTTTTTCTTAATGTTCAAGCATTGAGAATTTCTTATTTTTTTGCAGTAGAATTGTTCAAACATCACTTTATTGAAAACTAATTTAAAAATGATAGGTAACCAGCCTTTTTATTGAGAAAAATGAGCTGTTGTCTCGGGTGGGAGGGTGGTGTTGGAGGGGAGGCCATGTGTTTATTGCCACTGACGTAATACAGATAGCTAAATGAAACTTTAACTGGACAAATTGTGTATAGTGAAACACTTACAAGTAATATGTAACCAAAATGTATCCTTCTGAAAGCATTTAACACAGTTTAAAAGTCCACCTTTGCTAAACACTGACTTTTTGGGTGCTTTTAAAGGGAGGTAATAAGTTTTCTTGATATACTGATTTTTTTGCTATAGTTATATGTTTTATTGCTTAAAATAATCCTTTTGTATGTTTTATTATTCAATAGTAATTGTTTCTGACATTTAATTCAACAACATCAAAATATAAAAATATTTGATATTTAGCCAAGAATTAAACTGTAGCGATCGTCTTTAAGTCCCTCCACAGTAGTTTCTTAAGTATCTGTATAGCCTGGCCAACTGAATAAACGCTAGTCACGTCATTTTATTTCAAGTACCACGTCAGATTTTATAAATCTTGATGCCATATAGTAGAGAGAATCAGAGGTTTATAAATTGCAAATAAAATGTTATGTTTACACACCGTTCAACAATGATTCACCAAATACTAGAAAATAAAGCACGTCGTTAACGCCAACTTCTTGAAAAACAGCCAAGACCTGAAAAAGGCAAAAACGTCTGTTTTGCAACATTGTACTTGGACGAAATTTGCTCATGCATATCTTTTACTCAAGCCTCTTATATAAAGTATCATGAAAAACATGATTTGTAACTTCTAAATCAAATACACTTTATATACAGCTTTCAGACGCTACAAGATCTCTCAGCACAGAAAGCGACTAATAACATTGAATTTGTAATTCTTATTTTTCTCAGGTAGACATGCTTTATACGTACTTTGCAGTAAATGTAGCAGTGGTTCTTTACTGACATTTTTTGCATTATTTTCGAATTTTAAACTCTTATAACTGAAATTTTCTGTCATAATATATGAAAGAATAAAGCTGCAGTTTTGTATTAAAATATAAAACTTTTACTATAGTGCACAAGAAACAAAAAAGGAACGCACCGCAACTGGGTCAACGGCCACTATTAGAGAAGCAAAAAGTAGCATTTCCACAAGTGATATGTTTATTTCTTCCATCGCTCCACCAAGGTATAGACCATACATGGTAAAACCTGTAAGTAGTACATAATGTTTTTGTCATTGATTTACCTAGATCGAAACGATGGCAAATACAATACAAAATAGTTTTTTGTAAGGAATTAACATCGCATGTTAGGATGAGATAACATCTACTCAACAGAAGTAATCTTCATCTTATAAATCAGTTGTTAGTTAAAGCAGTTGACATTTTACTAAATCCTGATTGATCACATTTGACTTTACACAAAGGCAACTTACCTATTAGGAAACAATTGAGGACGGTTCCCTGTAACGATAGAAATGAATTAAAGATCCACATTTACTTTTGATATCAAGATTACTCGTAGCACTAATGTTACGGAGGCCTAAAGGGTAAAAGATAAGTGTTTGTTTATTATAGTATCACCCCTACTTAAAGGGCCAGTCATTTCTGATTTATGAGACCGGGGAAACTGAACACTATTGCAATAATATTCCTAACAATTCAGTTTAAACCGAAAGAAAACGTTATAACTAAAGCGCATTATTTCTGAATGATATCGTAAATTATATCGAACGTTTCCTGACTTTGCTGAAATAATAACATGTATATAAAAGAAACGCATAGTTACGTCAAAATTGCTTTAATGTAAATAGAACACGTTCCAATCACATGCTGTTTTATCGGAGGACATTCAAAGTGACAGGGGTCTTCTCGATATTCTACGTGGAATAAATAGGCAGGCAATCCACTTTTCGGAATAAATAGGCAGGCATTCCACTTTTCATAGCTATAACTCGTTTTTTTTTGGGGGGGGGGGGTGGTGGTGTGCACTTCTGGGTGCTATGGGGCTCGTTTTGGGGAGGCTGCGTTTTTGGTATGTGGCATTCCCTGTTTGATATTATTTTTGTTTTTATATATTCATACACGAGCATTTTTGTGTTTTACATACCATGCCTTTTGTTTCCATTGCGTGTGTTAGAGATTCACCTAGCGGGATTCTTATTTACACTGCCTGGCTTTTGAACATGGTGGGGGTAAGAGTGAGGTTGGGTGCGCACCTAAACCGGTTTAAGCCCCCAGTGGTGTTTTTGCCACTGACCGTTCCAAGGCGGTGCCCCATTGTTCCTTTAATTGTTCGTTTTGTCCTCGTGTGTTTGCTTTGTATGCTAGTGTGTGCTGGTAGTGTAGTGTGTGTGTGTTACATGATTGTGTGGTGTGGGTTGGTGGTGTGCACTTCTGGGTGCTGTGGGGCTCGTTTTGGAGATGCTGTGTTTTTGGTACGTGGCATTCCCTGTTTGATATTATTTTTGTTTTTTTGGTATTAAACTTGTCTCACTGTCTCCAATGATGTGAACCTCTTTGATTTATAGATGTTAATCATTCATATTTCAAGCATATTTTGATAATATGATTGTATATCATAAACATTATTTATGTTCCAAAATATGTGCTGCCATGTAATAACTAGAGTAATCAAATATGAGACAACCTTTCTCAATGGCCAACCAGGTTGTCAAATAGCATACATCTTTTTTCTTTAACAGGAATGATTTATTTAAACCAAACAGCAGAATTTTTTAACTCATTTTAGAAACAACACAAGATTCCATTCATATATTTAAGAAATTTCGGCAAATTGACTAATGTAATTTATATTTTACTATTTCTGGCAATTCGTCGAAACGGCGACTAATCACAGATTGCATTAAAGCGATAACTTACACAAGTTATGTGTAAGAAGAAACGTTGTTAGATAGGTGCAACATAACAACCTTTAAGTGTTGGCGCACTGCTACTTAAAAAGCTATCAATTTGAATTGCTTACCAGCACAGCAAAGAGCAACACTCCGCCTATATTCTCAGCAAATGTACGGTCATACAATCCATATGCTGCTTCCAAAATAATTCTGAAACAAAATATTTTTACCTATAATTACAGTGTATCCACGCTGTTTTACTGCAACTAAAATGATGGTCACCAATAAACTTCTAGGCGACTATGACGGTACCAACAAAAGCTCAAGAAAAAAAAGACTAAGCATCATGCTTTGATCCTCTTTATAAATGACAATCAGTCATCGGTATTTTAAATATAAATAAAAAGACAAATAAATACTCACGGGGGTAACAGGTACAGAAAAAACAAATTAGGTTCGTATAGTTTGACATCTTTGGTAACACCGGTGTAACTGGAACGATAAGACAATACCAGTTTACCTGTCTATACATTTATTTTGCTCTTCAATCATATCATATTCTAGGGCTTCAGAAAATGTCTGTACGGGAGCTTCAGTAAAGCATTGGTTGTTTGCGACAGTTATTTATCTTAATATATTTTATTTTATACATAAACTTAAGATACTAAAAAGAATCAAGAGCAAATTTCAAAGACATTCCACCATTAAGAAACTCCACAGGTAAACAAGAAACTTATAAATAATAATTTAAAGTCAACACTTACTCTTATAAATCATAAACTTACATATCAAATTATAAAAGCATAATATTAATGAAATATAACAAAAACGAAGCTTTAAGGGACCGTTGTTAATAGACCAGTGTCAGAAGTAACATGCTTAATTTGATTCATACTACTTTATACATTCTCGGTTGCAAAACACATTCTTCAACTTAGATTGATCGCTCCCGAAACAAATTCCAGATGAAATCGACGTCGAAGAGAGAGAGAGAGAGAGAGAGAGAGAGAGAGAGAGAGAGAGAGAGAGAGAGAAGCAATGTGGATTGTGGAAATATTTGTGATTTACCTAAGGACACAACCGTGGTACAATAACCATTTAATAACACTGTGTTAACATATTTAACAATTAAATGTTATTCGATTAATTATGTCAAATTAACACAGTTAAATAAGACTAATTATTTCCTCGTTTGGCATCTTCGAAAAGCCGTTTTAGAGACACCGTTGTGATATTTTTATACAATACATATGTATGTGTTTGTTTGTGTGTGATACTTTTTAAACAAACTTAATACTCACAATAGAATAATCCCAGAGATAACACCAAGTACAATAAGAACACTGAAAAAATAGACATCAAGTTATTTGTTTCATATCATATTCACTTTGAATAATTTATGCAAGTTGTTAAGTCGTTTTAATCGTTCTGACATTCCTTTGACATTACTATTTGATTCCGATAGTACCGACGAACATTAACTGTGTTTTATTGACATTTGATATGCATGTTAGTGGAAAGCGTCTAGATAGAAGGCTGAGTATATTGATATCATTGAATCCAAACTTCAAACATTTTTCTGACCACAGTGACATCATGCCATTGATAATAAAGAAATAAAGGAAGGCGATTCAAAAACAAACATCACATTTATGCAAATCCTAAAAAAACTTACCATGACTCTGGCACTTTTGACGACAGGAAGTGTGTATAATGAAATGCTAATTTACTCAGGGCAGTAAATATTACCACTAGGGTGACAATGATAGGATATTCTACGTCTTTCCACCGGATTACGATAAGCTCGACTCCTTCGTCTTCGCCTTGCTTGTCTTCGGGCCGATCACTTGTGTTGTTGGTGTCATTTAACACTAAATTCCTGTTTGACAAAGGTGCCTCTGTTGCCAGTTTAGTGGCATGACTTGTTTGGGTTGTACTTTCATTTGTTGTGACAGGTGTTGCATCCGTTGACTGGATAAGGAGAGCAACCAGCAGAACAGGGATGACGATCGAGAACGTAATGTCCATCTAAAAAAATTACAATTAAAATGTTTTATTCACGTTATTTTATTGTTTAAGCGTACATTTAATTGTTCAGCTAACATTATAGACATTTCAAGAGCTCTTCTGTGTTACTCCTATAAGGCGTCATGCATTTCTGCAATATATATCAAAGTTGCTTTTGTCCAAGCACATAAATTTTCCAATTGTTTCCCAGTAAAGCCAGACACAAGGTAGACAGTCGTAGAGTTATCGTTCTTTCATTAACTGGCGTCCCGCATACAATTCAGATCGGAAGTGCTAAGGTATAAGAATATTTGACCTGCCGGTCTAAGTGTCTAAGCCACTAGAAACGAATACGGTGATATGCTTATTGTACTCATTAATAAACCATTTATCTTTAAAGATGATTCAGATGTTTGTGCATCGCATTGACTTCTAGTAGATTAAAATACTCAGTTATTTATCATAAATCATACACAACCGTCTATACTATGGATGATTAAACAAGCGATTAAAAATGTACAACTATGTGTCATAACTATATCCGTAAAGTTCGTTTTCAGTTCACGATTCGAATTTCGAACTGGCAACTAAGAAATC
Source organism: Saxidomus purpurata (assembly GCA_022818135.1). Lineage (NCBI taxonomy): Eukaryota > Metazoa > Mollusca > Bivalvia > Venerida > Veneridae > Saxidomus > Saxidomus purpurata. Next base: position 39,522,956 of record JAFMSR010000015.1, read on the forward strand.
AGTTAGCAGTTCGTGATTCGAATCGCGAACTGGCAACTAAGAAATCAGTTTGCAGTTCGTGATTCGAATCGCGAATTGCGAACTGGCAACTAGTCTGCAGTTCGCAATTCGAATCGCGAACTGCGAACTGGCAACCAGTCTCTAGTTCGCAGTTCGAAATTCGAATCGTGAACTTGTTGCCCGAACTGGCAAACTGCAGACAACTTTGCGAATTGCAAACCTAACATGAGTTTTCTATTCGAATAACGAAATGCAAACTATATACTTCTCATTCCCAATGAGCCGTTCAAATGAAGATTAGTTGACAGTTTGCGATTCCAATAGTGAACTGCAAACATGATCGCAGTTTGCAGTTCGAACTGCGAGCTACAGACTAGTTGCCAGTTCGGGCAACAAGTTCGCGATTCGAATTTCGAACTGCGAACTACAGACTAGTTGCCAGTTCGCAGTTCGCGATTCGAATTGCGAACTGCAAACTGCAGACTAGTTGCCAGTTCGCAGTTTGCGATTCGAATCACGAACTGCAAACTGATTTCTGAGTTGCCAGTTCGCGATTCGAATCGCGAACTGCGAACTGCGAACTGCAAACCAACTTTACGTTTATGTCATAACTGAATATTCTCCCAATAGATATAGTACTAAATTTTCAACGATCTCTTTTGTAAAGTTGGTAAACAATTTACATTCAAATCATATTCCACATATTGCCATACTTCAATACATGTATTTCATCTTTCAATACTGGCAACATAATCGTATAAGCAGTTCAACATCACATCAGTGACAGTAAGAATTAATGTCCGTCATTAATACTTACGATGAAAACAGTAAAAACGTTTACATTAAAAATATTTCATGCAAACAATTATATACACGTATATAATCCTTAAGGTTGCATTCAAATATTAAATTGTAACTGATAACATATTAAAGATATATGAAGGTTTTCGTTTGAACATACGACATCCCTGGACAATTCTAATTTAAGTTGTGGCTATGAAAGGATCATGAATTAGGGTGTGTACTGATCAAAATTACTGATTCGTAAATTCAATCATTCAATTGAAACGCAAACGAAATTGGTTTCCTAAAATTTTCTTTTCTTTTTTCTAAAGTATAATTGACTGTGACGTGATTACTTTTCAGTGTAAACAACACACCCGGATGTATGATTTTTTAATACGCTGGTACAGATTTAGGGATGTAACCTTTGGTAACTGTTGTAATAATAATCAAATCTACGGTAAACTTTGTAACAGTTGTTTTTCCGAATCATATTTTGTCAAAAATATACATTTGTCTAAAGGCAAGGAGATTAAACCCACTTATTTGATTTTCAAAGTCTGATTTGTATCAACATCCAACAGTTCATTATGATAAAGAGATTTTTAGCTTCGTAATTCACCTTATAATTGCATTACATGGTATTATTTTGAAAAGAGTGTGCCTTAAACATTTAGCATTTTACATGTGGTCATTTTGGTAAAGTAGCAACGAGTATTTTTGTGAAATTATGAGATGTTATATGTAAGCAATGGGACCATATTACTCAGTTGCTACATGTTCACGTACAATTACAACATGCAACCAAATCCTTGAATGATTTCAATTGTTACATATACAAACGTTCCTATTTCCTCTGCATTCAGATATTTATTCTGATCACACAACTATTGTGTCTCTTTTGATGTCAGCTATTACAGTTTGCATTAATTTGGATTAATAACCAGGATATCATACATGATTGTGGGTATGACGTGCTCCGCTTAGAACAATAACGAACTGACTGCATTTAAACTTTGATAATGCTGATAAGACAAAAAAGATATATATTCAATCTAAATAGCCCTTTTATTCTTAACTTCTAAAATACATTGATAAATCTTTCGCTTTTACATTTGTACAAGGTTAAATTTGAACAAAAGATATGAGATTCATTTGTTAATATCTCTCCAAGCTGCAAATAGAAGGTCATTGTTGAATATGTTCCCGGGTAACACGTTTAAATTAAACCGAGAGATAACCTGGATTGTTTTAATTAAAATTGCTGCATTGTCCTTTAACAATACACACTGAAACTAATTTCTTTCATTCTCTCAAGTAAACTTTAACTATTATGCATTCATAATCTTAAGTCTCTTATTTGTGCACCACGTGTGCTTTTATAGCGCTGGTAGTTTGTAGAAAAAGTTTGATTAATGATTGAACTCCACCCCCCACCCCCCCACCCAAAAAAAAAAAAACAAGTTAATATCGTTACGCAAGATGATTGATATTGACTTATTATAACAAGATGAAATGTGTCTCTCTGTAAAAGAAAACACGTCTACCTGTGCTTATTCATACTCTAGATATTTCATTTCACGTTCATCGGTGCATACGAACAAAAAAAAATTGGTTATAGAATAATATTGACAATATCATTGTACCGGAAGTTAAACTGTTTGCAAAGCGTGTTTGTTGCCCTTGAACCATATACACAAACGTAATACGATCTTTGAAAAATGATATAGATATGATATAAACATGGTACTGCTAACAGCTGCATCACGCTGTACATGTCTTTCAGATTAAATTATGAAGCAAAACCAACTTACCAAAATAGTCCACGTTCTTACCGGAAAGTTGATTTTAGAAATTTCATGTAAATTATACCCAACTTTATCATGTCGTGTTTAAACGGTAGAACAACTAGCTTTGAATTACTATGTCAATTCGAGAGAGTCGTGTACGTTATACTGGCAATATATCAACTAGGTGACGTAAACTGTAACACCTTGGCAAATCCATTTCAAATATATTCCAACACCTCAAGTGGAAAAATTTAACTTAAGACAACCATGTTAAGATACAACCTGATATCAGTAATTTCGAGGTAAACGTGTCAACATTTGTCGATCAAACAGCCAAGGTAAAAGGACACTAATAGTTGTACACGCACATAAAGGTATTTGTAAAAATATCATTGACCGGAATTTTTTTTTAAATATAATTCATAAGAGTTTACCTATCTATTACAAATATAACTCTACCATCCATTTTCCGACTAGCCTAAGTATCTTACCCTAAGTGTAATAGGTTCATTAGAAGATTGCACGTCTATCACTTAGGAGTACACTAAGGAGCAAATCAATCTAAGTTGTGTCGCAAACATACCATGGCTCACTATTATCTGTCCCCTAGCAAAATATTACAACAGATAAATGGGATTCTCTTACTCTGCAATAGTGTCCATGAAATTCAATGTGAAATGTATACTGATTTTGTATTTTAGATTTCAATAATATCCACATTATTCTCGTTGTTGTAACTCTGTTACTTTTTTTGCAATCAAATGTGTTAATATGTGTCTGTGTGTGTGTGCGTGTGTTTGTGCGTATGTGTATTTTGTTGGACGAGGGGCAAACATCCTCGTTTGGCGTTGCATGTTTGGTGTTTCATTATTTCGTCAAAATCACTGAATAGATGTCTGGCCTACTGGAATTATAAAATGAAAAATGCGTTAAAATTGATTGTTCGGTATAGAACATGTTTTTGAGTCTGACAGTAATTATCTTATCATCTTATATCTTCTGAAAAGTGATGTATGAGATACTCGGCATATGAAATTACTTCATTCGCTTTGAACGAAAATCATTTACGACACAAATACTCCCATGTGAACAGTTTTGGTTACATTTTGCTGAAAGACGTGTTCCCTCGATTAGTCTGTTAAACTAAAAAAAAAAAACGATCTGACTTGAAACAGATTCACATTATCAATATTACTTACAAAGTCCGACATAGTTTGAATACTGATCATTTATAATGTCTAATATTTTAGGAAACTGATGTATTTCAACCTAAATTGAAAAATATAAATGAAATGTGCCTGAATTTATTGGTGTGTTTGCACAACCAACCACATTTTTACTGTAGATGAAGAAACAGTTTGTCAATCGCGTTTTATAGCGTTCTTTTTAGGTGATGTATGTCCAGGTGAATGCCATATTGTTTTATATGGATGAATCTCATAAGAAAATAAAGCGATCGTGGTATTACATAAAGGAGTTATACAAAATCTATTTTGAAGTTGTACCTGATATTTCAAATAAAGCAATATTTAACAAATGCGCCTAAAATAAACCCGTCCTTGACCTATAGACGCGTTAGCTCTGATAGCCTATGTTATTGATCCTGCATAGTAACCTGCCATATGTTTTACCTGGCTTATTGTGGTATCCATAAAAGTAGTACGGTACACTAGCTAACGTTTTTTCCTTTGCAAAACATGCTTGTTGATCCTGGTTACAAACTTTGTTATGTTTTGTTTTTCAGAGTGGATTTCAAAGCACTATGCACCTTTAAATGTCGGTACGTTTAGATACAAGACACGGTGCCTACAAGATTAGAATTTCTAGAAAAGCCTTTGAAGGTTTATCTGATCTTCATTTAGCTAATCTCTGTTTCAAAGATTTTAAGGTTTAAGAACATTTTAAAAACATTAGATTACATGAGCACTCCGTAGAAGACTAAGGGCGCGTAATTAAAGACATTTGGTACAAGGGTGATCGACAAATATGTGGATTTTGCTTCTATTGATAAAGTATCACATATTTTTCAAAATATTGATAACTCTTTATCGAGTCATCATCAGTGATAATGCGATTCAAAAACGCAATCCCCTTCCAATTTAAATTACAAAAATGAGTTTACATGGGTCATACGCTTAACCTTTGGGTCATCTATCAACTGTATTTTCACACAGTTCGTACTGATCTTGCTATTACCAAGTTGTTCATGTACTATTTTATATTCAGATGCAAATGCTTAACGTATGAGCTACCGCCTGCAGTGTTACTCGGCGATCGAACATCAACCATAGTGAGATCACTACCTCAGCGGGCCTACTAGGCATAGGCTTGTTACAAACGCTGGTTCCACCGCTGCGAAAATGAGAAACTTGGAATCCATTCTAGTTGTTCTAGTTGAAACGTCTCTCTTGTATAAATACATTTTGTAGTAGATAAAATGTTCACACCAACGTTTAATTAAAATCATCCTACCGAATTATTCACAAGGAATGTAATATTCCCTCATGTATAGAATTGATATGTTAATGCACGAAGATAGAAAGGATGGTAATAAATGGGGTTACCTTCGGGGCCCGAAACTGAAAAAAACAGATAGAAAGGATTACGAAATGTCAACATATTTCCCGACATGCCTCGTATTATAATAATCAAACAATTTTGAAATATATTTTCAATAGATGATACAAAGCAAGTGTAACCCTTCGAAAAGTACTGAATACTTTACTATTGCATAATGCATCGATCTGACGTGAGTCTTGCACAATGTGTAAGAAAAAGCGCATTTTGAGGACGTCTTTTGTTTTTCAGTACATGATATTCTTTAAAGAAATGACATAGACAAATAATAAGCAAATAAGAATTAAAATGTGATTAAGAAAGTAAGTACGCTGTTACACCAGGTATGAATATCTTAATTCTCAATCGTAATTGGCAACAAATCATGTAATGGAAAGCAAATGATAAAGTCTGGTTAGAAAATCCGATTGAATAAACATTGACAGATATTAATTCAAATTTTAAACAAGTCGTTGCATACCTAATCTATTGAAACGTATTCAGTATGACACAAGGTCTTACCACTAAGAATAATCTTACAACAGACTCCCCTAGATGATATTAACCTAAAAAAGAGAAAAGGAGAGATGGTGTGAGACAATGTGAAATATTTATCTTTTGCCTAAGAACACTACCACCTGCCACTGGTTGGGATCAAAGCCCTGACCCTTTTAGATTTCGAGGCAACTATCGCGCTACTGCAGCTCCAGTGGCAATTTCTTTCAGAGAGTAGGGTATTGCACTGGTCATGTGAAGGAAATTTGACCGCTTTAAAATATTCAGGAAATTATAAATATTCTAACCGATGGATGCCTGACAATACATAACCAAAATATCACTAAAGTCAACTTTACATATTAATGTATATTTTTTTATGTAAAAGATAGCTTATCCGTGATATGTAAAACACTACACTTATTACTGTGACGTATCTATAGAATTATTTTGATCAACTACGACTCTCGTGGTGATCAAACGGATTTTACCTTAAAACGTGCATCGACATTAAAAAGATTTATTCGTATTTAACAAAACAAACTTCAATTTACTTTAATGCACCACAATAAATATGGTATAAAGATATAAAGCTATAAATTCGACTCGGAAGTAAACACTCTTGGCTGTCAAAGATAAAAACATTTTAACTCTTAACTTCTTTTTCAGGGCGTAGGCAGGGATTGTTTTCACATTGAATTCCTTTTTTGGTTTTCTGCACTATGTACTATTTTATCTATCGCTGTTGGCACCAGGCTTGACCTACACTTTACATTCTTAACAGCTGACGGGAATTGTACACTGTGATTGGTTGGTTATTATTATGGCAAGCTAATTTACTATTTAAACTAGCAACATTCACAATCGAGGCAGCGAGATACTGATATCAAATCTACTTCTCAGTTTTACAGAGTTTTTTGTTGTTGTTATTTTACGTGCTGTGAGTGAGTAACCACTGAATGTAAACATACATGAAAAGCCGATGTGAGCTTCCACCACAAATAATACTAGTTTACTCACATGGTCAGTTGTATAGGTGTTCAAGCCAGTTAATGCAGATATTGCCTTTGAAAATAACCTTTTTCTTCTTTTTCTAAACAGGAATTTTGTAGCGTCTGGCAGGGTCTCTTATATAAATTATTTCCTGTCTGAAGTTTTAGGCCTGGTCACATTTTTGTACAGTTTAAAATTACTAGGTTTCTTCTATACTCGCACTGAACTTGGAACAAAATAAAGTTCTGCTGGTCAGAACATAATAAAGATAAATTCCAATTTTGTCTGATAATTTACTACTCTGTGTGGAAACAATGTGTCTGGTATGCATGAGACACAAGTATACTTTACAAATTGTCTATCTATTTCTATTTCTTGAAAAGGAATATTGTGTCAGAGGGTAAAAATAAAAATTGAAAATAAGCAGTATGCATAAAAAAGAAATACGTACTTTACATGACTGAACATCACAGTAGCTACTTCGGTCGAGTATCTGTTTTAAAGATAGCTCTTAATTGTTTCTCTTTTCTACAGATTTTAATTATAAAATTCGTCTGGCCCTCGATAAAATGCTAGCTAGGTAAATTTAAACCTTTTTAAACATGTTTGTTTTAAATGTTTAAGAAATGCTAATTTGAAAGATTCGAGACGGTCTTCATTAGAACAAATTAGGCTGAGTGTGTGTTGTTTTTTTTTTTGCGTCCTTTTACACATACTCTCTGTTAGTTTCTATTTACGCTTAATGTTTTTTTTTGGTTTTTTTTTGTATTTGCCGAAAACTTGAGAAAAAAACTGCGAATACTGCTCACTAAAATTTATCGGGAAATGATAACATTCAATTCTAAGATGAACCAGGGTTAGAGTTTTCTAAATATTCAAGACAGCATAGCAGCTTTATAAAACCTTATCTTGCATGTCAAGTTTAATAAAAATGTAATCTGTATGCATATATTGGCAAATACATAAAAGTATAGTTCAAGCACGACTGGTTTAAGTAATGTTCACACGCTGATTAAATTGCAGACATGATACTCAAGTGTGGCATGTTATATACATTCATGCGAATAAAGAAATTACCTCTTTCTAATTCAGTACCAAGAACGGGTGAATGTATGCAGTCATATATAAAAAACAACCAACCAATCAAAACTCGACGTATTCGTTCATATGTCTTCCATTTTCACTTCCTAGTTGGGAATGGGTGTTTTTACTGCAATAAAGTTTTATTACTTTAACATGAGAATTGAGCCAAGTTAACAATTATTAAAAGTGCACATAATTTCAGTTAACAGAAAAACACCCCATTACAAAGAACTGATATATTTGTGGGGACATCGAGCTTCTATCCTACGAAATATGTATATGCAAGAAGCACTACACATTATAAAGTACCGGGTTATCTTAATTATTGTAATAATAAATAAGACGAAACTCAAAATTTAATTAGCAAGGGTTAACTTACATTTGTAAAAGGTATTTTGCTTAACGCTTCGGCAAGATGAAAATGTTCAAATTATGAATTTATGAGAATACAAAAATATAGATTTCTGACATTCAAGCAGTTCATGAATAAGTTAACAAGGATTATTAACAAGGTATGGACTTGTTAATAACAACAGGATATGATGATATCATTTACGATGCCGGGATGATAAAGAAAACACTTGTCACCACATTGTCACGAACTAAAACGGGTCCAGTGCATCCAATACATGTAAACTATTAATGTGTCGGTTTATTAAATGGTATTTATGCACGTAACATTGATGTTTTTTTTATTTACTCGCGATCTTAAAACTGCTCTCATCGTATTAGCTGATGTAACCTATTACCATCATTTTAAAGATATGAATGAAAGTAACTCGGTAATTAAAAGGGTTTTGCTATAAATGTAGCTAAATTGTAAGAGCCTGTGAATAAATCAATTTAAATAAAATAAGTATTTAACGTTAAATTATTTACTGACACAGTGGGGCAAAGTTATATCGCTAAACATAATCTGCTGAGGAAAAACATAAATGGCAGTTGTAAAGGATAACCAAGTTACGATAAAAATAAAGGCGTGGACAAAGCTTAGCGTCAGCTGAGTCATGGCTTTTTGCAAACGTCTGTAGACTGTGATTAAACTGTGTGTATATCATAAGAAGGTGTGTTGGGGAACCAATATTGAAAGGAAAACATCCCTTCAGTTCGGATGACTTTTTGCCAATTGAATAGAAAAGCTTACTGCATGGTAAAATCAATTTAGGGCCAGCATATCGATTTCTTAAATCCCCACTATGACAGCTATGTTGATAAAAATACGTATTGGTTAATATGTGATTATTAATAAGTAATTACTTTAAGGAAAGATAATCATGTAACAAACATGTAATAACAGAGGAATTAATCACTTCGTAAGTGTATATTCACATCAATTTAAATAGAACTCAACTCGTCACATGCCTCTCTAATTACACACTTACTAATAAATAAAATATATAGTATATAATGTAACTGTTATATTTGGAAAACTACCAGGCATGCACGAGAAATGCACGTACAACAATTATAATTGAGGATAAGTCCAATAATGGTGACGAATCAAAATAGAAAAAACATTAGAGGCCTTTCTTTATTATAAAAGAGGCCCATTTTTGTAACCAATGCGGGTAGTTTACTATTTAATAAATGGTAACCATGAAACTGAACGAGTTATGTCTCTTTAGCCCGGGCCTCAAAACTGTAAAGCATTATCAATTGAAAGATGAAAGAAATGTACAGCAATACAATGTACTTGTCATGCGCCCAAAAACTGGCTGTTTTAAATGTATTACATATACCGAAGGAAACCTACGTAATTCTTGTGCATAGAATGGAAATATTTTACATAGAAACTATGAATAAAACTGTTGTATTAACTTTCCTTTAGAAATGTAAAGTTTTTGTAGAATTGGTATATACATTTTAAGCAGACATGCTAAATATTACATTTTTTATTCAATAGGTAAGAAGACAACCAATTTTATCATCTTTTATTAAATCGCTAACTACCTACTCAAATCCAATAAGATTGCGTAAAAATACTGGGCTATAATAAGACGTCCGTCCAAAAAATTTGTATTATAATGAAATGATTCTGCATAGCGGGTTCATTTATTAGTATACTGTCTGACGTAATTTTTCAACCACACAAAGACAGTTCCCTAATATTCTCTATTTATATAAAAGGAAAGGCCAGATTTAATCCTCGTGTTTGTTCGACTAAGGTTTCGCATATAAAGTTATATCAGAATTGAAAGAATGAAAGCAACAGGTCAAGGAACCTTTAACAATAAAAACACTATGTACTGTAGGAATTTAGTAATATTGGTAAAGTTCTGTCAAACAATTATTTCATACAATGTTTTATCAACGTTAACACAGTAGTTGAAAATAATATGTCGTTTCAAACAAAAGAAGACGGATGAAATTACAGAAAAATTGCTCATCACACCTCTAATGGTTAAGTCATTCGTTAATTGTACTTGAATTTATTAGGCGAGTTGGAGAAAGGTTTATACGGCGAGGCTCTGTCGGGCCTTGTAAACTTTTCGGAGACGAGCCTAATAAATTCAACCACACAAAGACAATAACCTATCATCATTTTTATAATACCATTTACCAAAAGTATTTCTTTTCCGTATTTTTTTTTTCGACACAGCAGCATTAAGCTCGCTTTTGACTGGAAATTTGGAACTCTTCAAGCGCAAATTAAATGACGAGAATAATGTGTAACAGTTTTACGATGAGAAATTTACGATGTAAGGACAATAACAGAATGACCGAAAACAACCGAAAAACAGTTTATGTCGACTGAAAACAACTTTTAAAAAAAAATGTATAATTCATAATATAAGTTTTTAATAATTGAAGGAATTTATAAGTAGTGAATAATTAATCAGTACTAGCGATATATGATTATTAAGGGTTAATAAATTAAGTTATATGTATATCAACATAATGTGCTTTACCGCCAAATTGATGCTTATTATAAGTATAGATAGTATTTATACTTTCTCAGCCAGTGAAGAACGGTCAATAATTCGAGTAGCATTTTTATAAGAAAAACAAGGATTAAGTTTGTTTTCCTGACACACATGTCGCGATAGATTGGGGCATATTTGACAAGTGGCCGGTTAGCTCCATCGGGATACCATTAGGTTTAACATATTAACAAATGAAGATACATTGGTTCGAATCCCGGTGAATGTTCTTTTTTCCCTTACCATGTGACAATAGATGCCTTTCGGCAGAATAAAGTTAATTTTTATTATAAAAAACTAAGTAACAATCGTTTTCTTATACTAAAAATTGCGCCGACTATCTTTTTTAAGGTAAATTCTTGTTTAAATTAAGATTAAATTCCAGCTTTAAAACTGTCTGTCCAATATTGAGAAATGAACCAGGGTGTATCAGTATCTGTGTCAGAAAGTCGTGTTGTCCTGCATCCAGAGTACAATAAAGAACAGGTGTTCATCCTAAAAAAGTTACATTTTATTTAAGCAGAATGGGTTGTGTCGTATGTCAAATAATCGTCTTGGGTGTAACAGTGCACATACATTCAATTCTCTGCCCAGTTCTAGCTCATTCTAGTTATGATTATACACAAGAAAACTCATGCTACTTTGCATTTTCATTGTGTCAGCATTTTAATCAATATTTGTGTACATGTGCTTCTTGACCGACAAACTAGGTTATGAAATTGGTCCGTGATCAGCTGTTGCTAAGGCCAGTGAGGACACTTTTTCGAAAAGCTGTCCTGAATAATTTAAGACTTGGCAGTCATTTTATATTTTGTACAAAATGACAATATTAATACTAGCTTTAATATCTAATTGATGTACGTCAACAAGCAGCAGAATTAAAATCTAAGGCGGGGAATCCTCATTCTCAAATTTATGGGATTATAATCTTTGCTAAAGGTAATGCTGTTAAATTACATACTTTACGCCACACCAATATTGTATTCAAACCAATATTACTCATGCTTTTCAACTTCACAAAAAATCAGTGCCTCGAAATGTAAGCTGGCGACCCCTCTTTCTATTTTACAAAATGGGTTAAAATTGTTTATAGAATCCATAGTCTTTTTAAATTGTCTCTTTTTTGACAACTGAGGCTCAATGAGTGAAATTTGCATTTATTTTTTATTTTGAAAATCAGCGCCATTACAATATTCTTTCCGCTTTCTTGATTTTTGCAGATGAGTAAATCAGTTGACATGACTTTCAGGAAAAGGTTGTGATTTCGTTATCAAACTAAACAAAGAAATAACAAAACAGGTATGCAAACTGACTGCAAATATACCCCTCTGCTAGGTGGAATTTTACAACCACTTTCCATGGAAATATTCCCAGATCTTTATTTTTAATGAAAGTCAACGCCTCATAGGAATGGTATACGAAATGTCTAAGTTGACTTTATAGAAGTGACATGTTTTTTAGGGAAAACTCGCGAGCTACCTTAAAAGGTGTATAGTAAAACGCACATAATTCATTTGTCGATCACTGACAGATCTAGTAACGTATGCTTAGTCATTTTGTATTTTCTTTGTCATAATATTAGCAAAGAACGAACGTAATCCACCGACTCTTTTACATTGAATTGAATGCAGAATTTGAATGAACGATATGCAAATAAAGCTTGTACATAATGCACATTTGTATTGAGAAAAAACACACGGCCTAATCATTATGTATTGCATTCATTCCGTCTTAAGTAAATCATATAATCATAATTGATTTAGTTCAGAATATATAAGTAAATTGAATATAAATACAGTTTCTGCCCAATATACATTATCTTAGTTTTGCTGTCCGAGGTAGTCACCGTTCAACCCATGTATGTGAAAAGCAACGTGTCTGTTGAGAATAAGTGTATCAGGAACTTGAAATGAAATGGCTAAAGTGATTGAAATCACGAACAGTCCTACAGGATATGGCTACCAAAACCAGCGGATGTTTAAAACGCACACATTCAATTTGAAAATAGAACTATTTTGTATTGTGTACTTTCCACGTAGCATGAAAAATAATGACTAGAAAATAAACTAAACACTTACTAGATCGTTTGTTATAGAAATGTACTCCAGCAAATCTTGTTCTTGATTGAAAACTATTTATTTTTGTAAGTCCTTTGTATTATTAAAATGTGCACAGTACCGTTCCTTTGTTTAATGCACCCTTAAATGTAGCGACGATTAACCGAGAGTTGTATCAAATGCAAACATTTAACCATATATCAACTACCTTGTACGCTTGTATGATAACACTATTGAAATGTCACATCACTTCCTAGTTATTATTATAACATATGAAATCTTTTCGGAAAGGTAAAATCATCTAGGATGATACTGTCCAAGAAAATGTCGTCTGTGCTTTGACAGTCCATGAGTTACCTTTCCTAATGTGTATACTGTATGTGCATAATTTATTGATTCCCTCTTATAATAATAGTCGCCTATTACGACAATCAAATCTGTTTTTCAATAACAAATAAATAAACAAATACGAGTTGTAAACGCCATAACTGAATTTAAAACAAACTAAAGGCATTGTATTTGATTACATTATTATCAAAGTGATTGGCATTGTGGCTCACTTATCTCATGCTATGTTATCCATGCACTTTATAACTTGTTCCATATTCAAAAATTGAATAGGTAGTCAACGTGTATAACATATACGCGAGGGAGAGAAAAGACAGGTTAGAGGTGGCTAGGTGGTTGATGCTCTCGGCTACCAATACGGACTTCCCGGTTCAAATCCCGACCGGGCAACAGAAAATGTCAGAAACGCTGTTCAGTGTTTCTTCCCATCTAGAGAACTGCTTCGAAACTCACCGGAAGTCTCGCGTGTATCGTTGCTACACAACAGACACGTAAAAGAGCCAACTTGCGTATTCGTTAAGTGTTAGGGTCTTGTATCCTGATTTCCTTGTGTCTGCATATGTCTCTTCTACTTAGGTTGCCAGAAGTTCAACCGGAAAAAAGTCCTATTGTCGGTCGGGACAATAATCAATCTAGATAAAAAAGAAGGTAATTGTCATACAAACTATTTTAGATATGATTCTTTCTTATTTAGGTGCAAAACTGTAAACATCATGCGTAAAGCACCGTTGTTTTGTAGCATACCTACTGTCTTTTATGTCCTAGTATGTTTCGACATGACAATCACGGGTATGAGGTAACTTTAAGTAGATTTTTTACTACGAGTTTCATTATATAAGCTTTTTTCACAAACACAACCAATTTGTTTTTTGTATGTTTAATTCTATTTCAAAACATAAGCCATAACTGTTAAGATAAGATCAGATTTATATTGGAATGGAGTACCAACATGGCTAAAACAAACATATGCAATAAAGCAATATTACAACATGAACATAATATAATGTAACCATGGCATGCACACCGAAACAAAAATCTCTTTTGCATTTTGACACTGCATCGATACTACATGTACGTATGATAGCTGATAACTGCTACTTCCGTCCTGTCGTCGCTATCAAGACTAGACATCTAGCCGATTTTTTCGTCCTTTCGTTCTGTCGTTCTTTCGCCCCAACAACAACGACGAAACAACATTTTTAAAGTTCATCCTTTATTTCATTTTGTTTCTGACACCCCGCCAACACTAAATTACAATATGACAATAATTTTATGAACATCATGAACAGTTACTAACTCGGTGTAATTCAACGAAACTTTATGAAACATTAGATTTCCTATCAATATTCTCTTTCATTGTGCTAGATATAATGTAAATATGTTGAAAAGTTTTGAGCAATGTTCCCTACAAGCATAATTTCATACGATATAAAGAGATAATTCAAAAGGAGGCAGGATAGTGTTAAGGTTATGAGACACTGCCTTTCGCCTAAATCTCTTCTGTTACTCTATCTAAGTCTAAATATTTAGTGAATAATTCTAATACTAATGGTTTTAAAATCATGTTTTGGAAAGACTAATTTCATAACATAAAGGGAGATAATCAAAGTAATGGTTCTTTGCCACTGCACGCACTTTCAATTTCTAAACTAATTATTTACCAAAAATATGAGCATTAACTATGTGCAAAATAATCAAAATTGAACACGCAGTCACACGTTTCTCCTCTGGTACTAATTATAAGCGTTACTTACAGTTTTTATGTAAATGAACTGAATGTTTCATGTCAAGAATAAAGCTTGTTTTAGTTTGACCTTTTTTGTTTTGATGGGATGACAGAACGAAAATTACATGTCTTATTAATTACGTATCGTAATCTCGTTATGTCATCTTGTCGCAAGATATACACAACGAGAAATTGAAATGTCTTTTATCAGGGGAGAGGTGATGGTTGCAACAGAGCGATGAAAACAAAATATCTTTTTTTTCTGTCCTATTTTCGCGGCAGCCAAACTGACTATACGTTATCAGAAGGCAAAGTTTTGCGTATTTCTGTTGTTGTTATGTAACCCAGCTGAAACAATAGAAGACGTCGAAACGAAAAAAAAAAGCGTTTTGTCGTAATGACAGGGCGACCTAACAACAAGACGAAAGTGGCACCAGTCAACCATCGGTCGATACACAAAGCAAAACTTCATTTACAGAAGGACTGTAACGTATTTCACATGTTAAAAACATAAATGTTGGGAAAAGTAGACATTACTCTCCATTCAGCAAACAGTAGTGTTTGCATTGTTTTAAAATTTAAGACGTCTCTTAACTTCAAATAGTAGACATGCAAAAAGGTGAAACAATCATATTTTATCGACTGTGTTTTCGCTTGATTCCTATACACGTTCAATGGTCAAACTTGATATGTGACAAATAGAGTTGTTGAATTTAACCGGTACACTGTACAATGCTCAATCAACTTAAGACAATTTCGTTGTTGATGATTCAAGCCGATTTAAATTTCATAACAAACTATCACATGATTGTCAACATGCGTCTCGCCAAAAGTTTTGATATGCTCGCATCTTCAGTCTTGCTAACCATTTTGATTAATCTGATTGTGAACATTGCAGTGTAGTTATACTCATCACAGTGTAAAGGTCACTTTTCCATTTTCTGTGTCTGATTCACTATCTCCATCTTCAGTTATTTCTGCAGCTTGGTTTATCTGTCCGTTTACGTGCACTTCATCTTCCTCATATACAGTGTCTTTTAGCGTGAATGTCACCTGAAATTGTAAATTTGAAACGCCGGTTTATTTAACTTGAAACAGTTTTATAAGGAATCACTCACTTCAGTAAAAGAGAACTTAAGTCTTTATGTTATAATTAGATCGATGAATATTTTCTCGAAGCCTCCTTTCCATTCTGAATTCCATGCAAAGAAAACGAAATGAAAGAACGACTGTGTAATGTCAAGTACTGGATTGAAAGCAATTAAAACAAATCTGGAATATTTCCTTAATGCTTTGATTGCATGTTATACTGCAAGACAACGTGTAGACAGTACCTGACTAGGTTTCCGCTCTTCAAATGCACGTGTACCATCAAGATTGAATGAAAGACTGTGCGGAGGTATCCGTCGAGGGGACGTTTCGCCTTCCTCAACCTTAGCGCGCATGTCACGAAGCACTTTGTTTTTCCTGTGTTTTCGTCTTAGATGTGATATTAAGTGATGTTTGTGGTCATGAACCATGTTCTTATCGTGCACCTTAAGGTGAAGTCGCTAAAAGCAAGTATAACGTAGTTAATGTTAATGAGTTTCAGTCACAGCATTCAAATTACGTAATATGATGAACAAATATGCTTTTAAGTCATCAAAATTCAATTTTTTGTATTTTCAAAGCATGTCCAAATTGCCAAATGTAATTAATTTTCTACCTGACATATTGCAATTTAATATGCTTGACATATGAAACAGTTTTCTCAAAACAACGAAAATTTATAAAACTCAGTTAATGCTGGAGGAAATAGTACAAAGAATGCTTACACTCCGAACCGTATGCATGGTGTGGGAAAAGAACTTATGTATATTGTCACCATGTGCCTTGTTTTCGTCCTTATGCTCTTTATCCCTCTTCGAAACGAGCTCATCTGTAAAACAAAACTCAATGCAGGATCTCACTGTCCTGTACATGACACTAACTATTGAACTTAGTTTCATTACTTCCTTCGTACATGTGAATAATATTTTAAGGATTATGTGAAGAGCAAACTGAAGTTTATTAAAGATGGATCTTTAACAAACGTTAACTTCCATGTTCAGTTAAAATTTCTTCTTAAAAAACATTTTCACCTTTACAAATAGAACGTTTTCATTTACCGCTATTTCATCTTGAAGACATGTGATTGATGCCAGGTCATTGTGGTAAGAAATGAATTTACAAAGAAATGACAAAACTCATGCATCAGAAAGTAGAGATGTGTTCAAGGTTCGCGATCAATTTAATGTGTGGCAAATTGGGGAGTGAGTGTACCGCGATAATTTCATCGTGCCGAAACATAAAAAGTGTGTGTATCGCGAACATCAAAGTGATACCAAAAACTAACACTTATAGTGTTTACTGGATTTTTCTGGACTCTCGATTTCCGGACTGGTAGAGCCTACTTCAGACGCTTTGGCGACGTCGCTTTCGGCTCGTTCAATCTCACTGTCTATAATACGAAATATTTCATTATCGAGTATTTTATGCAGAGAATCGTCAACGAAGTAACTCTCTATTAATTGTAAATATTCAATGATGTTTCATTTCCAAACGAGATCTACCTTGTAACCTCTTTAAAGAATTGATCAATCAAAGATATAATTCAAGTATTTTGTTGTTTCGTTCCTGTAACATTGATATACACAACTGTACATGTAGAAAAAAACGTCTGCTACTTAACTAATACAATAAAATGTTTCTTATGTTTATGATAGTCATGGCTAGCCGTCGGTCGTCTTAATAACATTAACACCTCCTTGTTTGCGCAGCTTCCCCCACCTCAGCAAGATCTAATCAGATCCAATTTTATTTTAGTTTACTACTTAACATTGTATCCTTACGAATGATCTCTGTAAATTATATAAAATTATATCAAGATTTATTCCATACCATGCCTGTCGTGCGCCTGGTGCTCATCCTCGTCATGCCCCAGCTTGTCTAATGCTAGTTCGCTGTCTAGATGACGACTTCAATGTAAAAGCAGTTATTATAACTAATCGCTCTCTCTATGCCAACCAAAACAATTTAAAATATATGGGTCGATTTGACCACTTTCGTTGGACTCAATCTTATGATATCCTGCTTGTATTAAAACATTTTGTTCATTTTGTATTAAAGTAACAAAGAAAACGCCAATAATATTTTGTGTCATATATTCGTTCAAGTTTATACATTTATATATATAATATATGCATACTTTAATAGGCATATCAATTTACTTTTTACAAACGTATAGCCAATAACACCATATGCCTCTTCACGTGCAACACGTATTTGTTCATATATATACGCCATGAATATGTTATTGTTACAGTTACATTCTACTTACATTTCTGTTTTGACCCTAGGAAGTTTAGCACCACTGAGTTGTAGGTTCTTGTAATGCTCCCTATGTGTATGAAAAAAAAATCAGTGGTAATAGAAGCTTACTAAATAACTGATTCAGACGAAGCTTAACCGTGACGAAAAATGCATTTTAGTTCTTGCAATTATATAATGTATGTACATGCAGTGTATATAAGATAGTCAGTAAACAAGTATGGTTTTTGGTACGTGGCATTCCCTGTTTGATATTATTTTTGTTTTTTTGGTATCAGTTAATTACATTTTATTTCAAGATTTATATAAAATAAGTTTGTTGAACTAGTCTAATATTATCTGCCAATTTGTAACATATATGTTTTTTATTTTTTTAATAACAAATTTTGAAGTGATTAAATACAAGAGGAACTTACTTCATCACTAATTTTTCATAATAATGTGATATATCATCTAGCTCGGACTTAGTAGCATTTCTCAGAATTCTAGGACGGATAACTGTGTCATCTATATGGTCAAGCTTCTCCTGTACAGGGCGAAATAATTCCAAAATTATCAGATCTACCTTGCTGAAGTTAGTGAACTAAATTCAAAATGACAAAAATGCTTTCAAATCTTAAATTGGTAATTGTTTTAAATATGCGAGAAAAAGTACAAAGAAATAAAGCGGTTTACCTTAATATGGTGTTCCCCAGTTGTGTATCCTAAGATTTCTTCTACACCGGCCATGATATGATCAAAAACCTACAAGATCACTAGAATACTGTACAATATGTGAAAACACGTATTTATTCAAAAGCGATGATCTTTTTTAAATCTAGAAAAGTAAATTAAACATTCATTTGACGCCAATAGAGTTCTGACACTCTTTTTGAGTTTATCATAGCAAAAGCCTCTTACAAAATTAATCCATAAACAACCAGAACATTTCAAAATGCCGTGCAAATCACTGCATTAGATTTGTTGGTACGCATATCCACACAAGCTTTCATCATAAATTAAACAAGGCTAGCAGCTTAGAGTTGCCTTATGTACCGAAATGTTTTGGTTCATTTTATACACAATTCCATCCTTGAGGTAACCGTGTCACATATTTCTGATATCTGTCTTCAAATAATTGAATGCTCTTACATGGTCATACCAACTAACTATACATAATGCTCAATAAATTGTAACAAATTGTTGTTTTCAAATATCTATGAAACTGTTCCGTCAAGAGAACAATGTATAAAATGTAATAAAAGTTTGGGGTGTAAGGGGTTACCCTGAACTGTAACTTTTACACACACTTCTGTTTGATGATTCAACCCTCTCAGACCAAGAAAATATATTTATAGTTTACCTTGTTCAATGTTTTATACGTGACAGCAAAAGATTCACATAACTCATTTCGTTTGCGTGAGATATCTCTCACTATTCTTTCATTTTTATCGTTACGTTTTTTTTTGCATACTTTTTATATATAATGTAACACTCAAACATTGTACAGTTTTAGTACAACGAAGACTTGTCAGGGAGAAGAATTTTATATGACATGTTGTCTTTCAATCTAAAACCTTTTCCATTACATATGTTTTGAAACTATTCTACTATGTTTACACATGTATATATTTGGGAATAAAATATGTTTAAACTTAGTTTTGTATAAAACCGAAGACAAGAAAGAGTTTCATTACATTTTGTGGACGTTTGTGTACTCAATTTCAACATTATTTGTTTTGCTATTCTTGTCTAAAGATTAAAATTTCTACAATGTATAGGTTTACGTACATTCTAAAAGCAACAAAAAAGACAAGAAATGTTTAAAGATTTTGGCAATTGAGATTCTAGCTTTTGTCTGGAGCTACAATAACATGACAATGGGTGTCCAGCTATTTCAGCTTAATTAAAGATACGATTCAAAATCCCTATTTACTTTGCAATCACAACCATCTATAAATGTCATATAGTTAAATAAGTTTCCATACAAGGAAACAATTAACATCTAATAAGTTTACGGTTAACACTAATTGTAACCGTTTCTGTCATAAACCATTTTACAAATTAATTTCTAGTGGAGATTGGTTAGAATAACATTTTTCAAAAAAGACTTAACAATATAATGGCTATCAAACCCAATGACTCGAACTTATATTAATATGTTTGCTGCACAACAATTTATGTAATGCACTACGTATTAGAAACAGGGAGAAGTCTAGCACATCTATTACTTGTGCAAATTTATAGCCAGGTGTACTGACGCACATGTGACATCCGATTTCCATTTCAAGCAAATACAAGTGGCCTCACCAGGGCTCGAAGCAGTGTCCTCTTATATATCAAACGATCGCTGTAACCACTATCGGGTATATCTTTGAGGTCCACAAGCACAGTAAAATTGTATGACAAATAAACTTTGAACTTTTGCAGACTATTACATTTAATTTTTGTAACGATTTTGTAACGACAAATTTGTATAGTACATTTGTTTCTGATTTTGTTTTGCAATAAAGGCAAAATACTTATCGTACATTAGAACTGGCCAAAGTCAAATCAAACGTGAATAATAAAATATTTGCTTAAACTGCCATGACAATATCAAATTCTTATACATAAACCTGGATTTCATTTCGCAAAATGGTAAATACGATGAATTCAATCAGTGCGAGCGATAACATACACATATTGCATCTTGAAATATAACTGGTTGTAATTGTCCTGTAGATAATTTGTTTTAAAACAATATTTACAGTTTATTTAAATGTATGAAAATAAAGTGTTTCATAATTACTTCAAAATGACAGAACATGCGTATATCAAACAAGATGTAGCCGAATTTCGCGTTAAGACATCATGTACCATGATTATAAAACTGTATTTCGTGTTTCAACTTTGAATCTGCATAATATTATATCATTCAATAAATTCTTAATCAAAATGAAATGCTTTCTGCTTGAATGGCTTTTAACAAGGCTTTTATTTTGTTTTTCATATGTAAAAAAGCAACATGTTAATAACTTCTTGTACCCAAAATGGGTGTCCAGTTGTCCTTATGTTCGGCATCGCGACGAGATATATGTTTGAAGATGTTTACAATTCGAAGTCCATCAGCTAAACCAATAGCAGCATTCCTTAGTTATTTTTTACTACTGGGATGCACGTTTTCTGTTCCTATGTTTTAATCTCGGTGGATTGTCATAAAATTCACTCAGTCAAATTATAACAGTACATATCAATGACACTTTAGCCTAGTGTTTGACAAGTATGCACATTACCAACAAGAAATTACATCGTTTTGTACAATACATCACCTAAATGTAATGCTTCATGTTACAATCTAATTATACAAATGTTTTGTGCTCTTAGCCAACCAAAAATGTCAGTTTATCTGTCACAATATTTTAGTCAATACGTGTTGTACCACAATACCAAATGTACTTACATGACTTGACAGCTCTTCATTTAGCCTCATTTCTTGTGTACTTTGAGCCAGCTTGACTCTGAGCTTTTTCACAAGCCATTTGATACTACCGCCCTATCAATATTTAGAAAACAACTAAATCAATCGAATGTTTCACGTTGTATATATACAAACATGCATGTACAATAACCTCCGTGTATAACGAGCTCCTTGGGACAATTTAATTCTTATATCCATATAGCATTACCGTATTAAGTAAAGAAGGGTACAAAACGAGCCCAGAAAATATATCCCTTTTATCAAGAATTTCGCTATATCCGGAGTCGTTATATACGGTGTTTACTGTAAGTATCTCAGTATACATACCAATGATATTACTTACGTGGCTGGCTACTTCTTCATTTATTTTCATGTCTGTCGGTGCTTCAGCTAACTTTACTCTGAGTTTTTTCACCAACCATTTTATTGTACCTCCCTTTTGAATGGAATGTAATTTAAAAAGTTGGAATATATATATATAATCGCAAAACTAAAACGTTTAAATGCCGGCAGATTTGTGTCTGCCAAATGTTGTTGAAATGTTGCATGTTGAATTGTATTAGTAGTGTACGTACCATTGGTTAACGATTCATATAAAGTAAGTATATATGCAATACATAATCTTATATAGACTTTAATCTATATAAAAAAATAAACCAGCTATTAAACTTAGTATATCAAACATTACACCCTACGACACAAAATGTTAATTCTAAATTCAGATGTTCATACTTAGGTAACTTCTAGGCAACTTGTATAAGTGTATACAATACTTAATATACTTTTACACATCAACACAAATCAGTACCTGTTATAGATTGTTGTGACAAAGCAAAACAAATGGGCAAAAGAATTGATAAAATGCACACCATGTTCTAGTTAAAAAATAGTCAGTTGCATGTTACTTGAGTAACAGGCACTGCAAAACACTTGTAGCTCCGAAACAGGCAATAGCTGGAAAAAAAACTAGAGCTATTGTTTTGATAGAACAAAATATATCAAACAGGGAATGCCACTACCGGGTATTAGAATTTGTAATTAGCGGTGATATGAATTATGTTAATTGTGTAAAGGTCGGTTACAGTGTCTACGTTCATCCATACGTCATTCATTTCGTCATGATATAATGCATTATTCTCAGCTTTCTTGCTGTAATAACATGCATTCAATTTTCCCTATCACAAGTTAAAAGATTGAAAAACACACGATACGGTATTGCCATACTAAATAATGACATACGAAACGTAAAATACTTTGAACTTATCACAAACCAGTAATCAATGAAGTAAAAAGATGTTTCGTCAGCAATGCTTGCAAACTGAAATCTAAATTAGCTTGACTATGTTTGTCATTGTGGTTAAAGCATTACATTACATGTGTACATTTATAATAGTTGGAGTAACGATCTAAGCTTTGCTTTTGAACCCATAAATTTTTAATCAATGTGTCTTGATTCTCAACATCCTACCTTTCAAATGGAATTTCAAATGGAATTCAAATTTAAGCGTTCCGTTTCGCAACACTTGTGACATTTCCGATGTTTGCCCAATAACTGAGTAAACTACTGACTTTTTTCTTGACATTGAGGAACAAAACATATTCTTAATTACAAGTATATTACAAGCACCCGTGTACATGTTTAGTGAGTAGAAGCATATATACAAATCCTGACGCCATTGCTCGTAAACAAACATGAGAACCTTTTGAATCCGTATCTGAAGGGTCAGAACAGCTGTTTACTTGTGAACTCCGGGACACGAGACGTAATGAAATTGAGGCAAAATCTCAAAGCAGTACAGTACACCGGTACGTTTTTGTGATAATAATATTTTTATTTCCTTTTACAAAAGGAAAACCAACATGTTAGTTCACGTACAGTTTACAGTGAAAATTATAAGTGTGAAGATGTGTATGCGCGGAATCATTCGTTCAATGATGTGTCTCATTTTTTTCTGTTCTGGTTTTGTAAGAAGATTTGAGATTACCTGTATAAATACTGTAAAGAATATAACAAACAACGTTGTTGTGACAAACATATTCTTCATTGGAATTTCTTCTTCATTGATCAGAGCAACTAGCGAGAAACACACAGCACCACGCAATCCTCCATAACTCTACAAAGAAAAGATATCACTGGACACACCAAATACACCGGTTTTTTTATTCTTACTCATGATATTCACATCGTGCTTGTCAAATGGTACGTTGATCTTTAATAATACACTTTACCATCTTTGATAACCATCCCTTTTTCTTTTTTTTCAGAGCTGTATCTAAAATAAGTGAAGTACATGGCCTTATTTTGTTCTAGATTGTATAGTTTCTGCTTAGAGAACGGAACATCTGATAACGAAGGGTAATGATATCCAAAATACAAATTTTACGATGAAAATAAAACTTACGATCATAAACATTTCATCTGGCCGTATCTTCCGGATCCGTGTTGAAAATTTGTTTATACACACTGAGATTCCATACGTTACTGAAAAAAAACAAATTTCGGCAAGGTAAACTAAGCATTTCAAATGTATATATTATCACATATCCACAAATGTTATTCCGTTACCAGTCTGTTGTAATCAGTTGTAATTATTTGTTGAATAAGTCGTATGTCAGTTGAGCTCAAACCGCCGAACACAGGATTCATTCTAGATACAATTCTAAGCCAAATATTCATGAATTAGGTTTAGAGAAGGGGAAATATTACTCTTCTTCCTTACGTTTGTATTGTTGGATTGATCTCCCTTTGTAGCACTCTACAAGGACTTACTTACCAGGCTTATATATCTATGTAGATTGCAATTTAATATTTGACCAATGTAATGCTGTTCAATTATCATGAGGTAATCATTTTATTCGTCAAACAGACAAACTATATATTAGCGAGCAGTACTTGGCTCACTGTTCATTCAAGCTGTATGTCTGTCTTGAGTAAAGGACAGCTGTAATTTGGTTAAAGACCTATGCCATCAAAATTATCTGCATCCTTACAAAACCAAATAACGTAACGTTTGTTTGTAGGGTTGTTTATGAAAGTAAACAAAATCACTGTTCAGATGATAACGTTTAAGTATCAAAATGTGTGTTAAAGTGTGTTTGATAGTGTGCTATCCTTTATCAGGAACATTTCACCAACGTGTTTATTCAATGTTAAAGGGGCTTACTTATAAATCTGTATATGATGCAAAGGAAGAGAGCCCACACTGTAAACCCGGTTTTCCAGTCATGCGATTGGTCAATCGTGACAATCCCAAGAAATAGGAAAATGATGATCTCGCTGGCTGTACTGAAAATTTTGAAAGAAGAAGTCAAATTTGAACTTAAGAATACAAATACAGTCATGTTGCATATTATGGGAAACAAACTATAACAGAGTAAGATTTATAAATGTTTACAGTGGATTTATAAAGGTGTTTGTTTTACATTGATGTCTTACATAAATTATATTTCTTGATAAGTCAAGATTCCAATGATCAATTCGAAAAAAGGTTTAGTATAAAAATATACATGAAAACAACTTACGCCATGACTTTGGCAAAAAACTTTATCGCCAGTCGAGATTTGTTGGTGATGTTATGAAATGCATAATGTACTTGTACAATACCACATGCTATAATACTGACAATTCCAGAAAACTCGAATAACTCTGACAGTATGTACGACAGATAGGCAAATCCAAATATAATCAGAGGTTCCACCACTGAAAAAAAAAGAAATCATTTGTTAAATAAACAATACTTCGGACGAATTCAGCCCATAGTAGTTGCTCTTTATTTCTTTTGTTCAAAACTGAAAATGCCTTATTTTGACATTCTTTAAATTGTCATTCCAGTGCTTTATATAGTTATATTCACAAACTTTTGAAAATATGCAAATAATTAATTTTTGCAGTTACATTCCGCTTGTCTGCATCCATGCTATATTGTCTACATTTTCAGGTCAGCGAAGTGGAGCTCAGTGCATTGATGATGTTCATTGATCATCGTCAGTTATCGCCAGGAGATATGATGGGTTTGTCAGAGGGGTATTGGTAATGGATATATATTTTGTCACCAGAGCTAAACTGAAGAGAAGTGAAAATAATACCTTTTACAGAATTGGTGAACTTCGTTATGTAAGATGATAAGAGCCCACATATAAGTCCTAATGCCAATCCAAAGAATACTACCACAAAGAATTTTGCGATTCCCAGGAAAATCTGAAAATATTGTGTTTTACATTTGAAGCTGTTATAGATATTACAAATGTAATTCCATTGATGTATTGGGAAAATACATTTTGCTACTTCCAGAAATATGTCAGTTTGATAAAATATGGCAAGTCATTAAATAATGTGCACATAAATATTTAATATTTTCTTCATGTTTGTGACTGAATGAAACATTATGTCCAAAAAATGTTTTTATGCTTCAGGTAAATATAAAATACGAGTATGAATATTTTCTGGAAGAAGAGCTGAACGGATAAAATATCATAGTACTGTGACCAAATCGCACATAAAAACATGGGACAACATAAAACATTTTTATCAGTGAATACATGTATTTTCACACACTGGACTTTTAAGAATTTCAGGTTCGTTAAATCTATATTTATATGTATTACATCGCATATTGTCTTTTTGCTGTCTCTATAAATTATTACAGTAAACGTCACGTTAAGGAGAATGACAGCACAAGGAAATATTATCACTAATTTTTATAGGAGAAGTGTTTGAGACCAATATAACAAATCTCAAACTTGAACATTTCTTTGCCATTTAGCATGCCCATTAAAACTTTCATAAGACATTTAATTTTGCTAAGATAGAAAAGATTCTATGCAATTTCATACTTTACCTGTCCAATTGTAATTTCAGGCATTGTGTTGAATATTTGCATTACGTTGTACAATACGACAGTGACGCCGTCTGAAATTTTGGAAAAACAACATAAGCTAAGATTGCAAAATAGCTCTTCATTGCAACCTCACTTTACACCTTACAACTTACTTATATCCCATCTTCACGTCATGATAACAAGAAAATATAAGCCACCACAGATTGTAATTTGCTAAATCGAAATAGGTGTTAATATTTTTCATTTAAGACCACGCACCTTACACTGTTTATATATATATATTACGTGGTTTGACCCAAAGTCTACATTTTATCCACAAGATCCCCTGGCACAGCTATCGTGTAACATGATTATATCTTTTAACCACACTGACAATATTCAATTTCAATATTTCGTTGTTTTCAGTGACCATGTTCAGTAATCGAAGGAATCCGATGTAAAATGAAAATTATAAAAAGGGTTCATATTTGTGAATTTTTAAGAAGTCACAGGGTATTTTGAAGCGAGGATTATGCGAAGCTGATTTTTCTAAGGTTTAAAATGTTGAAATAAGCGAATAACCTCACACTGACTAAACATTTATTTGGCCAAAAACGTAACAATTGATAATATATAGAACTTTAGAACGGTGTTTTCATTTAGTTTCAAACTGTATGGTCCATTTGCGCTTTCAATTTTTTACTGACCGTTGAGCAATGATTCTCCAAAAACGAGAAAGTATAACATGTTATTAACCCCGACTTCTTGAAACACAGCCAGCACCTGAAAGTTGTATTGACAGATTTATTTGACAATCATTTTACAGTCTAGACAATTTATTAGACAACGGAATACAACAGAGACAATATAGCCATGCCTTTGTTGCGTTTCTAAATCGTTTTATTGTCTGATTACTTCTACACTAATCTTAAGCGAACAGATGGTAAATTACTTTTCGCCAGTCAAAATTTGCGTACAAGATATCTAACGTTAAGACTAGACAGAGAAACAATTCTTTAATAAACATGATAAACCAAAAATCAAAATTATGCTTTTCCATGCGTACAGTTTTGCTTTCATTATCTTAAATGGACAGTTCCATGGGGATTAACATGAAATTTCAGTAAAAGGTTTAAATAAACTTCTCGATACCTCTCCCATATTTACATCATGTACATGTATATTGCTCAATCTCATTTACCTATCAGTTTAAATTTGGAAATAAAATTCCACTAAAATATAATGGCATAATCTTTACCGCTACTGGATCGACTGCAACTATTAAGGCACTAAATACTAGCATCTGTACTAATGTGATGTCCATGCTTTCCATAGCCCCAGCTTTGAAAAGTCCGTACATGCTCAAACCTAAAGAAGAAACATATACATGAATCTGAGATTGCTCTTGTCCTTTGTATTACCTATAAATTACCAGTAGTAGATACATAACGTGACAAGAAAGAAACAACAATAAATAAGGCAAGATGTATTAATTAACGTATTAGTGCATACCATGGTACAAAACTTATTTTACATGCACTGTTTTATCGCTTGCAATACATAACTTACATTGAACTGAACTGTTAAACAATGTGAAAAGGATGTACAGTTTCGTAACCGCACAATCGTTAGCTATCGTTACTTAACACCTACAATGAAACCCGACAAAAAGCTAATTACAGAATAACTGAACAAAACATGACAAACACAAACCAGATACGGGAAATACTACATTACACTAATACCTAAAACTTGAAGCTGTATACAGAAGATACACTAATCAGGAAATATGAAAAAGACTGTAGTTATAAATGAAAAAGAGGAAATTAAAACTTGATTAGTTTTAGATAGAACGCATGGAAATGGTCATTGTATGCTAATAGGACTGTATTAATCATCATTAAAAGTCATTAATGATTCATTCGTAAACTAATTGATAAAATGGGTTATCGAATAGTGAATTCCAGTCAGACATGTACTTTTAAAGAGTGATTTCAAGCTACAACCTTATCGTAACTTGACGTGCTAGTGACAGGTGTCAAGCAAGGAGAAGATTAGAAGATAAAACTGAGAATGTTTATATAGCAACTTTACTACTACATCAATTAATGTCCACCGTATATGCAGTAATGTAGTAGTGATGCTGTGCTTATATTAAGGAAAACTTACCAATGAAAAAGCAGTTTAAAACAGTGCCCTAAAATGAAAAGAGAAGAGATGTAAAAATACTAAATTAAAGCATGAAAATGATGGCATGAATTGGTCGGTAAAGCACTTTTTTCTTAAGTAAGACTTGTTCCAGTTTTAACACAAAATTAAATACAGCCACATCAACTACCGGAGGTACATAAACAATGAAACATATAATTCTTTAAATAGTTATCACCATGTACAAATACATTTTGTTAGCATGTGTGTAATCTATTAACTGCTGAAAATATTGTATGTACTTTGTTTACTTTGCTGGTTAAAAATACTTTGATTATCTGTGTCATAAGTATTGCTAACGAATGAAAAAGAGAACTGCGTTACTGACCAGCACAGCGAAAAGAAGAACTCCGCCAATGTTTTCTGCAAACGTACGATCGTGCAAGCTGAATGCAGATTCCAAGATTATTCTGAAACGAAGTAAAACACCTAGCAAGTGTAGTATATATGAATTGTTTGTAAATCGTAAAAAATCTACAGTTAAATTGCTATCAATGTGTTGTTACATAATGCGAAAAACAATCAGGAAATGATGGTGTCCGCAACAGAAACTATTAACTATAACTGTACATCTCCCTCCTATTCTATATAGAATTGTAACCGTTTGTACCGAGTTGTCATCAGGAAACAGAAGTATGTCTCATCACGTAAAACACTTATTACTTGTCCTTGGCCTTGCGGAGCAGTTTACGCATGTTTACATTATTTTTCTGGAAGAATTGGCTAATATTTACAGGATTGTAACGTACAAAAGTACATTGTTAGAAGGAAATACTTACGGCGGTAAAAGGAACAAGAAGAACTCATGTGGAGCATAAAGTTTCACATCCTTTGAAACACCAGAGAAACTGCAACATAAATTTTAATGAAACTATTATGGCCTTCAATAGATCATTCTTTGATTTCAATTTACGGTTTCAAGAAAACAAAGCTTACAATTTCAAGAAGAGAATTATAAATACGTTTAGGTCTAAGAATTTTTCTTGAGACAGAATTGATGTGTCTCTATTTTACATTATTCTATCTATGATGACGCTGAATGCTCCAGCATTTAACTTAGCTAAGGTCTGGTGGATTCAAATACAGAATGCATGAACATTCAAACAGGAATTATTAGAAGCAGTAATCATGTGAACTTCAATTACGAGGGTACACCGAAAAGTTCCAGACCTAATACAATACACAAAACTTATCCAAAACTTTATTCATTTTATTTTTATACATACTCGTCCTCGGTTTCAATGCATTTGATTCATCAATGCTCCAACTTAATTATGCCATTTCATTGTCAAAATGCCACCTACGTAGTAGCGATTTGAGTTTAGAAACGATGTAAATATCATTTGATGGTGCTAGATCAGGTGTTCACAGGGGGTATTGAAGAAGTTCAAAGCAGCTCAACTACTGCAACTTGTGATTTGTTTGAGTGCATTTTCCTGAGACAAAATTAGTCTTTCTGTTAGGGTTGCTTCCCCTATTCCCTCTAATGTTCTTTAAGCTATACTTAATTAGCATAATACTGCCCAGAGATGGTTTCGCTACTCTGAAGATAATCCACAATGACGACCCCCACGCAATCCAAAACTACTTATGTCATAATCTTCCCCATTGATGTCGTTTGCTTTAACTTCCTCAGTGGTAGTAATGCTGATGTTTTCACTGCTTGCTATGACTCTTGATGAAATTGATGAACCACTGTCTCATTCTCGATCACAATTCTTGATTTCGCTGAAAACGTGTCAAACGCTCTCTTGAAATATTCAGCCTAGTCATATTTTGGTCTGGTGTTATCATTCTAGGAATCAATCGTGTCGTAAGTTTGTTCATGTGAAGACATCAGACAAAATTAATGTTCCTTCATTCATTACCATGCGATGTAATTATCAATTTGTATGCCAGTAGTGGCATATTCAGTACCACTTGATTGTGGATCAACTTCAGTGGTTGAATTCAACATCTCTACAGTTTAATCATCACCTAGTGCATTTTTTCATGTCTTCATGAATTTACTTGGGTGCAATTACTTTTATTTGCGGATACTGTATCACCGCTCTCTTCTTTGATTACTGCACGTCACCAATAGCTTACAACTCATCAAACATGTAACATTTCCTCCAAAACCTCCGCCTTTTTCGCATACATATGCTCAATAAATAAAGGGCTTAAAACATTCACATGACTCACACTTGAGGAAATGAAATACATGTGTAATCTTACGGACTTTTTGATGTACCCTGGAATAGTAGTATATTCTCTGTTTGCATTTCATTCTATTTTAAATCAGTGTTTTAAAGAACGTGGTGATATTCGGTTGAAGCCGAAATATACAAAATGCAGTTTTCTCGTTTAGACTTGATATCACTGCATTCGTATTTAATATCGTTTATTATACTCTTAATCACTTTTAAATTACAAATTTTACGAGGTTTTCGAAAGAATATAATAACCCGGATATGATAACCCGGATATAATAACCCGGATAATAACCCGGATATTCATTAAAAAGTTAGACGCTACAAATATATTTGAGGTCTTTTTTGTAGATCCAGCTCGAACAATAAGTCAGCTAAATCTGTGCCATAAATTGATACTTACTGTAAGATAACGCCAAATATAACACCCAGTACGATCAACACGCTGAAAATAATAAATCGCAAGGTTCAACAAATATTTGTGTCATACTTTTAAACTGTAATGTTTACAAGCAGTTTAAAATTTATTGTTTATTGTCATGTGATTGTCAATTGTTAATTGAATGTTCACATACCTGAAACTCAAATTTCATATTCGTTTAAGTTTATTAAGTATACACTGGGATTCATGTAATGCGAATTGTTATTGTTATATTCAAGATTATTTTTTTGTTAGGGGTTATCTTATTTTACAAGAATGCACGTTCGTATTCAAAGTGCATGCATCAATATGACTCTCTTTGCGGAAACCTCGGATTCAACATATAATTGTGGTCATACCACGTGACATTTTTGATTTCCTCAACACAGAAATAAGATGTATTTCTCATTGCTATTAATCTAAGGATTTTGTTCAGACAAAGCGGAGGGTACGCGGAATTTCAAGCCTTTGCGTTATTTGAAACGTTTTTTGTAGATTTTCCCCAAACACGAGATTAATTTGTGGTACATGCGACATTCGTTATGGTACATGTATCCTAAACAGTCGTGTCAAACAAGCACGATTTGTGTGGTAACAGAAGCAATTACTTTTGTACACATTTCTTATGGGCCCTTCAATTTCCAAACTTATTTGAAACTTATGTCGTACTTTTTATATATATATATATATATATATAATAGAAATGTACTTTAAAGGGCCACCGTTAACACTCGGTATTGTGTTACAACTCTTTCGGTGTCTACTCTGTCATTTAATATATTTGTCACGAAATAAACTTTGACTTTGGGTGCTTCTACTTTCTATATAGCACCCGCAGTCATAGGTCATTTCTTAATTAATGGCATCACGACCGTAAAAATTCCTCTTGAAATTCTTTAAGTGAAGGGACAGTCGGATACTGGTTATTGATTTGCCAATAAAAAAAAACATAACAAACATATCAAAATGTTCTTAAGTAATTCCATAATATACCTGCGGTTACGCAGAATAAATTCATTATCCTCAGTGAATCGTGCAAAAGCAACGTCTCGTAGTAAATATGAAGATTGTTGCCTCGAGACAATTTTTTCATGACCTGAGGAAATATATCATATCTTCCATCGTTTGTAAGTAGTAAGAGTAAGGAACCCCAGTGTAATTATGTCTGTGTTAGACTTTTTACTTTTATTAAGTAATATAAAGCACACAGACATGGGAGACGGCGTATTATCACGTTTTAACTAATTAACTCTATTGTTAATGATCCAGCAGACACAGAAGAGGTTGCAAGTTTTGTGTTAACGATGTCCTGTTTAATGTTGGGTTGCTTACGAAACCAATTTCTAGTAATCTAAAAAGCACGTTTACAATTGTTTCAATGTACAAAACACGTTTCCAAATAGTGCTTTAATTCGCTTTATTTTCAGATAAGTCGAGTTTTATGACACGAATGTTTAGACTTCCACAAGAAGGACCTTTCCTCAAAACGGTAAAGAAATAGCTGTTATTTTATTACAGAGGGTACGGATCACCTTCAGTGATAACTCTAGTTAATTCAACATTACTTAAAAACCAAATAAGCATGTATAAATATAAAGATTTTCAAAATGTTATGATGCATCAGTTATAGATAGATGGCAGAAATGAAATAGATAGTAATAAACAAATTCTATTCTCGGAAGTTGATGTAGGCGAAAGAACACTGCATTTTTCATACATATCCGGATTCATATTTATAACCACTTCGTTTTTATTGTTTCTTAAGTGCGTCATACATATTTTTCGTTGCAAATGCATGTGATTGTATCAGTAACATATCCGTGTACGCAAATTTGTATTTTATGTGTTTAACAAAAAAGATTACATTTCGACAAAAGGTTCTTACATGAGCTTTTTTATGACTGCCAATTCAAGCCCTGCTGCCAATTATGACTAAAGGTTACAAATAATTCATTTTCCGCAAGACAACATTGCTTTTAAAATTCATAGTCATACTAAACTAATTTTTATCAAATTAACCAAAATCAAAATGCATCAAGTAGCGATTTAACCTAGCCATGGTACATGTAGTACGTTTTCCGTCATTGCAACCCATTTCAGCTGGACTTAGGACTAAAACACGAGTCGGGTTTCGATCGCTTGACCTATCGTACCGGATTTGAACCTCAGCGCAATAAGTTAAGCAATATTGCTTTGCATCAAACACTTATGTAAATACAAAGACACGTTTCACAACGACTCAAAACGGAAATGGGTGGGCCACAAATTATTTCAACATAACAAACGGCCCTCGCCAAGAGAAAAAGTATATGCAAACTACGGAGTTTGCCTAAATAGCCACTGTAAAGGCAATTTCATTACTATTGTTTTACTTACCACGATTCCGGCACTTTTGACGATAGGAAATGAGAATAGTGGAAGGCCAGTTTACTCAGACCAGCAAAAATCACCACAAGTGAAAAAATCAGTGGATATTCCACGTGAGAGAAATGAACTGGAATAAGAACAATTCCATCCTTCCCATGTCCTTCCACTTTATGTACGTCTTCATGTTCCACGGCGTGTTTATCTTTCGTAGTGTTATCATAAAGCTCACTGTTTGTTGTGGAGGTGGCGTCGGTGTCTTGGTTTGGAGATTCTGTTGTATTAGACAACAGATCAGTTTGTTGTGTTAGAGATACTGACATAAGAATGACAGCAACACATGCAATGACTTTCGACCTCTGAAATGTAAATTCACATAGAATATATTTGCACATAGCTGAACCCCTCATAATACCAAACACAAAATGCTAAAAGTCCATTTCATGCCCTTGAGATTCATATAGCACAGGACTGAATCATCAATTTGATAGTTAAACAATTATAATGTAAAATGTCAAAACCTAATATTAATCCAATCTCAAACATTAATGCACAGCATGCATATCTCCTTAATTACATTAGGTTTTCTCACAGGAAGAAGTCCTAGCCGGAACGATATCTAGGCGTATGTCTGAGACCAATATTTGTAATTGCTCTATTCCATTTCTACGACTTCCTACTGGAAGCCATCGGTCTTCAAGAAGAATATAGGTTTTATGGTGTTCTTTAAGAACCATTTCCTTTTCGCTAATTATTTATTGGGTAATAATACTAAGTTACGGTAGCGATGCACGAAAGCAACAAAATCGATATGTGCAGTAACGTTAACGTAGGCGTAGTGAGTGGTTACGTTGGAAACCTATTGCTTGTAATGTTTGAAAAATGCTTCTGCTTTTTTGTAGGGTTATGGAAAAGCGGAACAAATCGGACAGTGATTATAATATTTCAGTTTGAAAAAAAAACATTGTTCGAATGTTCGTACATTTGAAAGGTATAAATCATAATGAGAATATCCGGGTGCGTAAACGTATTACTCTAGGCAGTGGTCGCGTAGACAGAAATTTATGCTTCGATTAGGGTCAACATTTAGCTTGTTGACAGACAGCTTCAATATTAATAGTGCCAACTGTTTCATATTTTTCAATATAATTATTTCAATTGTTTTCTTTTACTTACACAGAGATAACAAAATGACTTAATGACTTGAATAAATTTGCCGTAACAGAATTAAGTTAAACTACGTATCTGTGAATAATAGTAAAACAAGTTCATTTTTGGCCTGGGGAAAGTCCCCAAGGCCTAGTTAGTATACCACATTTCAAACCCTGCAAGAATTTTAGCCGTGCTATGTGGAATAACAACGTAAACATGCGCTATGCGAAAGTAGTGCAAGACAGACCAGATCAATCTTCTGTTTGAATGCCGCTATGATAAGAACATGTTACAAATAAAAATAGTACATAAAACTTCAAACGACTGCAGGAAGGTATATAGCTTACGGGCGCATTACACATTTTTTCTGTTTTAGAAATTAATACGCTGTTAGCTGATTACGGAAGATAATCATAGCATATCACGGAAAAGTACGGATATTTACGGAAATTTACGAAAACGTACGAAGCTCGATATAAGAGTTTGTAGTTTGATTTTCAAATTTCCGATGTTATTTCATTGACAACTTTATTATTTACGAACGATAACATATATATTTACCAAAAATAAATGTCTCAAAAAAGATATAATTTACGTACATTCCCGAGAAGAACTAACGTGATCAAATTCACCCGCCATTTATCGAGGACGCTGCATGTCGAGGCCCAGTGAACGGTTTCACTGATTACAACTACAAGGTAACCCAGAATCATTTTTTGGTTTTCTCTGTTATACACATTGTACAGTACTGTATTTATATTTCATTGCTGGTATTGCTTTGTTTATTTCTGTTTCAAGGTCTTGTCATTGGTACACAATAATTTTCGATCCACATCATCAGATCATATCGCTTGAAGAGTACAAAGCGCAGATCGAATTATTTGTACTGGCTTAAACATTTTATAATGTTGACTATGTGATTATTTTCATTTAACGTACATTTCATAATAAAACAAACTTCCCTGTCACCCATATATTTGTGAATCATTCATTCTGTGTCATATATTGAATTTCGTCCTCTGCACATTTCGACCCGCGCTTTAGGTAAGATTCAACGCAGCTAGAACACGTAGGTGAAAAGTTGTTTTTCGGGGAGTTAACCTATAGCCCCCAGGCTTTCAGCGCTCACAGCGCTTTGATTTCTTAATCAATCGTCCGTTAAGTGCGATTGTAAGGAGTGCTCCTCTGCATGCATTACATATGTGATTTTCGATTTTCCGATAGGCTCGGCAGTAATGCTTTTTATTTTTATTCGTGGTCGAGGCAGCTAGGCCATTATATTCATTTGAGATAAGATATGTGACCCATTTTGAAAAGCATTCGATCGGATGTTGTTTGTTAGATCCCAGTGCGTTCGAGTAAAATGTTTTATCTATGTTCAAATTCTTAAATTAGTTATTTGACTTCAGACAATACTTTTAGTCGAGACCCCTTACTTACGAACAAAGAGGCACGTGATAAACGTGATTTAAGACGAGGCAACATCATCTACAACGTACATACTTAAAATGACTGACAACGCAGTCTGTATATTCTAAACTTTTGAAAGTCTACGACATTTTAACTTAACACTTGATTAAGACTGAGTTTATTTCAGACCATTGGGAAATTAGTTATTTGTGTTGATGTTTTTTAACTGACTTCTACAAACTTTTTTTCGTATGTTCTATATACAGATACGTTTACACTGTTGCTCTCATTTTATAAATTTGCAAGCACAGTCTTGAGTTACTTTACTCATTTGGTGTATGCAGCTTATCAGAACATTTTAGTAGATATAAATGCGATCGGTCAAAGGTCAGTTGCCGTTTGTAATTGATACCAGTGTCCAGCGTGTACTGTAAGACTATAGTCATTGTTGCTACATGAACCATGCTAACTGTTGAGAATAATACAATATTTTAATTGTATATGTCATCGGCCCAATGGGTATACAATATCACCCTTTTGTGTGAATTAAATTTATATTACTATGGACCTACATAGCTAACGCTAAAAGCTAGAGTATATATCATTAACATACGATATTTCTTCTCTGGAATATTGTTTTATGTTATTGCCCGACGATTTGGTTTCGTTACAGCTAAAGGACACGTATTACGGCTTTGCAGTGAAGTTGCGAAAATATTTCAATCACCTGGCTATTGTGCGATGCTATCAGATAGTCAAAATAATAATAAAGTCAAACCATTTTTTATCCATGTCCTTCCGGAATCTTTTATATTTCATATAAGACTGATGATACAACAAAATTATGTCTCTAAATGATATCTAACTGTTTTCACGAAACACACAAGCAGGAGTTTTATTCTTCCTGATATTCATATAGAAACGAAAACAATATAAGTGTATCCTGCTAAATTTTCCTTAACTGTAAGGTAATCTAACTCTACAATAAACATAGCATAGGTGAAATTCTATATTTCTACTACTATCACGTTTACATAAACAATGTATAAGGGGTAGTCAGGTGTAAAATAATCCATGTATGCTTTGTTTGAAAAGGTATATGTACGCAAATTAACCTTGACGTATCACCAAAGACGTGTCGCGTAGTGGATAAATCGGCGGCCGATGAAACTTGGTATCTCGAGTTCGAATCCTGGCTGCGGAGGATTTTTTTTTCAGATTTTTCATCCATGTTAGTATTTTGACTATTCACGAAATGCACAAGTTTTTTACTAGAGGTAATGTTAAATTTACTCTGAATTATATCTATGTGCATCAGGGTAGAAAGGAGAAGTTCGAAAAAGAAAGCAATGAAGATCAAGGTTATGGCTGAAAAAAGTATACTAAATATAGTTATAATGATTAAAAAAGTAGAATGGTAATGAAACAGCCCGACAAATTGAATGGAAATAAAAACATAACGAAACTTTACAAACATACATTCCGGCTACATGTTGTCACCCGGCGATAATGCATGTTAAATTGTTTCGAATTCATACACCTTATCCTCTACGCCATGGCGGCTTTTCGAATGTGTATCGTTCTTTAACCAATATATCAATACACGAATTAATCATATTACTATTTCCTTACCTAAAACGTTGAAATGGGATTTTCCGATAATAGTAGCGTTACCGAATTGAATGTATCTATAGCAAACAAAACAAGTCGGTAGATATAGTCAGTCTTACGACTAAAATAAAACAGAATATCCTTGCATCAATGACTTTCAAAATTAATTGTGAAAATATAGCGTATGAATGAACGAATAAATATTGGATATGGGGTATATCTTTAGCGGTAAATATGCAAAATTAAATGCGGAAGCGATATTTCAGGGTATTTGGTATTTAAATGTACCTAATACTCAGTCCACTGCACTCAGCACACTCTTAAAAAATGTACATATCCTATAAGAACGTACTTTCTTCTAAAATTTAGTACCTCTTCAAAACTTTAAAATTGAAGTTTTTTTTTCCAAACATCAAGAAAGGACAATGTAGCTTATAATGTTTGGTGTTTAATGTCTTCATGAGGTTGAGTAAAGAATGAGGTAAAATTATAAGATACTTTTTAATCGGGGTTGCACGTGCAATTGCACTTTAATTGTGTAAATGCAATTTTAAGCCAGGCAATAATAGTTATAATCATTATCCAAATGTATCTTAATTGAAAGAACATTAAGTGAATTTATTTCTAAAACGTTATAGAAAACTTTCTCAAATAAAGTGTATTTAAAACGTTTCTCCACGTTGCATGCATGGAAACACTGAAATAAGTTTTTAGCAATATTTTCGTAATTTGAAGCTTTTTCATTTATAAAGACAATGCAGTAAGAATAAGAATAAGCAATAACAGAAATTTTTTTAGGGCAAGTAACTTGTGAACCCTTCTTTTAACTAATCTTGAAAGGAGGTCACTTAATACGACATCAATGGCGATACTTTTGTGTTTCGGACCTCTCGCGTATGAAAGACGTAAGCGTACATAACTTTATAAACAGTGAACGAAATACACTCAGATTTCCAGAAAGTGTTGTCCATATAGCTCAGAAATGCTGTACCTATATTTTCTAAATTACTGGTTCCTTGATTATTGCAATTGTGTTTCTTAAGAATGATTTGTACCCGATTTCGTTCTTAGACATATGCTAAGAAATACGTTTTCTTAAATGATACTTATTTTTTTTAATTGCTATGTTTTACTAAAATCATTTGTCGTTGGGTCGACGTGGCGCATTTGGTAGCGTGTTCGCCTCACGATCGAATGACCCTGGGTTCGAGTGGCCCCTACCATAGCCGTGTTGGTAGTGTCCTGTGGCAAGACACAAATAATTCTTCGAAGTTGACTCCACCTGGAATGGGTTTCGAGAGCGATTAATCTAAGTTGTAAGAACTTGTTTCGCAATCGAGAATAAATAAATTAGTATATATGTATACTAAAATTATTTTACACAAACCGTATAATTTATGTTATTTACACTCTAATTCTTCTTTAATAATTCAAAGTAAATCTCTCCCGAGACTCACTCCAGACGAAACAAAGGTCGAAATAGAGAGGCACGTCGTACCTAATAAAATCATTACCGTGGAAAAGATAGGGACCGAACTCGGGACTCCCCGAACCGCTGAGCGAAACTTGCTATGCTGCGTTACGTATGCTTGACAAATGATTTCAGATACTAATATACTAAATTTCGAGGATTTGAGAACAGTTCATATCTGATGCTGTTCAGTCTCCACTAATTTATCCGTCTGCTGAATGGTAGTTAATCAATACGGAGAACAGTAGGTAAATAATTTAACCTTTTAATAGAGAGAAGACAAACAAACGCGTTATAATCTAGAATTATTTTAATCATTTACTTTAATAAGTTTTTCTCTCAACCAATGAATTTGAAACAGCAATCTGATTCTTACCATTTTTTTAATATATTCCAAAATTAGTTAACTTGCACAAATCTCATAAAGATGTAATCCT
The DNA here is from genome assembly GCA_022818135.1 of Saxidomus purpurata. Lineage (NCBI taxonomy): Eukaryota > Metazoa > Mollusca > Bivalvia > Venerida > Veneridae > Saxidomus > Saxidomus purpurata. The sequence continues at coordinate 39,562,578 of JAFMSR010000015.1, forward strand.
ATCAAGCACTTACAGACATGAACATTCCTCTAGAATTAATTCGACATTGAAAGAATGCAATGCTACAGAAGATAGTCTGAATAAATATCATGACGGATATCCGTGAGTAGTAGAATTTTAAATAAGCTATAATATCGTCACAGTTGATATTCTATTTTGGTATTTAGTAGACCGGAATGAAAATTTAAACTTAAACTGTTTAAAGGACTCGGGATTAAGTTACTCAAGTAGACAATGCAGTTAAGTTATCAGTTAGAAATATATATGGGCATCAAATCAATTTCAACAATGCTTGTTTACATCGCTCTGGAGCTTTTGTGTACGGGTCATTTGTAACCGTCGCATGCGTGACCCTACGTGACCTTGTAGTTGTCTTTCAAAAAGTGACCGGCAATGACCCTTTATTGTTAAGGCTGAATGAATAAACCCATGTGTTTATCGTTACCTAGTCCAAATAGTTTGATTAATTAGCAGCTTGTGATACGTTGAAGAATCAATATGTACTCTAATTTTTTAAAGGGGGAATAAATTGACTGTTACCGGTATGAAAATATGTCATTAAGCCTGAAGTTTGTACAACAAAGACGGTTCCATTAATTAAAGCCTTAAATAAAGCGCATTTACGGTCCAACATTATTATATCAAGTGATTCATGCCATATATAATTTTAATTTCTAGTAAGCCTAACATATAAATGTTGATAAATAGTTGTTGTTTAACGCCCATTAAAAAAACCCCGACATTTTACCTAACAATTGTACCCGGGTAGCTAAAATACTATACTCCGATTGTCCGTAAGAAACTGCCGACTTTCTCACATAAAGAGACAGTCGGAAGCAGGGCGCGAACCCATCTATGATAGGTTATAGTGATCTCAAGTAAGCGAATATAACCAATCGACCACGGAGGCGGTTTAGTTGATGAATTACACCCTACCACTTTCACAGCTATGTGCTATTGCAAGCTAAAACAACGGAAATATAGCAGAGTTACAAATCGTCTTTTATTACACAATATCTTATATCATAACAGCAGCTTCATATAAAAAAATGTTACTGAATTATTTTTGAAAAGAGACAAAAGAAGACTTGAAGGCGTGGAAAGCGATAAGTGTCAATAATATGAATATATATTGAAATTCACATGTTACTATAGATACGAAGGTCTCTTCTAATCTTGTTGAATATTAAATGTTAATTGATGATGTTTCCTATGAGGAAATGTCTTTCTTAGGATCCCCAAATGTGAAAATAGTCACGCATGTAAAATACTAATACCATACATGTAAAAATCGTCGACAAATGTGTATTTTTGGTCAAGTGGCTAACGCTCTAGACTAATAATCCGGAGCTCTCTGGTTCGAATCCTGACCTGGGCACAGGAAATTGTAGAAATGCTTTTCAGTGTTTCCCACGCATCTTAAAATGAACTGTTTAGAAACCCTTTTGGTAGTCTCGCGTGTATCGGTGCTATACACCGGGAACGTTAAAGAACCAAGGGGTCTATTCTAATGAGATCCAGGGTCTGGTACCCGGATTCCCTGGTACCTGTATCAGTGTCGTCAACCTGAAGAACAAAAAAGTAACAAACACAAATGATAATAATAAGTTCTTTTCTGCACATTTGAATTTCAATTGGTCAACATAATTATTATACATTTGAATTATTGATAGACTGATAACATGCTCTATCAATAATGTTGATTTCTAACTGAGACGAGATAGCAGAAACGGGAGCCGGCAATACGTTATTATGAAACTTTCTGTAGATTCTGTTCTCGTAAGTTTTCTTAATTTCTTTTAGTATGTCAACATACCAATAATAATCATCAAGGATTTCGCATAAGAGTATTGATACAGTAATCATTAGCTAGTCAATGTTATTCGATTATGTTTTGTCTATTTTATGTTGAATTGATGGTTAGTAAAAAGATTTTACTAGTTTCCTTCATATTAATTGATTCTTACTGTTCTGCAGATTCTACTTGGGTTTTTGTATGTATTCCATCAGTAAGAAGTCTTTCTTAAGGTAACAACAATATAAACAGTTTCCGAACATGATTTGAATGATCTAAGTTTATATTAAATGAGTCCTGAAAAACATTTTTGTACACGTGACTGACTCAATGGGGGGGGGGGGGGAGGGGTTAAACAAAGGACCTGTAATGAGTATGAGCTGGATATTGCTGCTTGAAACTTTAAGATATGACTGACTTAAAGACTAGGTCATGCACACCGATAGTATTAAGACAAAATCTGCAGAATGGATTAAAAGTTAGTTTGCTGGCGCCTGGATTTTGGAATAAAGTGTCGTTTACCTAGAGGTTGCAGATCCGAAACCATCACTCGTGACACTTTGACTTTCACAATCATTTACTGTAAAGCGGCGAGTTTACTGAGCAGATTTCTGATAAAACTAACGTAATAATTCAAAACGATACAATTAGTAGGTTTAACAATGATTGCTGAAATGTAACCAATAATTATTTCGTCATTTTGAAGCAAATGACATCTTTAAAAGCTTTAGTTAATGTCATAATATGTAGGGTGTTCTGTCCCTAACATTAAAGCATAAACACATAAATAAAACCATGGGATTATGCTTTTTCGGCTTTGTTTTGTCTCTTTACATTTATTTAAGAACCAAGCTAACAAAATATGATCTTATTTTCCCCGGATCTTAACTTTCATATTTTACCGCTAAAGTACCCGATAAACTGAAAAAGAAAAGGAGTGACATCCGCCATGTTATCCAACACAAACTGCTAAGAGTGACGTTCCTTTTTTATATTTTTTTTTTCTCCAACACTCATGGACCGTTGGCTCAATTTGTAAAAATGGTATCGCAAGATAATAGTCTATGACTGCTTCATTGAAAACAAGAGCTGTCCCTCACAAGTGACGAATGCCCCCGAAAGAGGTGCCTCACAGTCTGTGTCCTCTCCATGTGCTCAATAAATGTGCTATGTAATTTTAAAATCCTTCCATGCATGACAGAGTAATCATGCATACAGTATTCCATTACTTTAAACACTAAGTGTGACCTTGACCTTTGAGGTAGGGATTTGGGTATTGCACGCGACACATCCGCTTGATGTGCTAGACATTTGTGCCAAGTTATTTTAAAATCCTTCAAAGCATAATAAAGTTATAGTCCGGACACAAATGTATGCATATATACAGGATTCCATTACCTATAAACTCTAAGTGTGACCTTGACCTTTGTGGTAGGGATGTGGGTCTTGCACGCGACACGTCGTCTTGATGTGCTAGACATTTGTGCCAAATTATTTTAAAATCCTTCAAGGCATGACAAAGTTACAGTCCGGACACGAATGTGTGCATATATGCATATATAGAGGAATCCATTACCTTCAAACTCTAAGTATGACCTTGACCTTTGAGCTAAGGACGTGGGTTTTGCACGCGACACGTCGTCTTGATGTGCTAGACATGTGTGTCTAGTTATTTGAAAATCCTTCAATGCATGACAAAGTTACAGTCCGGACACGAATGTGTGCATATATAGAGGATTCCATAACCTTCATACTCCAAGTGTGACCTTCACCTTTGAGGTAGGGATGTGGGCCTTGCACGCGACACGTCGTCTTGATGTGCTAGACATGTGTGCCAAGTTATTTTAAAATCCTTCAGGGCATGACAAAGTTACAGTCCGGACACGAATGTGTGCATATATGCATATATAGAGGAATCCATTACCTTCAAACTCTATGTGTGACCTTGACCTTTGAGCTAGGGACGTGGGTCTTGCACGCGACACGTCGTCTTGATGTGCTAGACATTTGTGCCAAGTTATTTTAAAATCCTTCAATGCATGACAAAGTTACAGTCTGGACACGAATGTGTGCATATATGCATATATAGAGGAATCCATTACCTTCAAACTCTAAGTATGACCTTGACCTTTGAGCTAGGGACGTGGGTCTTGCACGCGACACGTCGTCTTGATGTGCTAGACATGTGTTTCTAGTTATTTGAAAATCCTTCAATGCATGACAAAGTTACAGTCCGGACACGAATGTGTGCATACATTGTATATAGAGGATTCCATAACCTTCATACTCCAAGTGTGACCTTCACCTTTGAGGTAGGGATGTGGGTCTTGCACGCGACACGTTGTCTTGATGTGTTAGACATGTGTGCCAAGTTATTTTAAAATCCTTCAATGCATGACAAAGTTACAGTCCGGACACGAATTTGTAAGTGGGGACGCACGGACGGACAGACAGACGGACAGACGGTCAGATGGACAGACGGTCAGACGGACAGACGGTGCGATTTTAATATGCCACCCTTCGGGGGCATAAAAAATGTTCCGCCAGTTTTTGAAATTGCCACCACACTATGTTTACATTTATTGGTTCTGGTTCCATGTTGCGCCACATTGGTAAATGGAGAACCAGTTTTTTAGGGACGTAATTCTCAGCAGTTTGTGTTGGATAAAATGGCGGATGTCACTCCTTTTCTTTTTTTCAGTCTACTGGGATACAACAAACAGGTATATTACCGTGATGTAAAGAAGTACATACGGTATTATTTTAAACCCGTATTGCTAAACATATTAAACGTGCAACTTTTGATAGAATGCATACTTTTGGGACGAATCATTACTTTATATGACAAGACTGAAGTATAATCTACTATTTTGCCCAATTAGAACTAAGTGTCTTCTCAACATACCATAAATTCAACCTTTATACAACAACACCCATACAATTTTACAAAATGTGGCCGCCATATCGGAATACTGCCGGAGCGTTCCGAAACGCGTATTTTGTCATGTGACTCCTCAATGTTGAAGCGCATGTAAACATTAAGTTGAAAAAAAAAAACAACTAACATGCAGAAAGGTATAATCTGCAGTTCAACTCATTAAAAATACCTTCTTGAACTAAATTTTGTCATAATTTAAGTATGCTTCATTCAATATTATGACAAGTTATAGCATTCCAAAAGTTCCTTCTAGGGCACATCTTTCTATATATATATTATTGAAGTACAAACTGCGACAGTCTAAGCCAATTCAGGCATTAGTATCTACAATATTTAATACTCCACGCACATGTTACTACGTCACGCTAAATCTGCTTTTATATGGTCACATGGTAAGTTCGCGCCAATACTTCCAGCAACAATATTTCTACGCTATGCAAACGATATGTAAATTAACATTCTTTCTTTCAGCTATTTGTCAAACTCATAACGCAAAAGTAAACGCATTGTCGGGCTATTTCTGCAAGTCCAACGTGCAATAGTTTATTTTGTATATGTGTGAACTAACCTAGCCTAATTAATTTGGCGTTTCAGTGTGACCCCTTACACATATTTTATAACTGTCACACCATTTTGTAGAAGGCGGACAGCTATTAAATGTCAACCTGTAAAATCGGTTTGCCTTCGAAGTGCAAATAGTGAGACTATAGCTTACCCAGTGAAGTTACCATATAAAGGGAAATAGCCACAGTAAGAACGGCTATATTGGTTATTAGTTGGTTCCATCTAATTTTCAATATCACAATGTTTATTTATAACGGAAACACACCGAAAAACGGCTTACGTGCTGGATTGTTCAGTCAAGTGTGTCTGTACAAATCTAAGTGTCCCTTCCTTGGAAGGAACAATAATTGTTTCTTCTACATTAAACCATGTCTATTTTTAGAGAGTGAGTGAGGTTGGATGCGCACCATAAACCGGTTTAAGCTCCCCAGTGGTGTTTTTGCCACTGACCGTTCCAAGGCGGTGCCCCACTGTGTTCCTTTAATTGTTCGTTTTGTCCTCGTGTGTTTGCTTTGTATGCTAGTGTGTGTTGGTAGTGTATGTGTGTGTGTGTGTACATGATTGTGTGTGTGTGTGTGTCGTGTGTGTGTGTGCGTGTGTGTGTGTGTGTGTGTGGTGTGCACTTCTGGGTGCTGTGGGGCTCGTTTTGGGGAGGCTGCGTTTTTGGTACGTGGCATTCCCTGTTTGATATTATTTTTGTTTTTTTTACCGGGGGAGCTGTATTCAAAAGGAAGTGTATCCGATGTTAAAATGCAAGAATCTGAAAAGGGAAACAAAAGTAAATGATATGTCAAACATTATTTTCCGTGCACTTTTTACTAGAGACAGTCACAAGCGTATAAATACGTGTCTCTAGGGCAGTAGATAAGACACCAAGTCATACCTGATTCGGTTATAATTTAGAAACATTTTATTAACTGAACGTTTGCTGAAATAATTGACCAGTCTTTCTGATGCGCCAAATCCTGGCCGGGCCATCCAGTTTCATCACAGTTGTAAATAACAGTCGAGTGGAGAAGTTAAATAAAGCGATTTAAAGGGACATACCTTATAACTGATGTCAACTAAATAACCTTCAAAATCTTTGGAAGTATTATAACTTAACCTAACAGTTTCGTTTCAGATATGCATTCCAAGTCTTTAACGATAAAACCAGCTGTTTAAAATATACTGCAGTACCGTAAAAACAAAAATAATATCAAACAGGGAATGCCACGTACCAAAAACGCAGCCTCCCCAAAACGAGCCCCACAGCACCCAGAAGTGCACACCACCAACACACACACACACACGTGCCCTTTTAAAATGCAAATGTATTAACAACACTATTAAAACGATTTGTGTAAGTGTTTTATGGAATATTCTAACATGACTCACGATTTTGTCTCTATACAAAGAGTAGAAAATTTATGTTATATTAAACCATAAACAACGCGATATGCTGTAAACATGACGTCAAATTGCGCCGCATGACGTTAAATGAGCGTTCGCGTAGAAAATAAAGCTTTGCATTTATTCACCTTTTGTAATATTTGGTCATGTTAGAATCGAAATAACACCCTTTTTAGCGTTGTTTTCGTCTAATAAACAATAATTGTCGTACTGATACGCAGTTATAAACCACTCAGGCCTTCGTGGCTTATTTTTGCGTATCAGTACTCCAAATCATTGTTTATTTAACGACTAACACCGCTGGAACGGATGTTATTTCATAATTTTATTGCTAGCGAAATATATCACATAAGAAAACGATCACGAACGTATACCAAACGGAATATTGTACCATGTACACACGGATGTAAAGGTGAAAACGCACGGATTTGCATACTTGGAGTGGCTTGTCTATTACACCATTCTTCTCCAGAATTCCAGCCCAAAACTTGAAAAAGTCCGTGGCGACCTTCTTGTTTGACAGGCGACTTCTGCCCATGTACCGGCTCTCATGTTTTCGAAAAGCTAACTGGGGATAGTAAGCTTTGAGCTTTCTGAACCACTCGACACTCGGTCCTTTATGTAAATTGAACAAAGATGGACGATCTGTACATGTAAAACATACTAGTGATGTTTGAAATCAACAATGCTGCATTCAAACACTTTTTGAGATCTTTTTATAATGTACACTCGTCAAAGCCTGCTCATATGTCTGAGCTTAAGCAATAATAATTCAGTAATAGTTTAATTTAAGTAAAAATGTTATAGATGTATCCAGATTTAAAAGACAAGCAACTAGACATAAAATGATTGAAATAACTTTTTGCTTAACTATAGATTTCAATTGTATATTCAAATTGTACTAGAATTATTCTCAGCTATCACATTGTCGTAACGAGTTTACCAGAACGTCTGAAAACTCCTTGGACATAAGACCTCACCATTCTTCTCGTCATGGGACACCCTTGAGCAGCCATGTGGAACACAAATTCAAACAAGGCCATCAGATTGCTCTTGCGAAAGCTGTTTAAGGACCTTTTATATTCCTAGTATCACGTGGTCACCGACGGTGTCCTGTGTGTGTCCTGCCATACTCTTTGGCAGCCTGAGCTATGGTGAGCCGATTCTTCTGATAGCAGAAACTGCTTCAGAAAGCTGTCCTTTAGTGCATGTATTGCCATTTTAACAGAAAAGCGAAATAAATAGATATAGCCCGTGTTTAATCTTATTGTGAAATGATACGTGGGACGTGGTCGAAATCCCAAGGATAAAATATCCACAGCCTACTTAAGTATACAGTCTCATACAGGTTTTGTTACACAGCTAAGATACTCTGGTTTATGGATTCTTAGCCAGCAAAATCATTAATAAAGAAAATGAGGAGAACTTTAGATAAAGCCAAAGCGTACAAAGGGATACAGCCTACTTTTCGTATTCCAAAAAGTAACAGTACGGATAAGAAAATCGAGCAGCGGTCGATTGAAAGGATATAAAAATCATGTTTTTTTTCGAGGGGGGTAACATTTTTGGGTCGTTGTGTTGTTTTGTATGCCACGGGAAAAAACTTGTCCTTAAAGTGGTTATGGATAAGTTATCCTTTGCGCATACGCAAACAGTGCGCGTGAAATCCTCCACGTGCGACAGATGTTGCAGTTTGAAACTGTGAATTTCTTTGTAACATTTTACCTTTGTTGGAAGAAACTTTACTCAGCTCTGGCATATAAGGCAGCTTTATAAAAACTTTTATCCTATATAAAAACAAAAATAATATCAAACAGGGAATGCCACGTACCAAAAACGCAGCCTCCCCAAAACGAGCCCCACAGCACCCAGAAGTGCACACCACCAACACACACACACACACACACACACACACACACACACAACACACACACACACACAATCATGTACACACACAAACATACACTACCAACACACACAAGTATACAAAGCAAACATACGCGGACAAAACGAACAATTAACGGAACACAGTGGGGCACCGCCTTGGAACGGTCAGTGGCAAAAACACCACTAGGGAGCTTAAACCGGTTTATGGTGCGCACTGATAAGCCTATGATAAGCCTATGTAAGCCTATGTAAGCCTATGTAGCCTGATAAGCCTGTGATAAGCCTATGTAAAACCAAGTGACTCCCAGGGCTGGGTAAAATTTGACCCGGTGCTCATAATTTGAACATTCTTGATAGAGGTATACGTAACAATGCTACATGCCAAATATCTAAGCTCTAGGACTTGTGGTTTCAGAGAAGAAGATTTCCTTTCTGTTGCTATAGCAACCAGAGTTCTACATGGCATGGAATTCTTTGAAAAGTTTTTCATGTAATGATATCCCTGCATAGTTTCATCAACATTGACCCAGTGGTTACAGAGCAGATGTCGTTTGAATCAAAATGTTGACGGACGACGGACAATCATCCATTAGCAAAGCTGACCCTGGAAAATACCAATGACAATTTACGGAATCAAGATCTCCTTCACAAAAGTTCAGCACATCAAGACAATGTGTCGCGGGCAAAACCCACGTCCCTACCTCAAAGGTCAAGATCACACTTCGAGTTTTAAGGTAGTGGAATCCTCTGTATTTGCAAACATTCGTGTCCGGATTGTAAGTTTGACATGCATTGAAGGATTTTAAAATAACTTGGCACACATTTCCAGCACATCAAGACAACGTGTCGCGTGCAAGACATTCGTCCCTACCTTAAAGGTCAAGGTCACACTTAGATTTTAAACGTAATGGAATATCTTTGCATGGTAACTCTCATGCATTGAATGATTTTAAAATTACATGGCACAATTCTTGAGCACATGGAGAGGACACCTCTTTCAGTGCCATTGTCACTTGTTAGGGACAGCACTTGTTTAAGAAAGTAGTTTATCACCCAACAGTGAAAATGTTTTTTTTATAATACAAAATGCGCTTTCTAAGGCACATGTAACAATGCTTGATACCTTTAACACATTTTATATACAGAAAACTTATTTTCACTTTAGAGAATTATGTGACAGTTTTATCAAAATTAGATGTTTTGTTTAGGGAAGATATAAAAGAAAATGCAATTTTCTCAGACTTATACTTATTAACTTACTTGAAAAATTTATTTACATAGCAAACTTAACATAACTAAACACTTTGAAAAGGAAAAATGTATACCGTTATGGTACATGTATTACATTGACAATGTACTAACCATTAGATGAGATTAAATGTGCGTGGATGCTATTGAAAAGCACAAATGAACTTGATAGTTGTCTACAGTTTTTTTTTTCAAATAAATTTTTAACCTTTTTGGATCGATTGTTTTCAATCAATCCAATGTTAACAGTGTATAGAATCCTTACGACTGAACGAATAACATACAAACAAGTAGTTCCATATATTCAGTTGTTACGCATTATACTGTCTTCTGTTTTCAAAATTATATAGAAATAGATCTAAATAATTTCAAAACATTCCTGAATAGCATAATTTCATTTGCTGTTGTTCTTTGAATTTATAATCAATCGTTAACACTATTAATGCGCGAACGAAAAACTTAGACAAAAAAATAGATATAAACTATTTTTTTCCCTTTGTACTGTGCATGGAGTCCGTAGTGTAATTGGTAAAGGTGTCTACAATCTCAGCTGTTCTCACGGATTTCAACGGACGTGATTTCGAAAGTTTTATTTTTTTTTTACTTTTTTCTTCTGGTTTACTTATCATCTCAGTTTTTATACCATTTTAAAATGTTTTACGGCAAATAACCTTGAAAATCTTCGTTCATGTCAAACTAATAAGAATAACTAATAAGAATCATTTGTCCTCTGGCACTCGTATTGGCCCTCGCCCTCCGGGCTCGGGCCAATACAAATGCCCGCGGACAAATAACAGGGCCAATATCAAATCACTCATTTAATAAAATATATTACCAGTAAACGAAAGTGTACACGATACGGTCCTGGGTTATTATCCAGGAATTATCTGTGACTAGAGTTATTAGGGATACTTCCGCTGATTCAAGTTTCAAGGCACAAAACTTTACAAAGGAAAAGAAACCTCTTGCAGAATATTTCCAGATTCATTGGAAAAAAGTTTCCAAACGTTTACAACGTTCATACCATTGAAGTACATTGACTACTCTTTTTCTAAACCACTTCGCTGCCAAACTGATTCTTTTGCTGTTTATATTCACAAACAATGGTTCAAATAACAATGGCTCAAATTTTCGTGAAAACTCCAGCAGCTTTTGGAAAGGCGACGGGTGTCGCGAAAGCGTTTGCAATTCCTTGATAACGGAAGACTTAAATATGCACGTTACTCTCAGCATATGATACTGGAGAAATCCGAAATGTCGATTTGTCCAATTTGGATCTAACTTCCCATATCGATAAAAGAAAGCACTCTCGTTGTCAGTGAGCCAATATTTCCCATTATTCTTTTCTATTAGAAGGTTGTGCAAGTAAGGTGTTGGTCCTGTATTATTTGGTTGATCACATCTGTCATGTAGCTGCCATGTCAGCAGTCTAAAACAGGGAAAGTAAAGACATATCTTTATCTGTAGATTTTATCATAAGCCATTTAACAATGAATATAACATAATTTTACAAAACATAACAACGTTTATTCGGCATAAAATATAAACATATTTATCGCCACAAACGGCATCTGAATAATGAAAAACACAATTTCATTATTAAAACTGTTCAAAGAATAACATAAAGTTTATAATTTGGATCGCCATGTTCGTATTTCGGCGTTTAATCAATTTACCCTATATGTTCTTGAATACAAATATGGTCTTATTACAAAATAGTGTAAATATTATCACGATTGCTTTATTGTACACACATAGATACAAATTATGTTCAAAATATATTCATTCTACGTGCGCTCTGAGTTTGAAAGCATGATTAGTAGAGGGTATGTATGCCTAAAATTGGGAAATTAAGGAATTAAATCCTACAGAAATGATTGTTGGTGTGCGCAATCTATATATTGTGTCAACTTCACTACCCGGAATCTACTAAAATCTGCTGGTGCGTTTCCCTTATTTTTGGGGTAAAACGTTGAAAAATTGAAACAAAACTGGGGATTTCTGGAATCCATTAATAGTCTGATTACTTTGCCTCTGAGGAGGTCAGAACTTAGTAATTAAGTACGTTGGTATGTCATCTAGTATTTAGATACAGATTTGTCATGACTTGTATAAAATCAGTATAAAAGCAATATGGCAGCCCAAATTCAAAATGGCCGCCAGATACATATTTGTCATGTATAAAATCAGTATAAATCCAATATGGCCGCCCAAATTCAAAATGGCCGCCTGAAAAACATGATTTTCTAGCATAAAATTTGTTTCTTACGAAGTTACAACTTTTAACTTGTATAGTTTCCTCTTAAGTAATTGCATAAACAAGTTCAGAGCAGTATATAAGAATATGATCCACGACAGACATCGTAGGGTACGCATGCGCTAAAGTGCAGATATCTGTCTTCTTTCGATTTTTTTATTACTTTTCATGTTATTCCTTCTACACTTATACTAGAAGCCAGCAGAAGTATAAAAGAAAGTATCATCTACAGGTCGAGAGTAGAAATTATTGGTAAAACCCGGGTCCTGATGTCCTTCAACACAATTTCCAGATTGTTTCATCCACTTCCGGTTTTGAATCAGCCGTCTTCGGCGGCCATTTTAAAATTGTACAAAATATATTGATGAGAATATGATGCTCCTTCCATATTTGAAGATCTTTGCTGCTCTTTTGAAGACATACCACAGGATATTCAGGTATTAGAATAAACACACCATTACTGGTCTGCAAATGGGCTGACACTGACTATTGCCACTACATGAAACTTCTGGTAACCATCTCGAGGTTTCATATTGATAAACACTATAAACCAAGGGGTCTTCTAAGCTACATTACAATTCTCATTCTAGCTAACTCAAATGATATCAAGCTCAACCCAGGCACCATTCACCCATGCATCACCTGTGATAAAAAGGTCACATGGGACTACCGAGCGGTAGTTTGCGGCACGTGTGAACAGTGGCTTCATTATTCTGAGTGAAGAAAGTGCTATCAGGTGGGACTGCATTATTTATAACAACCCAGATTACTCCACCATTTGTTTTGATCTCCACTCCATCTCTACTAGTATACGGTCAATAAGTTCTACAAGTCTGCCAAGCCCAGACTCGAGCCGTTACATAAAACCTCAGCATTCCTCCACTCCTGATCGTAAAATGGCGTATTCAAAGAAGTCGAAAACGACAGCCCATCCACTAATTTGTATCCTCAACATCAATTGCTAGGTCAATTAAGAAAAAGCAGGATAGAATTGAGAACATCATAGAATGTACCAAGCCTGATCTTACCATGGAAACAGAAACCTGATCGGACCCATCTATAACTGATAACCAGATATTTCCTTCTTACTTCAAATTATGGCAAAAGGATTCGCATACAGGTACGGGACGCCATAGTGGTGGCATACCTTTAGCTATCAGAGACACTCTACTTAGAACAGATGTACCAGACCTGCAGACTGATTGTGAGATCATCTGGGCTAAGATTAATCTGGCGGGTTCTAAAAAACTCTACTTCTGCTTATTTTACAATTCAAAAACTAGCGACGGACACAGTCTTTACCAGTTTGACGAATCTTAGTATATCGAGAAGCATCCATCTTCGATGCTACTATCATTATTGGCGGTGACTTTAACTGAAGCTGGGACTTGAAATCCAAACAGTTGAAATCAAATGCCTCACACACCTGTCTTCATTACAAATTTGGATTTTTTTAGATGACAATGGTTGAACACAATTAGTTGAGGAGCCCACCCAAAACAACAACATTCTTGATCTCTTCATCCCCAACCTTCCAAGTAAGGTGCTCCGTACTTGTGTAATGCATAGAATCTCTGATCACGACTCTGTCCTGGTGGAACTAATGACATGCGGCCTTACAAGAATGCCCAATGGGATAGCATACGAGCTAATACAAACCATCTCCATTTACAGATAACCTCACAAGTGAACAATAAAGAAGATATTGATGTGGTATGAAACACCTTCAAAAACGGTCTATAGTCTAGCATTAACCATCACATTCCTAACACAATGGCAAGATCAAAAGACTCCTTGGATTATTCCTGATGATATCAAGAAACTTGTGAAGTAAAGAGATCATCTCTACAAGGTAAAGAAGACATCTAACGACCTATCCCACATAGCTAATTTTAAATCCGTCAGTCAACTTCTCTAGAATAAACTTCGTCAAGCATATTGGTCTTACATTGACAACTCGATTACACCGCAGTCAACTGATACCGACAATAGTACTTCCAAACGTTTTTGGAGCTGCATTAAACACAAGAAAAAAGCTAACACGTCTATTTCTGGACTGAGGCAACATTGAGATCCTAAAGCTGAAGCAAACATCTTGAACCCCGATTCAAGTCTGTGTTTCTGAAAATACTCCTTGCTCCGACCATCAATTCATCACTGGGGAATATGTCTCACCCATCAATCATCCAGTAGCTCCCGATATCTCCATCACAAACAACGGGGAAGAACAGCTACTCAGCAACTTCAACCCCTACAAATTTCCAGGTCCTGATGGAACCACGCCACGAGTAATGAAGGATATATCTTCTCATCTAGCTCCTATTCTTACCATCATCTTAAATCACTCGCTCACTACCAGCACTTTACCCGATGACTGGCGGAAAGCCAATGTATCACCAACATATAAGAAAGGAAGCAAGTACAACCCTGAGAACTACCTTTCTATCTCCGTTACATGTTTTTGCTGTAAACCACTCGGACATATTATTACCAGTCACATTATGCAACATGGGGAAATGAACAGCAACTTGAACCCACTATAACATGGCCTCTGCAAAGGTCGATCCTTCGAGACACAGCTCATAGAATTCACGGAAAAAAAACAAAAATAATATCAAACAGGGAATGCCACGTACCAAAAACGCAAACACGGAAGACATATCTTCAAATCTGGAAAAGAGTAAACAGACAGACGTTCTTGTTATGGATTTCTCCAAGGCGTTTGACAAAGTCTCCCACAGTCTTCTCCTTTACAAGCTGAACCATAGAACAGATAAAGCATCACCTAAATGCTTAAAGACCTCCAATGGACCTCGCTACCGGACCGCACTAAGATATCTTGCCTTACCCTCCTATACAATATCTCAAACGACCTTGTTGCCATCATCAACACCAATTTACCACTGTCTTGTCTCTCCCAACATACGTCAACACACTCGTTCAAAATACCACAATGCTCTACAAGCCACCGCCAACAGTCATTTTTTCCTCGATCAATCAATCAAGGACTGGAACACTCTTCCACCTGGACATCATATCAGTAGGCTCAGTTCATGCCATCAAGGCTCAGCTAGCCACCCTCTTTATCTAGACTCATAAGAGTGCTTTTATTTTATCCTTCAATATACATATTCTTGTCTTATCTTTGCGCTACCCCTGGCAATACTATTCAGTCTGTTGAATGTGGCCAGTATCTGGAAGGAGTAAAAGTTATATATTATTTAGCATTCAACGGTTCTTAGCATACTGTTTATTATTGACTTGTTATCTAACTACGAAACATGATAAATATCTCTGTTGTTCACTATGTGGAATATAGTTCTTTAATTCCCAGAAATGACTACATATTTTAAATCACTGCCTTAAACCGTATACACTAGTACGTTTTAATCAAATCTGCTGAACTAGAACAATATATATTAAATAAATGTATATGACACTCACTGTTGCACAAGATTGCAGTTTGATGACTAAATGTCCCTTTAAACATTAAACAAGTCATCGTTGTGTGTCGTGTGTGTGTGTGTGTGTGTGTGTCGTGTGTGTGTGTGTGTGTGTGTTGGTGGTGTGCACTTCTGGGTGATGTGGGGCTCGTTTTGGGGAGGCTGCGTTTTTGGTACGTGGCATTCCCTGTTTGATATTATTTTTGTTTTTTTTTACACAAGAAATTAATTTATTGCATCTTTGAGTATAAATGTAATAAATAAAACTAAAAATATACATGACTTAATGCGACTTGGATTACTTTTATTTACACTGTCCTGTGACTTTGGAACATGGTGGGGGTAAGAGTGAGGTTGGGTGCGCACCATAAACCGGTTTAAGCTCCCCAGTGGTGTTTTTGCCACTGACCGTTCCAAGGCGGTGCCCCACTGTGTTCCTTTAATTGTTCGTTTTGTCCTCGTGTGTTTGCTTTGTATGCTTGTGTGTGTTGGTAGTGTATGTGTGCGTGTGCATGTGCGTGTGCATGTGCGTGTGCGTGTGTGTGTGTGGTGTGCACTTCTGGGTGCTGTGGGGCTCGTTTTGGGGAGGCTGCGTTTTTGGTACGTGGCATTCCCTGTTTGATATTATTTTTGTTTTTCTGGCATAATATTACAATTTTTTTTCTTTTGGCGGTCATCTTGGAGTTTGGCAGCCATATTTGTTTTTTACTGACAGGAGTGTGTGTCTTAATAACAGGTTACACGCTGAACTAGCATTGTGCGAAGTTTTTACCGTTACAGATGAAATAGAAAACATTTGTAAGCGGATTCCAGAAATTCTTGGTTTTATATATTTTTTTTAACTTTTTACCCCCCCAAAAAAGGAATTTCGCACCAGCAGATTTAAGTAGATTCTGGTATGTTAAGCTTATATTAAGCTATATATCACAAATGCCAAAAATCATTTCTGTAGGATTTAAGTCCCCTCATTTTATAAATACACTCTACTAGATATACGTATTTTGCTACACTGTTAATAATGCGTTCTGAATTTGAGCTCAGGGATATAAACTTGTCTATAGAAGGCCATTTATAAAAATGTGGTGCAAGAAATTTTGATTCTTAGGTCTTGGTATTTCGGACAATCTAGCAGAAAATGGTAATCACTTTCTACTACATTCATACAGCAATTTAAAGTAATTTGACCCATCTCTACTTGGTAAGGAGTTAGCCCTTTTGACATATGGCGGGCTCGACATGTTGCACATGGGCATCTTGTTTACTATGAATGCCGAAACAAAAATAAATTACCTGTCAATATTTCCAGTTAAATAGTCAAAGACAATCATGGTAGTCCACTGTATAACGGCAGCTATCTCTTTTTGATTTCTACTCTGGAGGTTTGAAGTGTGTATCAGGCTACTGGTGATCGGAGTCATCGTACAGTATGCGTGCAAAATTAGTGGTGGAATGTACATGTTAAACCTGTATCGATAAAAATAATAATTGCTTTTACTTTAAAGTGGCATACCTTTCATTTTTTAAAACGTTAAAGGGGTACTCCCTACATCTAGCACATTATATTATCAAAATATAAATAATGCGTACATTGAACGTAAATTGAAAAATAAATACAATTTTGAAGAACAACATAATATAAAATATTATGTCGAAATATGTTTCATTTTAGCACAAATAATCAACATAGAAGCCTTTTATAATAAATCGCTATCCACCCATTAATTGTACAACAACAACTTTACATAGAGTACTCAATTGTTTACGGTACTGCAGCATATTTTAAAACGCTGACTTTACGGATAGTGGATGGCTTAAAATGTTAGGTTAAGTAATAATACTCAACACCAGTAATAGGGAGTGTCTCTTTAATGTGAGCTAAATGTACATAAAAAATTATATTTTTAAAGAAGATCACATAATGAGAAATGTGTCTTTACATTTCTCTTGATTTCTCTCTGGCACTTTTACATGAGCTGTATACAGATGTTTTGTCACTCGTTCTCGTTCTCATTTTTTTAAAGCTGCTCGCTCACAATTGCCGTTGAAAAAAACAAAAATTATTAACTAATACGTTAGATATAAAACTAATGGCTAGCATAAAAAAATAGGTAAAAAATTAGGTAAGAACTAGCAAAATTCATTGAAAATGTTGGTGAACTTGGTTTAACAGCACCGCTACAATATTGTATTGAAATTGCAAATGCGTTAGTAATGCTTTACAATTTGGAAGCGTATAATTTCAAATTTTGCTGATATACCTTATAAGGATTTATGCTTGAAATTCTTTTTTGACTATTAGTTCTTAAATATGTTATTTTCAGAAAGTTTGATGAACTTTTATTTTCAAAAAAATCTGAGAGCGAGCAGCTTTAAGCAAATTCCCTGTCACAGGTTCATTCATAGCTGCTCGACCACAGATTTTGGTGAATTTTTAAAAATTTATTCGAAATGATAAATGAAAATATAAAATGTAAAAATAAATGCTCGAATCAAGAACACACAGCCATTTGAGAAAAGATATTCGAAATGTTTGTACTTTACGTTTGACGACACCGCTTCACTAGATTCAATACAGAAATGTTTTACAAAAAGTCTGCGGGAACCTTTTTATTTGCTGATTCGTTCTTAAATATATTAATTTCCGAGAGTTCGAATAACCTTATTTTTTCCCAAGAATCTGAGGGCATATGATATGGTTTTAAAAAGACATTATTGGTCAATAAAGTATTCAAGAAACTTAGTGAAATAGACAGCTGTACAAACAATAGTATAAACTGTAATAAAATTATATTGAAGAAACAAGCAATGACTGTGTAATTAAAATGAAAATTTTATTAGTGTAATTATGATGCAATATTATTAATAATAAACATGCCGTTGATGCTGTTGTTGCAAAACAGTCAGGCTAATCTTGTTCTTGCACCTATATAAATATTGTGTGATACAAATCAATAAAATCATGCGATATTCACCTCAGCAATTGGTTCATAGTTTGGATAATGACCTCAAAATCAGTTGATATCTGTATAATGTGCTTACCACATTTCAGCATTATCTATCCACTTGACCAAAGCGACTGACTGGTTGCTTGTCCATGATAAATCACTGATATTAACATTTCTCCAAAATGTAGATGGCTCTGTAGATGTGATAAGGATTGCTGCCGGTACACTGTCAACATTCAGTAAACGCGAGAGGTAGAAGGAAAGAGCTTCAGCTGTGTTATTTAGGAAATATATATTATACGCAGTACTAAAACCTACATATTCATTAGTAAATATAAGTAAATATATAGAATTATCATTATAAGCACGCCATGAACAAATATTCTTGCTACCATACAAAATATTCATCATAACATTAAATGTGAATGACAATATGTACAGAAATCACCGTATTAAAGGGGCACTCCCTTCACGTAACATATTATATTCACGAAACATATATTAGGCGTTCAATGAACGAAAACTGATAAACAAACACAATTTCAAAAAATAACACAAGGCGAAAAATTTCTCATTGAA
The DNA here is from genome assembly GCA_022818135.1 of Saxidomus purpurata. Classification (NCBI taxonomy): domain Eukaryota; kingdom Metazoa; phylum Mollusca; class Bivalvia; order Venerida; family Veneridae; genus Saxidomus; species Saxidomus purpurata. Next base: position 39,581,626 of record JAFMSR010000015.1, read on the forward strand.
CCACAATTTATCAAAATAGAGGCTTTCTTTAATAAATCGCATCCACCAATTTTATTATACAACAACAACTCTACATAGATTATTGAATGGTTTACGGTAATGCAGTGCATTTTAAACCGCTGATTTTGTCGAAAATGACTGGGAATGCATAGCTAAAACTTTAAGGTTCAGTTAAAATACTCCAAAAACTCTATTATTTATGTTTGAAGGTTATTTAGTTTGACATCAGTTAAATGGTATGTCTCTTTAAAAAAAAGCAAACAACATAGTAAGACATATTACAAACTTTAATACATTAAGTGATTCTTACAGTTTTTACAGATCAGTTTGTTTCGGTTTGTCCAAATCACAACTTACCATAAACTCCTATCTGTGAAGACTTACACCTTGCACACATCTGTGTACCATCCTCAATTGTAACAAAGGCATTCATTTCACGACCACACCTTCTAGGTTGTGCTTTAGCTAGAGTTGTTGCAGATTGGGATCGAACTTTCCTCATAAATTCGAGATATTCTTCTGATGTTACACCTAACAACAATACGGATTCTTGGAATATAAAGTACTCTATGTTTATTTAATAAGCTTCTGTTTCTGCTTGTATTATTATTTGTAACAGTTTAAGGCAACGAAAGTGTAAGAAAGACATGTACGTATTTAATCAAATATTAAAATTGTTCCTCTGATGATACAATGTAATATTTCGATATTTATCAATTGTTTGTAACTTGGTAATACTCTCTTATCCTTTGCAGAACACACGACATATTTGTTTAGAGCGTGCATCTCTGAGTAGATTGCTTTAAATTCGTGAATGTTTAATTTTATCTAATATTTGCGAATCTACCACAAAGCGAATTTAAATCCACGCGAAATAGGTGATACGATTAATTTTGTCCGAAATCGGATCATTTTTTTATCAATATACGTGAACTGCCATTTCTTGATTATAGATTAATGAGCATTCTAACATGACTCACGATTTTGTCTCTATATACAAAGAGTAGAAAAATTATGTTATATTAAAACCAAAAATAATATCAAACAGGGAATGCCACGTACCAAAAACGCAGCCTCCCCAAAACGAGCCCCACAGCACCCAGAAGTGCACACCACCAACACACACACACACACACACACACACACACACACACGCACACACACACACACACAATCATGTACACACACAAACATACACTACCAACACACACAACATACAAAGCAAACACACGAGGACAAAACGAACAATAAGGAACACAGTGGGGCACCGCCTTGGAACGGTCAGTGGCAAAACACCACTGGGGAGCTTAATCCGGTTTATGGTGCGCACCCAACCTCACTCTTACCCCCACCATGTTCCAAAGTCACAGGACAGTGTAAATAAAAGTAATCCCTGCTAGGTGAATCTCTAACACACGCAATGGAAACAAAAGGCATGGTATATACAACGTATATAAACCATATACAACGCGGGAACCGATATGCTGTAAACATGACGTCATATTGCGCCGCATGACGTTAAATGAGCGTTCGCGTAGAAAATAAAGCTTTGCATTTATTCACCTTTTGCAATATCTGGTCATGTCAGAATCGAAATAACATCCTTCCTTTTCAGCGTTGTTATCGTCTAATAAACAATAATTTGTCGTATCGATGCGCAGTTATAAACCACTCAGGCCTTCGGGCTTTGTGGCTAATCAATGCGTATCAGTACTCAAAATCATTGTTTATTAAACGACTAACACCGCTGGAACGGATGTTATTTCATAAATATAAATACAAGTTACACATATCAAGCAACTTCCTCAATAATACAAAAATTTTAGGAAAATCTTAAGCACTTGTTGAACTTAAGGTGAAGTAGCATATTCACATATAAACACTCATTCATTTAAACAGTGGCCCATTATGCATGTCACAGTAAACCTCTGAACAATCCATAATCCTTTCTAAATGCTTTCTTTTCCTTTGAATCTGTTGATCTTAAAACGACAACATAGATTTCAATTCTCCGAAACTTGGTCGTTACGTATATATAAGATGACGTAGTATGAATGACAAATCTTTAAAAATTTAAAAATGCCCAATGTATTCTGGTCAACTCATGGGCAGCTATTGGTTGGGTAGATCAGATATTAAGCGCATGCGCAAAGGTTACTCGACATTTCCGAAAAAGCCTTACAGGAAAAGGTGGCATAAAGTCGGGATAGTTTTAACCAATCGCTGTTACCGTTTGTTTTGTTTTTACTTGAAACCCGCAGAATGCATTTGCAGAGAATATAACTTTCCTTTTCTGTTTTAGGTGTTTTGCAATAGGCAGGATTTGAAAAAAATGAAAGAGCAAATCGAATATTAAATGCATAATCTATTTTTCAACTTAAAAAGGCACTCCCTACATCTAACCGATTATATTTTTGAAACAAAGATTAAGTGTTCAATGAACATAAAATGATAAGTAAATACATTTTGTATGTATCCACTTTTTTAAAGGGGCACTCCCTACATCTAGCAAATTATATTCTCGAAACATAGATTTATGTGTTCAATGAAATCAATACAATTTGAAGAAGAATCTATGGCGAAAAATGCCTCATTTTACCACAATTAATCAATGTAGAGGCCGTCTGTTATAAATCGCATCCACCCATTAATTGTACAACAACAACTTAACATAGATTATTGAATGGTTTACGGTACTGCAATATATTTTAACCGCTGATTTTTCGATAATGACTAACATGCATATCTGAAACTTTTAGGTTATACAATGTATTATCATACTTTCAAAGGTTATATTATTTACGTTTTGGAGGTTATTTGCTCACCTGGCTACGCCAGGGTGAGCTTTTCTGATCGATGATTGTCCGTCGTCCGTCGTCCGTCAACATTTTGATTCAAATGACATCTCCTCTGAAACCTCTAGGCCAATGATGATAAAACTATGCAGGAATGTTCCTTGCATGAATCTCTACTAAAACTGTTCAAAGAATTCCATTCCATGCAGAACTCTGGTTGCTATGGCAACAAATAGGAAAAACTTTAAAAATCTTCTTCTCTGAAACCACAAGGCCTAGAGCTTAGATATTTGGCATGTAGCATTGCCTAGTGGACCTCTACCAAGATTGTTCAAATTATGACCCCCGGGTCAAAATTGACCCCGCGCGGGTGGGCACTTAGTTTTTGCATAGGAATATATAGGAAAAACTTTAAAAATCTTCTTCTCTGAAACCACAAGGCCTAGAGCTAAGATATTTGGCATGTAGCATTGTCTAGTGGACCTCTACCAAGATTGTTCAAATTATGATCCCCTGGGGTCAAAATTGACCCCGCACCGGGGGTCACTTAGTTTTGCATAGGAATATATAGGAAAAACTTTAAAAATCTTCTTCTCTGAAACCACAAGGCCTAGAGCTTAGATATTTGGCATGTGGCATTGCCTAGTAGACCTCTTCAAAGTTTGTTCAAATTATGCCCCTGGGGTCAAAATTGACCTTGCCCGGGGGGGATCATTTGTTTTAAAAACTTATTTGGTATATAACATTATCTAGTGATCTTCCACCAGGCAAGTGGACTTGTACCAAGGTGAGCGATATAGGGCCATCTTGGCCCTCTTGTTTAGTTTGACATCAGTTATAGGGTATGTCCTTTTAAATGAATTTTAAACGGACCACTTAGCATGTACATGTTTGGAATTTGTAGTAAGCTCTAAAAACTACTGTTCGATTTCATATAAATCAATTAGATAAAAAAATACATGGTCTTACTTGGGCTCGAACCAGTCACTTTAAAGTAAAACGAACATATTAATGTCTCGGTTGTAACCACGCGGCCAGTGTTACACACGAGTACCTCATATCAAAACTACTGGTATATTTTAAAATCTATTGACCCGACTTACCTGGGCGCTGGAGCAGTCTATTTCAAATGTACAAAAACACGTATGACCTAGAAATCGAACTGTACGCTTAAAGTTATTCTGATTTAAATTTGTATATTTGACTGATAGTAAACACGTGCATTTTTATGCCCCCTTCGAAGAAGAGGGGGTATATTGATTTGTAGAAGTCGGTCGGTCGGTATGTCTGTCTGGACTGGTACCAGAGAACATGAAATTGAAAATGATTTACAGAATGATGGAATACCTAGACTTAATGATGTAAACAACAATTACTAGAAGGGCATTTTATGGTAAGATGTTAGTAAGTTTGAAAAGAATGTTGAATGAATTATCAACAGGAAGCAATTGTTTCACTACACTTTTTTGAATTTTATTTTTGTAGATATAGGTCATTGCCTTGTAAGGTCATTTAACTATATATTGGTGCAGGTTGATTATCCGCTACTCTAAAACAATGGGTCATAACCTGTATGATATTATTACTGATTTCTTTTGCTACAGCATTTGACACCCTTACTTTGTTTTGTATGTATAAAGTCTTCAGATTTGTTTTTTTCTAAATTTGGTGAATATTTTATTAACCCGGATAAAGTTAAAGCTATAATAATTGTACAGTTTTGTATAAATGTTAATGACAGAAACAAATACAGCGCACATATGAGAAAATAATGAAAACGAGGCGGGAAGGGAAACAGTGTTTTCTGTTTAATTACAGCTCCCTCCACTAAGCTGATAGCCAAGAGAAGCTGCAATATTTGTAAATTTGCACTGGACAAACATAGACAAATTATGGTATCTTACCCCAACCACCTTTAACATTTGACATTGTTATTGAAGACAAGCAGAACAGGTGTTTTAAGCATGAGCAATTACTGTAAACATATTCAGATTACATACAATCTTAAGCTACCATACATGGGGCGCTGAAATTATTGTGGTCTCTTAAAAACAAAAATAATATCAAACAGGGAATGCCACGTACCAAAAACGCAGCCTCCCCAAAACGAGCCCCACAGCACCCAGAAGTGCATACCACCAACACACACACACACACACGCACGCACGCACGCACGCACGCACGCACGCACGCATACACAACACACACACACACACACAATCATGTACACACACAAACATACACTACCAACACACACAAGCATACAAAGCAAACACACGAGGACAAAACGAACAATTAACGGAACACAGTGGGGCACCGCCTTGGAACGGTCAGTGGCAAAAACACCACTGCGGAGCTTAAACCGGTTTATGGTGCGCACAAGACAGGTGGTCCCTTAATTCATGATAAATTGTTATCATCATTAATTACAAGGGAGGAATATATAGTGGTGGTTGCATATGTCAGGTTGTTACTTAACTCAGGTAGTAACAAGGGCATGGTTGTCTGTATACAGGCTAACACGTAGTATGCAGATAGGGCCATTTAATACACAACTATAGCATTCAGCAGATTAGAATCGTGTCATAGAGAGAAGCAGCGAGGAGATAATTGGTGACATATGCCCTTAAAGAAAACGATGATCTGAAGAAAGAGGCAAATCGCATGAGAGTAGTAATAACCATTACCAAAGATGAAAATTTGTTTTATATTTCGATACAGAGACATTACTGTATTCAATTGATCTAAGATTGTAGATTTCATTGCAAGAAAATGTTAACATGTCACTTATATATTTTGGCACTAGTTTATGGAACGCCTTTACTGTCTTATTATGTTGTATTGTATTATACGCAGTCCATTTTCATGTATACGAGGTACATATTTCATTTGACATGGTACATTCTTCATGATATACAGTGCCATTTCCGTTATATATGGTGGTTATTTAATAATATGCAGGCAAAAACTTGAAGATACAGTAGAAAAACCACATATGGTGTGCAAACAACATCATATGCAATACAAACAACATTATATTCAGTACAAATGACATTATTGCAGTCATGATTTCGATACATACGGTGGTATTTTAATTATATGCAGTAGTTTTACCTTTATACGGTGTATGTTGGTCAATAGGTGCGATAGATGTTTAAATATATTAAGTGCTTGCGATTAATTCTATACGTGGTGAATTATTAGTCATTGGTTCATAAAAAACAATGTACTCAATGCATTTGGTAAAATACATGGCGGTCACGGCATTTTCTTTTATTATGTTCGGTCCATTCTACTATATACATGGTGCATACAGCATTATATGCGGTGCATTTTTCATTACGATGATCATACTTTCCGGCATTCTCCGGAATTATTGATCCGGAATAGATATTACTATAAATAGCGGTCACGCCATCAACCATAGACGTCGTCTTTAGGTCAATCACACTTAGATCTCATTGGTCGCCGTGATTGGCCTACATTTGGTAACCAATCAAATACAACCTTTGGCTATACTGGCTGGAAATTGCAGTCAGGTAAATTTCTCCTATTTCTGGCTTCAAAATTTTATTTTTTAGGCATGACGGGAGACAGCCGGGGTCTCATCCAAATATTAAGCTAACATAAGTGCTCTTTTGGACGGACCTTGATAAAATTCTCATCAAATCAAATCAAAACAATAGACGTGCGTAAGTATAGCGCTATCGAGTCCATATCTCAATAAATACTTCAAGTTGATGTATTGCATTGAAACTAAAATAATCAAGTAAGATAACTATAGCTTGTATATAATGCAAAAGTATGGCCATTTTTTTACTAAGAAATTCTGGTTGAAGTTTTGCACGCAACTACGTTAAAGCTGCTCGCTCACAGTTGTCGTAGAGAAAATTAAATTTTCATCAATGATATACTAATATATAGAACATAAAACTAAAGGCTAGAATGAACAACACAAGTGAAAATCTAGGTAGGAATTTGCAAAAATCGATTGAATATGTTGGTTTGACGGCACCTTTACACTTCATGTTTATACTGGAATTTCAAAAGCGTGAAATGCTTTCCTATTTTGGAAGCGTATTCTTTCAAATCTACAGATATACATTACAGGAATTTATACTGGAACGTTTTTATATGACTAATCTTCTTATATATGTTATTTTCATACGTTTTGAAGAACTTTATTTTTGCACCAAAATCTGAGAGCGAGCAGCTTTAAAGTCCATATCTCAATTACTACTTGATGTATTGCATTTCAACTTCTTAGTCGAACTTTGCATTATATACAAGATATAGTTATATTACTTGATTATTTTAGTTTCAATGAAATACATCAAGTATTCATTGAGATATGGACTCGATAGTGCTATACATTACGCACGTCTATGGTTGATGACGTGACCGCTATTTATAGTAATATCTATCTGTTTTACTCGGTATTTTCCGGATCAAAATTCCGGAGAATGCCGGATAGTATGATCATCGTAATGAAAATGCACCGCATATAATGCTGTATGCACCATGTATATAGTAAAATGGACCGAACATAATAAAAAAGAAAATGCCGTGACCGCCATGTATTTTACCAAATGCATTGAGTACATTGTTTTTTATGAACCAATGACTAATAATTCACCACGTATAAAATTAATCGCAAGCACTTAATATATTTAAACATCTATCGCACCTATTGACCAACACACACCGTATAAAGGTAAAACTACTGCATATAATAAAATACCACCGTATGTATCGAAATCATGACTGCATATAATGTCATTTGTACTGAATATAATGTTGTTTGTATTGCATATGATGTTGTTTGCACACCATATAATGGTTATTCTACTGTATCTTCAAATTTTTGCACTGCATAGTATTAAATAACCACCATATATAACGGAAAAGGCACTGTATATCATGAAGAATGTACCATGTCAAATGAAATATGTACCTCGTATACATGAAAATGGACTGCGTATAATACAATACAACATAATAAGACAGTAAAGGCGTTCCATACTAGTTTATTTGTAGCCTTGTAGACAATAAGTGCAATGTGATAATTAATTATATTGGAATAGCTAAGCATGATAGGCTCTTTTATACTTCTATTATGTTTTCGTGGAATTGAGTTTCGTGATATAATACGCTTAATTATATCCTGTAACTTGTTCAATCTATTTATAATACTAGCTTTATTACCCCAAACCACAGCACAATAATCCATAACATGTATGAATGATAGAGCATAAATTTCATTTCTTGAGAAAGATAATAGTTAATTCTTCTAAAGAGAGCAATTTTTTAATTTATTTTAGCAAGTACTCTATTCACTTGTTCTTTCCATGACAGTGTGTTATCTACATAAACACCAATGACTTTTTGTACACCAACATTTTCAATAGGTGCTTTTTCAATTGTAAGATGTAGTTTAAAGTTTTGCTTGTAATATTGTTTCTTTAATTATCTAATGAACAACACTGCTACATTTTATACGTTTATTTGATACAGCTCTCGCAGAGCGACTAACACAATATATAGCGGGATAAGCATGCAACATCAAGAATGTAATATGATACATACGTAGGCGATGTATACTACATTGCTGTTACAATATCTTTTGTTTGAAACAAGATGAAATGATCATACATTTTTGTTTTTAGTTTTGACTGGATTAAGTGCCATGTTATTTTTTAGGCACCAGCGTTGTTCCTACCAGTTTGATTTAATGTTTACAATAGGGGGATCTAGCTAATACTTACCCAGGTTCTTGTGAAAAGGAGTTGCAATAGCTGATAATAATTGTTTTAATAGCAACGGTAAAACTTTCTCCTTTAACACATTTTCTAATTTGTATAAAACAATGTATTCACACAAACTGATACAATATTAAAATATAACTGAGTCAAAAACAGAATATTTAGATAAGTTAAGTTTCCCGAATCACACTATCAACAAACACCCTCTTCAGCCACTGACGGTAAAAGTTATTAATTGTAGGTCCTGGAAAAGAAAAGGATGCAGGTGAATCCATGCTTATATGTTAAAGAAAATAAGTTTACTGTTTTTAGAAGGAAATGGAGTGACATATGAAATTTAAATTATAAAATCAAGTGGAAGATCGCATTCAGCTGTCGTTTGTTGTTACAAAATATCCAAAATGACAACAGTTTCAGTTTGACATAAATCATAGAATTATTTCTTGAAAAGAAGGGGATAAAGAATGATAAAAGATTCACCTTGTCATTTTGTCACTCAATAACATACACGATTGTGAATTTATTATACAATCGTCAAATAAATACAAAATGTTGACACTTGTCATTGATGGATAAAAGTAATGGACATTTTTAGATGGCAATTATAAATATAATTCAAGTTGCTTAATACAGCATACATCAGTGTTATATCAAAAGCATGGTTACTAATTGCAATTTTTGATTTACGGAAACTTAAATAGAAAAGTATTGAACATGACTTTCGCTACATTTCTGTAAGGAAAATACATTAAGAATACAAAATAATGAAGTAGAAATCGACCAATTCTCAGGGAAAATATTCCTTTCTTGTAAAATTTTACTTTGCCTTTTTTTTCCGACAGCGTCATCAATAGGTGTTTAAATGTTTCAAATTTAATAGTAAGTTGGAAATTTGTTTTTATATGTTTAATTTAAAACAAATATTAACATACTGATATTCCGTTTATTGTGATTTCTTTTTTCATAGAACGTTTCAGTCGAGTTTTACCACTGCTATAGTAGTTATTACAACATGTATTTCTCTTAAATTTACACATTGGAGATAGGCGTAAATATCTATATATAAAATAAACGGGGATACCTGACGTAAGGGGCGTGATAAGGAAAATAATGTTCCAAGTAAAAATGCATCAAAGAATGTCATAAAATGTGTGTGTGTGTGTGTGTGTGTGTGTGTGTGTGTGTGTGTGTGTGTTGGTGGTGTGCACTTCTGGGTGCTGTGGGGCTCGTTTTGGGGAGGCTGCGTTTTTGGTACGTGGCATTCCCTGTTTGATATTATTTTTGTTTTTATATTCTCCCAAACTACCAACATCAGTCGTAATCTTGAATATCTAGATGACATCAACAGTATTATCTTAGCTCAATAGTGCAACATATAAGAAGAGTATACCTTGCTATTAATGTTGGTATTCTATTACAATACGGAATGTAACGAGGAAAGAACACCATGTCTGATGTTTTACGACACCTGACCTTTGACCTTGAATTTGACCTTAGCCTCTTATTCCTAAAATAGTGTTATGTATCTAATATTAAAGAGAGCTCAGTAGAATTAAGACTAAAACTGATTGATTGGTTATATGTAAAAGAATAGTAGAGTAATTGCAAAAATTGTAATAATAAGCTGTATCCTTAATTATAGCGGCCCTTGAGTATGTCGATGGTAACTCCATATCTGTTTTTTAATATCTTAGCTCAACCATGCAATATATTAGAACATACATTGCTTTTAATTTTGATACTCTTTATCCATTCGTAGTTTTCATATAGCGAATGTAACGATGGAAAACACACTGCCAGTTGTTGTTGTTTTTTTTCAACATTTGACCTTGAATTATGCCTTTGCCTTTTCATTTCACATAGTTATACTGATACATTATTAATAAAATGAGATTTAAGATGAAGTAAGAATAAAAACAAGGTTGATGGTAATATGTACAAAAAGGATGGCGTAATATTTAGCTATTTTCCTAACTATGGCAGCCATCTTGGAAGCCATCTTGGATTTCTAGCGACTCCAACCATTTTGCAACAAATAAATGTCGGTTTCATATTGCACAAATGATAACAAACTTCACAAAAATCATTGTTTTCTTAGGTAGACAGGTTTGGTGCGTTAAGTAGGCCGGAATGTAAGGAGAAAAGAACACCATGTCTGTTGTCAATGTGTTACGACATATGACCTTTGACCTTGAAATCGACCTTGGCCTCTATGTCCTAAATTAGTGTAATGTAATTAATTTTAAAGAGATTTAAGAAGATATAAGACTTAACCTTTGGTGGTAATATGTGTAACAATAGTAGAATAATTGCTTGAATTGCAATATTTAGCTAATTACTTAATCAGTGCGGCCCTTATGTATCTTTATGTTTACTGCATACCTAGGCTCAACCGTGCAGTATGTAAGAAGAGCATACAATGCTTTTATTCGTTTACTCTTTTACCACTGGTAAGTTTCATATTGGGAATGAAACAAAGAAAAGCAAAGTGCCAGGTTTCATTTTTGTTTTACAAGATTTGACCTTTGACCTTGAACTATGTCTTTGCCTTTCACCATAACACTGTGTTTTGTATTTTTTAAAGACGTTAAAAGCCGCTCGCTCTCAATTACCGTTGATTTTTTTTTTTAAATGACATTCTTATACAGAAATATAAAACTAAATGCTAGAATCAAAATATAAGCAAAAATCTAGGTAGGAATTTGCAGAAATCGATTGAAAATGTCGGTTACACGGCACCGCTACACTGTATGTTTATATTGGAACGCTTTTGAATTTGGTTGCGTACTATTTGAAATTTAGATACATAAGTGACAGGAATTCATACTGAATTCTTTTTATATGGCTATATCGAGGGCTTGGCGCAAAACTGGACCAACTCAGTTTTTGTAAATTTTTCAGGAGACACAAAAAACTGAATAAATTTCTTAAAATTATGATTACATGAATGAAAATTTATATTTTTGGTGTGAATCCTCACTAGATTTGGTAAATGATTTTATTTTTTAATTATTTTTAGTCTAATTATGGTTTTAGAAAGTTGGACTTATCTTGCACTGAGTTTTTCCGAGCAAAACAAGTCCATCTCAAGTTGGACCTATTATGTAACAAATAATTCAATGCAAAAAAGGTCCAACTTCAAATGGACTTGTTTTGCACTGAAAGTTAAAAGCAGATTAGGTCTAACTTGCAAAAAAACAATCGTTTTGGAAAAATTGTTCCAAAGTAATCAATTATTATAGGTTTTATGTTTTAAACTTTCAGTACGGACCAAATAATATTTCGTAACTGACAACTGGAAATCACCTCTTTCTCTGAAAAAACAGAAATTAGACTTGTTGCAAATATATCTTCAGCCAAGTAACAACAACTGCCATGAAAACCTCCAAATAAAATTTATTTCAAAGTTAACAGTTCGAAACTGTTTAAAACCTGATCATTTTAAAATGCTTTAGAGTGAACATTAGCATGATCCCATTATATTTTGTCAAAGAATAATTCCTCTGCATATATGATTACACTTCAATAACAACTGCATGGATGCAGAAACGTCAGCTCATATACACATATAACTTTACAAAGTTAAACAAAGACAAAAACACTGTATATCAATAAATCTATGTTGATCAACATTTTTAACAAATGACCTGCTATACTGTAACTAATTAACTGTCAAACCTGTATCAAGACCATAAAAAGTGGTTGTGTCGAGAAGTGGGTAAATCTCATTGGAAAACATGTGGTAGATTTAGAACAAGAGGGCCAAGAGAACCTTATGTCATTTACCTGTATATCAATTGCCAATAATACAAGGGGTCATGATTTTAACATAATTCGTAAAGGTCCACTGCACAATGCTTAGTAACATTCCAAATATCTAAACTCTAGGCTTTGGTATTCCCTGTTTGATATTATTTTTGTTTTTGTGCTTTCAGGGAAGATTTTTAAAAAGTTTTTCCTAATTTTATGCCATAGCAAACAGAGTTCTGCATGGATTTGAATTCTTTGAACAGTTTTGTTAGAGCTTCATACAAGGAACATCCCTGCATGGTTTCATCAACATTTGCCCAGTGGTTTCAGAGGAAATGTTTGGTTGAATCAAAATCTGTTCTTGCATATCAGATGGGGATATCTGCAGTTTTTTACCAGTGCTGGAAAATCTGCTCTTAAATGCCCCCCCCTTCCCCCCCCCCGTGTAAGATGACTTACGTGAATTACTTGTGACGTAACATTATAAACAATGTGACCTCACTTTCCCAAACACAGCATCTGAATAACGTTTGTTTTTATATTACAATGCATCATTTTGATAAGTTTGAATTTAAATATCTATTTCAAAGTGCAAGACGGTATGCAAGAAAAAGTTTCTGCCATGAGATACTTGGTTCAGATGGAAATATCCGTCACTTCGGGTAACTGTTTCAGCCTCATTCCCGCCAAAACAGTTACCCCTATTCTTAGTATATTGTTGCTCTTACAAAGCTGTTTTAAAGCTTTATACCTCTGAAAGGACAGTTTGGAAGGGTCTTTATTGCAATACAATGGCTGAACAGTTGGAAATACGTATACCTTCTGTGATTTGGCTGCCTTAGTACAGTTCTGTCTGACACCAAGGTTTAATGTTGAGAGATTCAAGTCACTATAGAAATTTAACAATATCGTGCAACAATATTTACCTGGCACTCAATAAGTAGCGAGTATTTTGACCACGCTTTATACGAGATTTTCAATATTCACTTTAAAAAGGAATGCTTAAAAGTATTTTATATACATCAGTGCAAGATAACATTTCTAGTTCTTCGCAATAATGTATTTAACTTTTATTTCCCCACATACAATGTACGATACTAGGAAAGGGGGTCAGCCTTCATGGTCTAGTGGTAAGAGCCGCTGACTTAAACTCACTATAACCTTACATAGATTGAGAGTCATGGGTTCGACCCTCAGGTGCCAACCATGTTAGAAAGAATGTAGTACTGGTATAGTGAGGTAAACTGCCTGCCTGTTAGAATGACCAAAATACGGTTGGCTGGAATGGGCGCACGTTCCTTCTTGAACTGTAATTCAGTTTAAATCAAACTTAACTGTCATAGCAGCAAGATGCTACTACACTAAATTGTAAGACTAAGCTATTTAATCAGCAAAATCATGCAAAGAGAAAATGTAATACTAGTATGTCCCGTGTTTGAAACCAAGCCTTTGCACGAGGTGTTAATGTTACAGTTTTGTGTCGCAATATTCGACGTTACCGCACTTGATTTTACTTTCCACTGAGTGCTATCTTTAGAAAATATCATCTTTATTTTTTTCATAAAACATCAAATACCTGTGTCACCGATTAATAGCTCTAAGGTTGTTGGTAAAATGTTATTGTCTCACTCCGTGTGTAGGAATTGAACCTGCGTCCAAATAGTAAATGACACAAAATCTAATGCTGTTTGCTCCCGTTATTGAAAATATTCATGCGGCTAATTAAGATGTGCAATGTAAAAGAACATGTATATTTCTAACGTGTTCCTTGAATGCATTTAAAATGACTGTTTTTCAAATGCACGTATATAGAACATTTATTGCTCAATGATTTCCTAACCACGGGTTCGATTCAGAATCATTTTTGCTTAATAAAAAACATCAAAGCGAGGACAAATCATTGACAAGCACTCTATAACTCTATATCTGTAATAAAATAACAAAGTCATGACAATGTTTTTGTTATATTATAATACATACTTGGAGAATAGTAAATTCAAGTGACTCATGCAAAAGTTTTTTAAAATTATATTTTATAATACCTTTTATAAAATTACATGTACATTGTACAGTATGCATCAATTTTAAAGGAAAAATTTAATCCTTTACGCCGCGTCACGTGGCATGGTATTCGTCGCAACTCGCATTCTTATGCTGCACGATGCCGCATGGATTTATTGCTCCCGCGTTGTAAAACCTCTCGCGTTGTAAAACCTCGCGCTATAGCGCGGCAAAAATGAAATCCGCCTGTGCTGTACTGTATGTAAGACACTTTGTTTGCTTTCACCATACAATGTCGTATATTCAACATGAAGGTACTATTTACCATAGCAAAACAAAAAAACAATTCCCTACCTACCGACCCATATTTTTTCCAGGCAGTAACAAGAAAACAAACCTATTTTTTAGGGCTCTCATATCAGAATTGTGCTAATACTAAAAAAATTGATATTTGATTCCTTTGACTATTGTAATATTTTTCCATTAGTTTGATGCAAAATAAGTCTATCTGAGATATTCAGTTGGGATTCATTAATAATTTCAGTGCAAAACAAGTCCAACTCAAGTTGGACCTCTTTTGCCTCAATGCAAATTGTTGTTTTGAGATGGACCTGTTTGTTTCTTAGCAAAAAGTAAAGAGATAAGTCATTATTTTTGCACTAAATGTGTATCTTACTGAATACTGTTTAATTATGTAAAAAAGTGATTTTGTGAAAAATTTGACTTGGACCAGTTTTGCGCCAAGCCCTCGATATGTTCTAAAATACGTTTTTAAATACAGTTTCAAGAACTTAATTTTTATCCAGAGAATGGCCCGGTAACCAACTTGAGAGAATAGCTGTATTGGCCACCTCCGAGAAAGACATCAAATTAAATTCATCTTATTTTATCAAGATCAAGATAATGAAAACGTCGAGAAAAATACTTTAATCAGAAGTTAGCCTTAATCGAGATAAGTGTAGTAATTTTTCATAACATGTTATTCACACGCTCAAACCGTACAATGCTGACACGATTTCAACAATTTTATAGGAACAAATCATCTTCGTAGTTAGGCCAGTTCATCAACCTTATATTTTATAATCGCATCCAAACGAATGAGTATTCTTACAATATCTAATTTGAATGCATCAAAACAACTTTTTATGACAGAAAAGTATATTGTATGCAAACAAACACGACAGACACGTCTGGCGACGTAAGCACAATAAAGATGTGCACGTATAAAGCATTGTTGGATATCTCGATTTTTCGTTATCTCGGGTTTAGTTTCAAGGTCCCAAGGACTTTGAGATAACGCATTTCGACTACAGTTCATTTAAAATACTGCACGATATTGTAACTATCTACATTTTGTACTAAAGGCTAATTTAAACTTGAATGATAATACTTTACCTTTTGGTACCAATGTTTCGGCATAGGCAGACCAATATGTGCCATTTGTAGTCAATCCCAATTTGTGTGTAGAGTCTTGGTTTTGTGTAACAGTACCTCTGGTTATGGTAGGTATGAGGTTTCTCTTGCCTTTAATTCTTTTGTTCAGAGATTCTTCTGCAGCCAAAACGTTTGTGATTCTATCCTGATCAGCTTTACCTATGGACACCACATGTTGTACCTTGAACATCCAACTATTACCCACTTCTTTTTTCGGAAGCAATTGCCATTGTGAATTCTCTTGTAAAACATGTTCTCTGTCAGTAATTGCATTCGTAATGGTCTCCTTATCATTCTTTACTACTAGTATATTGTTGGCAACGACGTCTACATTCTTTGTAGTTTCCATTTCTGGAATAGTTCGCGATTCATAAATATTACTGCGATCATAAACATGAAACAATTTTATACTACTCCATAAAACAAGCAAGCAAAAAGTTATCAAAATCAAGATCCTTTTACTATTCAACATTCTGTATCTTCTGTCGAAGTAGATTATAATAATGAAGCAAAGATCGCCAGATATGTAAAGCAATATCATTGATTGAACACGTTATATTACTCATGGTTAGTGTAAACATTTTATATCCCTAAAGTGAAGTCAGCAGTTGCAAATGATCTTAATATGTTTATAAATTCAACACGCTTCCTCTGATCACGAGGGCACTGAAAGAAAATCATAAAACCAGTTTTTTACTGCCCCGGATGGTGGTCTCAACACAGAGACGTTACTGTATATCATTAATTTTAAATATCGCATAAAGTATCCCTAAGCTTTCTTGGGTGCAGCAAGCCAATACCATGTTGCATGTAGCCATATAAAAGCAGTTGGCGGTTTGATACAGTATAAATTGGATGTAGAAATGGCAAGACACAGTCAAACGGTTAATGTTTTCATTCTTTCATGCCTTGTAAAGTAGCAAACAAACCATGATATATCTGCAAGAGACATTCCGCATGCAGCCGTTACAATACGCCAATCTGAACCATCTTGGAGTCATATTGAAATCAGGAAAAATCAGGAACAATAGCAGAAAATGAAATAGGAATACGAAAACGAAATGGAACACTAAATCCTATACACCGGTAAACGTACAGAACAATCCAAAACAAAACCAATAGTCTTCTACGATATGCAACAAACAATATAACAAATAAACTTGCAAACTGAAAATGAAATCCCAGGAGATATTTGGAAAACACTAAAACAGTATATCATCAAATAATAAAACGATACAGGCATTATATAACAATGGTACAGTACTTACATCAAATAAAGATAAAGCGACATTTTGATAACTGCTTTCTACGGAAGCCCAATAGTGCCACTTTGTTTGTTTTTTTAATGATTTTTTCAACATAACTAAGTTGAAAATTCAAAAAAGTAAGTTGAAAATTCAAGATAGTAAGTTGAATATTCAAGATACTAAAATTAATGTTCAAGAAACTAAGTTGAATATTCAACTTACTAAGTTGAAGAAATCAAGTAAAAAAAACAAAGTGGCACTATTGGGCTTCCGTAGAAAGTAGTTAATTAGTAATTGAAAATTTAACTTACTTAGTTGAAAATTCAAGATACTAAGTACTAAAATCAGAATTTTCAACTTACTATCTTGAATATTCAACTTATTAAGTTGAATATTCAAGACACTAAGTTAAAAATTTAACTTACTGAGTTGAATATTCAACTTACTTAGTTGAATATTCAAGATACTAAGTTGAAAATTCAACTTACTAAGTTGAAAATTCAAGATACTAAGTTGAAAATTCAACTTACTAAGTTGAATATTCAAGTTACTGAGTTGAAAATTCAAGAAACTAAGTTGAATATTCAAGATACTGAGTTGAAAATTCAACTTACTAAGTTGAAAAGTCAACTTACTAAGTTGAATATTCAAGATACTAAGTTGAAAATTCAACTTACTAAGTTGAAAATTCAAAATACTAAATTGTATATTCAAGATACTAGGTTGAAAGTTACTAAGTTGAAAATTCAAAATACTAAGTTAAAAATTCAAAAAACTTAGTTGCATATTCAAGATACTAAGTTGAAAATTCAACTTACTAAGTTGAATATTCAAGTTACTGAGTTGAAAAATCAAGAAACTAAGTTGAATATTCAAGATACTGAGTTGAAAATTCAACTTACTAAGTTGAATATTCAAGATACTAAGTTGAAAATTCAACTTACTAAGTTGAAAATTCAAGATACTAAGTTGAAAATTCAACTTATTAAGTTGAAAATTCAAAATACTAAATTGTATATTCAAGATACTAGGTTGAAAGTTACTAAGTTGAAAATTCAAAATACTAAGTTGAAAATTCAAAAAGCTTAGTTGCATATTCAAGATACTAAGTTGAAAATTCAACTTACTATGTTGAATATTCAAGATACTAAGTTGAAAGTTACTAAGTTGAAAACTGAAGATACTAAGTTGAAAATTCAACTTACTGAGTTGAATATTCAAGATACTAAGTTGAAAATTCAACTTACTAAGTTGAATTTTCAAGATACTAAGTTAAAAATTCAACTTAGTAAGTTGAAAATTCAAATTACTGATTTTAGTACTTAGTATCTTTAATTTTCGACTAAGTAAGTTGAATTTTCAACTTAGTATCTTGAATATTCAACTTAGCATCTTGAATTTTCATCTAAGTATCTTGAATATTCAACTTACTAGGTTGAATTTTTAACTTAGTATCTTGAATATTCAAAATACTTAGTTGAAAATTCAACTTAGTAAGTTGAAAATTCAAGTTACTGATTTTAGTACTTAATATCTTGAATTTTCAACTTAGTAAGTTAAATTTTCAACTTAGTAAGTTGAATTTTCAACTTAGTATCTTGAATATTCAACTTAGTATCTTGAATTTTCAACTAAGTATCTTGAATATTCAACTTAGTATCTTGAATATTCAACTTAATTTCAGCTAGTGTTCCTAAAAGCCCATTCATCGGACCTCTCGTCTGCCTAGTCTATATCAATGTCAATGTCACAGACATAAAATCCACTATTAGGGGAGGGTTATATAAAGACAACGATAATCCCCCCGTGAAGCCATCACTATAAACTAGGACCTCTAAAAACTTCCAAATGCGCAAGCGACTGGCTGGTACATGTAGAATTAAATTATTGTATAACTGATCTCTCTTGAATTCTCGGAAAAATCAAAAAACCTTCCCCCCCCCCCCCTTCACTATGGATAAGATCCACATCAAAGAAAAAATTACACAAACACCTAGAAGTTATTTGTCAAAAAGATTGTTCATGTCACAAACACATAAGAGTATCAAGCAAAAAGCATGGCAAAAATTAATATCATGAGAAGCTTAATTTTGTACTGGAACGGAAATCTTTAAACACCATCTTGACTTCTTTTATAGGGTCCCTACTCGTATATTCTGACGTTGTATGGGATCAAATTCACACTCAACAAGAATTCGACCTTGAGGAGATTCAAATAAAAGTTCTAAAATCAGGGACAAATAAACTTGTTTCTTTCCATTATCTATAACAAGAAACCAGATGATAGAAGGAAGAAGCACAAATTGACATTTTTTCTATAAAATAAAAACGGTCTTTCTTTTTATGAATTGTAGCTCATTGAACGAACATCTCTACTCTTAAAATATTGTTGACAGCCAGCTCTCTATATGTGGAGAAACATAAACTACTCGCTATATTTTCTAATAAGCGAGACATTTTAATATGAAATTGAGCATTTAGTTCTACAAAATCAGGACGTAGTATGCAGGGCAGGTTTAATGTCGGGTGTTCTTGATAGCGGAACGTTACTGTACTATTCTCGGATAAGTTAGACTGAATGCCTTTTCTAAGACTTTATGGTGCATTATTACATACATGTTACTTTACACAATATGTTACCGAGTAATCATTTGCTTCAAATACTATAACACAGTCATGTATAGAAAAACTCGCGTCTGTTTCACAGCTTCTTAATTGTTTATATTGATTAAGATATTTTTGTGCAGATCAAGGTGTTTGCCATTCTTTGTTTTTTCGTAATTGTATAGACAATCTGGTACCAAGTCATTATATGCTTCAAATACTATAACTTAACATATTTGTGTATTGACCGTATGGAAAGTAACACCTCTCTTGTTTATGTTAATACCTTTCATTTATCCCCCCGCCGAAGGCGAAGGGGATATTAGATATGGTCTCCGTCCGTCCGTGCGTCCGTCCCAATTTTGTCCGGAGCATAACTCCAAAAGTACTTGAGGGATTTTCTTCAAACTTAATACACTGACATAGCACAATGGTAGGAAGTGCAGTGTGTAAGAACAATAACTCTACCTTGCTTACTTTTAGAGTTATTCCCCTTTATCAGATGTACTTGGAAAAAAAATTCTGGAGCATAACTGCAAAAGTACTTGAGGGACTTTCTTCAAACTTAATACACTGACATAGCACATTGGTAGGAAGTGCAGTGTGCAAGAACAATAACTCTACCTTGCCTACTTTTAGTCAAATAGAAAAATATCATACCTATACTGATAATGAACATTAATATAATTTTGCAAAACTTCTCTTCATTGCCTTATTCTTTTTCCACTACTTGAAAAATGTACTCAGCATGACCATAACTATACGGCTTTTTTAGGATTTCCTCTCACCTAGTAAAATGTACGAAAGTACAACCTTCAGGTAACTTCTTCCCGGCAGGGAAAGTAACCATGTGTAACATGGCTCTTGTTATACATAGCAGTCACCCGGTGGTTGGGCGGTCGGTCTTTAAGGCGGTCTGTTGCATTTTCCTTGTCCGGAGCATAACTTGAAAACTACAAGTTGGAATTCAATACAACTTCATGCGATGGTCAAGCACATTGAGAGGAAGTGCAGTGCACAAGGACCATAACTCTATCTTGAGTGATTACAGAGTTATTGCCCTTTGTTATTTTTCCTTGTCCGGAGCATAACTTAAAAAGTACTGATTGGAATTCAATACAACTTCATACAATGATCTAGCACAATAAGAGGAAGTGCAGTGCACAGGAACCATAACTATATTTTGACTAATGATTGAATTATTGCCCTTTGTTACTTTTCCTTGTCCGGAGCTTCACTTGCAAACTACTGGTTGGAATTCAATACAACTTCATACAGTGGTTAAGTACATTAAAAGGAAATGCATTGCACATGAACCATAACTCTATTTTGACTATTCACAGAGTTATTGCCCTTTGTTACTTTTCCTTGTCCGGAGCATCATATGAAAACTACTTGTTGAAATTCAATACAACTTCATACAATGGTCAAACACAATGAGATGAAAAGCAGTGCACAAGAACCATAACTCCATCTTGACTAATTACAGAGCTATTGCCATTTTTTACTTTTCCTTGTCCAGACCATAACTTGAAAACTACTGGTTGGAATTCAATGCAATTTTATACAATGGTCCTGCACACTGAGAGGAAGTGCAGTGTACAAGAGCAATAACTCTATCTTGACAAATTACAGAGTTATTGCCAAGAAAAATATCTCTATTTTTTTTGCAAAGTATTTTGTTACTACGAACTTCCTGAGTTTATAAATCTGTCTTTTGGGGATATTAATCACCTTTAGTGATAGGTCTAGTTTCCATTGAAAGAGGCTGACCTGAATTAAATCAATAATATGTCTGACTGCTCTGTGATGATCTTTTCTGAAGATAGTACTCCAACGACAGAAGTATGAAGGATATTAAAAGATTAACAAAATGAGTACAAATTATTAGTTTATAAGATAAGTTAAAATAATAATAATAATAATAATAATAATAATAATAATAATTAAAACTCTTTATTTCAAGAAGGTGACATATTAAGGTTATACAAGAAGAAATAAAAGTATACACCTTTTACAACATGGGCTTCTACAAACAAATTAAGAGACACAAGACTGCATATATTGATGACGAAACTAATAATACTGACCATACTATTCTCCGTCTTCACACAGTATTATTCATAGATACATGTATAATTGGTTGATATATAGATTACGAGAATTGTGAGAAAACAGCTCTGCCCAGAGGTACGAACCTTCTTTCAACTGCACTCACCAATATTATTACAGTCTTACAGCTGTGGCCATTATTCTGCGGCATTTCATATTAGTTTAACTATGCCTGTACACCTTTCTTTCTGACAAAAAACCGATACATATGACAATTAAGTCTATAACTTCATCCTCCGAAAGACGGTGTTGTTGGTAGCGGGACTCAAAAAACCTCTGACTGGCGATCTTAACCTCTCGACTATTAAGCGGACTTGTCAATAAATCATGATTTAAAAAAATCGGAATAAGTGTTTACTTAAATCCCTATCTCAGCAGGTTTGCATTTACTGTACATGACCTGGAAAGTAACTACATGTTGCAGTTTATGTACTGTTGAATCACCAGCCTATTGGCTACGTCCGAATATTCTGATACTCGAAAGTTACAGAACCAGAAAACGATCTGCATGAATGATAACAAAACGATACTATTACCTGAATTTGACATAGAATGTTTTTTCTGTAAATTTTGATTGGCGTAGCGGCATAGAGTTTAGAAAGTTTTGAAGCAACAGATCATTGGAATCAGGGAAATGCATTACCAAACGATAGCTTCTCAAAGCCGTGATACAGAAAGTCGTCAGGTTACACCTCAGTTTATTCCGAGAGATCAGAAAAGCGTAGCTTGTACCCAATTCAAGTTCAGTATGAAATACCCGTGTTACTCAATAATAATTGTTGATAGGTTGTGCCGTAAAACCAATCTTCATAACCAGAGTTTGAACTTGTAGAATCCAGGTTTCTTACGAGGTCACACGAAGGCTTCTGAATTCCAAAAAAGAAAAAGAAAATGAAACACACCATTTCATTACCGTGTGATATGTGTATTTGTAATATTTACAGTCCGTTGCAAAAATCCAGAACAGTCTGAATTTATATTTATACCCCTGAAACGAAGTTTTAGGGGGTGGGGTATATAGGAATCACCCGGTGGTCGGTCGGTCGGTCGGGCGGGCGGTCGGTCAGGCGGTTTGTTGCATTTTCCTTGTCCGGAGCATAACTTGAAAACTACTAGTTGGAATTCAATACAACTTCATACAATGGTCAAGCACATTGAGAGGAAGTGCAGTGCACAAGAACCATAACTCTTTCTTGACTCATTACAGAGTTATTACCCTTTGTTACTTTTCCTTGTCCGGAGCAATACTTGAAAACTACTGGTTGAAATTCAATTTAACTTCATACAATGGTCAAGTACATTGAGAGGAAGTGCAGTGCACAGGAACTATAACTCTATCTTGACTCATTACAGAGTTATTGCCAATGTTTACTTTTCCTTGTCGCAGAGCATAACTTGAAAACTACTGGTTGGAATGCAATACAACTTCATACAATGGTGAAGCACAATGAGAGGAAGTGCAGTGTACAAGAATCATAACTCTGTCTTGACTAATTACAGAGTTATTGCCAAGAACCATATCTCTATTTTAGTTTTTTTTTTGCAAGTTATTCTGTTACTACGAACTTCCTCAGTTTATAAAGCAGTATTTCGGGGTTTTAATCATATTTAGTGATAGGTCCAGTTTCTACTACAGTAGATATTGAATTAACTGGATATGTCAAAATGCTGAGTCCTACGAGATCTTGTGATAAAGAACAGCAATTGTTATTTTTATTAATAATAAAGTATTCATCATTACGTTTGTCTGTGTGATTTATCTGTAAATTGAAATATCATTGATACAACTGCTTGACTGTTTCCGTATCTCTTTCAGAGCCTTGTGCATAATCAGGATGGTACCGGAACACATCTAACATATATATACATGTGTACACAACTTTGACGTAACGTTGATTAGTAATGTTTATTGTATGCTAAATTTGCCCTGATGATGCAAAAGTGAAACCGATTGGCAAATACAAATAGAAAACTCATATAGTGTCATTTTTTCATTTTATTTATAATTTACTTCTTCCGGCATATCTATTTACATGTTTCATATATATAGATATATACATATATATCGCGACACTTTCTGTTTTGATAGCAGGGTCTGAGTATATAACAATTTGCAATAAAAAGAGGCTGTGCATTGCTTTGATTATTTTAATCGCACTCATTTATATTTACGTCTCATTGATCTTGTCGTTTGATGTAAGAATAAATTGAAGATTTCCCATGTTTGTGTTGTTTCTTATGGGATTTTCTGCCCCAAGAGGCATATTTAAGCAGACAACGTACTCGTTTCGTTAGAATTCAATGTTTTGCCAGGTCATCTGATGTAATAATGCAACTGAAGGAGTTTAACGTTCATGATATTGCATGATAAAATGCTTTGTCTGCCGTAGTGACACATGTTGTGCACTCAACATTGTTGTTCATTTAATAGTGTGGCTATTCTGGCATTCAAGATATTAAAACCATCTATGAAATGTGAAGTGTAGATATGAAATATCAAATAATAGCAATAAGGAAAGGTCTCTGTTACGAATGACGAATGCTACAATCGAGAATTTTAAGTTGCAACAGTTAATTTCCCAGCACCATGAATTCATGTTATCAAAAGCAGACCATATCAAAAGAAAACATCTTATATTAAATGTATAAATTGACACATAACACGGCAAGAGTGCATGTTAAAAGGTGTATTGTAATCTTGCACTAATTCTGTTTTATAGTGGGTTCATTATTTGACTGATGCAAACGACTTAGCAGAGGCAGCATACACTTCAGCCACGGACAGTGACCAGCACTGTTGTAGAAGAGTAGGTCAAAGGTTAAGGTCGTCATTTTTCAGATCATCTTGTCTGTGTATTTCATCTAAATTGGTTCTCATGTCGCAATATGTGAATAAACATTTTGAAGTGCAGTTGCGCAATATAAATAATTCAATATGCATGTATATAGTTGTCATTTTACATGTTTTAGCAGCTTATTGATAAAAGAATATACTTCAGTTGTATTTAGATCTTTATAGCAATTCGGATACATAAAACTTAAACTATTTTGGAGCAATTCTATAATGTTTTTATCATTTCAAAGCAGATTCTCTGACAGTTTACACGGGTATGCAGATTTTAGGGCAAGTTAATTTAGCAGTCTGAATTTCTTATTTAAGCTACAGTTACAGTTAATATCAAGTAACAGTTATATGACTGCAGTTTAGTGAGAAATGTTAAAGGTCCAATACTAAGGAAAGCGAAAATTCTAAATATACTTTAAAAAGCACAGAAATAATTTATTTTTAATAAAAAATGAAAGTTGGTATGTAGAAATTCTAGATAAAGCACAGTACATGTACAATTATTTTTCTATGCATTATGAAGAAAGTTAAAAAGACCTGGGTGGTCATTTTGTCGATTCACTGATATTTCAACATAATACACATACTTTTCTTCGTGTTCCAAACAGTTTCTGTAAATTTTAACCTGCCAATCTTCATTATTTAGTGTCTTGCATAAGGTAATGTACTTGCCATTGAAATGACTGTCACTTAATTTTCGCTTAGTAGTGGACCTTCAAATAGGAACAAAACTGCTGTCGCATCTGACTTACTTAGATTTTTAAAAGTGTATAGGAAGTTGGACACAAATTCCACTATCAATGTGGTAAATTTTAAAGACAGTATAATTAAAGCTTTAATGGGATGAGTACCATTGGCCGTTATACGTCAACAACAGGATCATAGAAAAAAAAAGATTTTTAAAGTATTTTCTAATAATCCTTTTATAAAACAACTACGAACAACCTTGATAGAGGCCCACCATGCATTATGTAACATACATGCCTTACAGTTTCTGACAAGAAGATTTTGTTAAGTTTTACTAAAATATTTCTATGTAAAACACGTGGACCATCGGAATGGGCAAACTATGATCCATGGACACGTTTGAAACAAACAAATCAAGGACCACCACACAATGCTACACACCATTTTTATGTTATCATTTATTATTTTAATATACTCCGGTCCTTGCCGTATTGGAGAAGATTTATTAAAAAGAAAAGAAAACGAATGGAATGTTTTGAACAACACTTTTAGAGATTTATGGAAGAAATATCCCCTGCTAAGTTTCATTAACATTAGCCAAGTGATTACAGAGGCGATGAAAGAAATGTTTGACATAATAGCTCACGCAGTCACTTTATGCCAGGTTAGCTAAAAAGGATATCATGTTTCTATGGAAACAACATTTATTGTGCACACATGTATGAAGGACATTTTTCAAAGTCATATTTCAAAATAGAACACTGAATTAAATAGCTGTATTAGTGTTCAGTTGAATTAATCACGCTTAATGGATATTTTCAGATATCGTGTTGAATGTTCATATGCCTACACAAAGATGCAAACTATTTCATTTTTATTGAGACAAAATGTATTAATTGAGAGAGTCCGTTTGGTTTACAATCAAAGCCTTAAGTTTGTCAAAGAAGGTCAAAGAAGGTATGATATCAACTCATCTTCTAACTTTGTTTACATTTTTCGTCTAGTTTTAGTCATTTGGGCACGGATATGCAATTTACAACACATTACCGTTCCAGCGCTCTTCATCGTCTAATAAACAATGATTTGGAGTTTGATGCGCAGTAATTAACCACGAAGGCCGGACACGAAGGCCGGGGGCCTGCGTGGTTTATAACTGAGAATCAAGACGAAAAAGAGTTGTTTATTAGACGATAACAACGTTGCAAAGGATGTTATTTCGATTCTAACATGACAAGATATAACAAAAGTTAATAAATGCAAAGCGTTCTTTTCTACGCGGTTATTTATTTAACGTCATGCGGCACAATATGACGTCATATTGACGGCATATCGTTTCCCGCGTTGTTTATGGCATATAAGAACATAACTGTTCTACGTCTTTGTATATAGAGACATTATCGTGAGTCATGTTAGAATTATATGTAAGCCATTGCACCCACCTTTGACAAAAAATAAAATTTACACTCACGAATAAGTCACCTTTTTTTCAGGAACGAACACTCTCTACTATACAGTTTTTGGAATGCTTAAGTCATTACAAAATTCGCCTCATTAGACATTTTGTAGAGGCACCGTAAAATAGTATGGGAATACAGTAATATAAAAAGACATCCCTTTTCACATGGTACTATTAAATGTTTTGTTAATGTTTGCTTTTCTGTCGGACATTGAATTCCGGCAAAAAGTTAATATTGGAGTAGTAGCAGATGAAAACAAAAATAAAAATAAATGTATTCACAATCACTAAATGAAAGAAAGAAAAAACTTTTAAATTTTTTTGGATGGATATCTTTGTTATATTTATTTTTGTTTTTACAAACGTTACGCTAACGTTTCATTAACTGAAGGAACCTTTATTATGTACTGTCAGTAAATTGGTAACATATTGATACCTCAGAATAGTAGAATAATAGGTTGAATCTCCATTAATTAGTATGTACATGAACATTGGCTCCGCATCCAGTTATTAGCGCCACCCCTTATTGTAAAACTAAAACGCTCAGCGTGGCGGCTTGGAAATGGAAAGGCGAAATTCGACAAATTACTTATTTTTCGTGTTTTCGCCTCGTCATTTGGCGGGCCGAAAATGCGAAAACTCGAAAAACTTAGGGTACTAAGCAGCAATTATTCACCCGCTACAACACAAAAAGGTCTGTTGTGTTTTTGTGTTCAATATTACCCATTTTCGTCCCGCCACCAGTCGAGGCAAAAACACGACAAATCAGTAAAATATCGCATTGTCGTGTTTGCATTTCCGCCCCGCCACGCAAAACTGTGAACATAGCAAAGCAATAGTTTTTTGCGTTCTCGTGTTTTCGCCTGTCGCCAGCCAAAACGCGACAAATCAGTAATTTGTCGAATTGTCACCTTTGCCTCTCGTCTCGCCACATGTAAACGCGACAAAGCAGAAATCAGACACCATTTAACATAAAATAACGACTGTAAACAACCAACTAGTTTATTTGGTTACTAAACTTAGAATTATTGCAGAGAGTATTTATTGAACTCATCTTCTTACTTTGTTTACATTATTCATACTGGTCCTTTCTGTCGCGCCAACTCGTTCGTGTCGCTGGCTCTTTGTTCAAGTGACCTCAAAGTGGTGCCGGTGTTTACAGGCCGTGCTTTTACGGCAGTAACTAAATTTCTATTCATTTTTCAACAGAGTGACAATTAAAACCAAGTAGTACGATAAATTTTGTTTCGATGTAAACTTTTAATAAGCTTGGTAAAGGGGGATCTTAAACAACATTAATGTTTAGGATGATTGACCCTTGAACGTTATTAACACTTCATACCATATTTTTAAATGTTTTTTAAAACAGATTACCAGTTAACGAGAATGTACACGATACGGTCCTGGGTTCAGGAATTATCTGTGACTAGAGACAATTGGGGACTAGTATCAGCTATACAATTTGTGAAGATATTTTATGAATATTTCCTCTGGTTCAAGTTTCAAGGCACAAAACCTTTACAAAGGAAGAGAAACCTCTTGCAAAATATTCCCAGATTCATTGGAAAAAAGTTTCCAAACTTTTACAATGTTCATACCATTGAAGTATATTGGTTACTCTTTTTCTAAACCACCTCGCTGCCAAACTGATTCTTTTGCTTTTTATATTTACCAACAATGGTTCGAATAACAATGGCTCAAATCTTCGGGAAAACTCCAGCAATTTTTTGAAAGGCGACGGGTGTTGCGAAAGCGTTTGCAATGCTTTGATAATGGAAGACTTAAATATGCACGTTACTCTCAGCATATGATACTGGAGAAATCCGAAATGTCGATTTGTCCAATTTGGATCTAACTTCCGATATAGATAAAAGAAAGCACTCTCGTTGTCAATGAGCCAATATTTCCCATTATTTGATATCAGAATGTTGTGCAAGTAAGGTTCAGGTCCTGTATGATTTGGTTGCGCACATCTTCCACGTATCTGCCATTTAAGCAGTCTGAAAAAAGAGAACGTAAAGACATATCATTTTCTGTAGATGTTATTATAACAATGTATATAACATAACATAACATAACTTTACATACAAAATGTAGTATAACACAAGATAAAGTTTGTTTGGCATACAATATACACATATTATAGCCACAAACATCTGAATAATGAAAAACAGAATTCCATTATTAATGCTGTTCAAAGAACAACATACAATGTATATACATACTTCGGTTCGCCATGTTTAGTATATAAATGTACATACATTATGCACATATTGTTAAATACAATTAGGGTCTGATTACACAACAGTTTATATATTATCTCATTATGCGCGTGAAAAATATTTTACGAAAATAGTTTCAAAGTATGTTCAAATATTTTCATTCTACTTGTGCTCTGAGTTTGAAAGCATGATAAATAAATTTTGTTTCACTGTTAATAATGTGTTCTGAATTAGAGCTCATGGGGGAAATACACTTGTTGAAAGTAGGCCATCTATAGAAATATGGTGCAAGAAATTTAATTCTGAGGTTTTGATATTTCGGACCAACTAGAAAAAATGGTACTTTTCACTAACTTCATACAGCAAGTTAAAAACTCACGATCATGTTTGTATAAACATCAGCACAGGGTCATTCAATCGTTGGTTAATTATCAGATAAGTGTATAAATAAGCTGACAATTTTATTCTTTCTCAATAAATTGCTTTATTTTAACTCTCGAAATTATCTCTGTGCTGATAATTTGTGGAATCAATTCACATCATTTTAAGCAATAGCAAAGACAGACAATTGTTTTACGCTTTCACCAATTGGACTTTTATCTAATCTTGGTAAAATACTGGCGCATATAATGATATAGCCAATAAAAACAACAACAAAACACCACCACCAACAACAAAACACAAATAAACAAAACTGAACCTTTGTCAAAGTACCTCCTAATGAAATTCCTAAATGCGGCGTGCTTTCTGAACACATAATACCGTATGTCAGGAATGTGTTCGCGTACAACAAATTTTTGCAACTTCGACCCTGATTAAAATTTCCTCTAGATTCTATGTATCAGCATTTGACAGTATTAATTGTAATGTTAACGTATGGTAGCCTGGCCATTGTGAGAACAATAAATAACAGTTGATCAGCTACATCTTATGTTATATTTAAGTCTGTCAAATATATACAATGTAATTTTGCATAATGATGCATGAATTTATTGTCGGGAGCATACACCGTGTTTTAAGAGTAGCGATCGGTAGTTTTGGTGGTCATTTTACTTTTAGTGTTTTACATGTATTGAGCTGGTCATTCGTGGTTCAATCGTGAAGTAGTTTAGTAATAAAATTGCCGAAAATGTAACTTGTTTTATTGTCTAATGTTATATTATTTAATATTCAACATCCGTATACGATGATGAAGTTATTTTTATACAAACTTATTTTTATTTTTCAGATCTTCACTTTGACGTTTAAGCTGAATTCAGTTCGATGAAAAAGGTGTATTTTGTTAGATTTAATTGTATTGTACAGTAATACCAATAAAGGGTTTACTTGGACTGCTCAAAGACAATCCATCTGTCCTAACTATACTTTGCTGTGTTTTTATTGGTAAAGGTGTATGATGAGAGATGTTAAATGGTTTATGCTCGTTTGAGAGACTCTAAAGTATTAAATTGTAATCTACTTGCTTAAGGCTTACATTACTAGTAGATTTAAGATTTCAATCACCAAATAATATAAAATCTAAAAATATTGGGGTGGCCATGGTTTCAAACAAATTTCATTGAGAGGAAGTTGAATGACCAAGAACAGTAAGTCTTGCTGACTTCAGTTTTGAATTATGCCCCTTTATTTAAAAAGCTTGTCTGGAGTATAACTCGAAAACTATTGAAGGGACTGAACTAAATTACTTTACACATTTATAGAGATCATTAAGACGAAGTGCAATGATCAATAACTACAACTTTGGCCATAGGAGGTCTGTGGGAAAATCGCTTACATGTGTTTGTTTTGACGAAGCTAATTATTTTATAAAATCTTCAATATGCGACTTTTAATTTCGTCTTTTCTTTCGTGAAATGGACATATTTTGATCAACATCTGTTTATGTTACGTGCTATATGACGGCAGCAGCGCTTAAGTGATTACTAGTACAATGTACTTACGGTACAAGTTTTAGGAATAAACATACATTGTGTATGAGAGTTGCACGTATTTCTATATGAATTTGTAATCCACATTTCAGAATAACGTACCATCAAAACAACATTTTAACTCGTGTACGGCACAGGTGATTCAATTTCATTACTGTAGCTTCACATACAAGAAAGTAGGTCAAACGGTCGAATTCAAAGTTATCAAAAGTACAAATATTATTGTCCTTAATTTGTTGATGTAGTTTCAAAAACAACAAAGTAGTTAAACAGGTTATGATTAAGGTCCTTGAATCATTTGCGAAACTTAACACATTGTCCAAATTTTATCAATGTAGCTTCAAAAAAAAAATAAATATCAAAAAGGCGGGGCCAATTATGACCCTAGGGTCATAATAAGACATAGTAAGGGAAAGGGCAACTATACAGTTTACATACCAAATATCAAGACCTTGCAATTATTCAGAAGACTTTCAAAATTCTCCAATACATGTATACAATGTATGCAAAATAAGTGAAGGGAGTATTACCATGCAATACAAAGTCCCCAACCGAATATAACGGGATGAAGTGAACATTTGACGCAAAGTAATTCGTAAATGAGCCTTCAAAATATTCAATTAACTAACTAATCGAAAATGACTTACCGTGGTATATACATGTATTTACTGACCGTTTCCCATAACAAATGTACATAGTAACAAGTAACCGGCCGTTTTTTCATTTCGATTTACGAAACAAAAACAAATTACCTGTCAAAATTTCCAGTTAAATAGTCAAAGACAATCATGGTTGTCCACTGTATAACGGCAGCTATCTCTTTGTGATTTCTACTCTGGAGGTTTGAAGTGTGTATCAGGCTACTGGTGATCGGAGTCATCGTACAGTATGCGTGCAAAATTAGTGGTGGAATGGTAATTTTGAAACTGTATAAACAGAAATAATAATAGCTTTACTTAAAAGAGGCATACCTTCCAACTAGCCGATTCTTTCTCAAAACGTTAGTATGAGCTACATGTACGTAAAATGATCAATATTGTTTTGTTCAAGAAGATCACATATCGAGAAATGTTTCGTTTACGCACAGGGTGCTCATTTTAAACGTTGTGAGAAAATAATCTCTTAGTCGTAGGGTATGCCTCTTTAAGGCAAATTGCTGTAGAATTACGCAATTACAGAAACAGTTGTGGTGACGCACATAGTAGCTATCTCGTTTATTTCTGTCCGGAACTCTTACCTGCGTTTTATACTGATGTTTTGTCACTCGTTCTCACATTTTTCAGCAAATTCCCAGAGGTTCATTTAAAGCTGTTCGCCCACTGTTTCTGGTGATTTTTTTAATTCATCAGAAATGATATATTAAAGCATAAAATGTAAAAGAATCATCAATGATTTCATTTCGAATATCCTTGTTTTTTTCCCTAAAATCTGATGGCATCTGATATTGTTTTAGAAAACATTACTGGTCAAAAAAGTATTCCAGACGCTTAGTGAAATGACAGCTGTAAAAACAATAGTATAAACTGTAATAAAATTATATTGAAGAAACAAGCAATGGTTTGTTTGTCTATATACAGCATGAGCCTATAACTGTTTCAATGTATCTGACTTACGGTGACAATATTGTTTCGTATGGCACGCGATATGCACATTGATTTTTATTAATGTATAATTTAACATCTACATACGCTGACACAACCAGTGAAACGACCAATTTCTCTTACAATTAGACATAAGATTTTCAAAAACGCAAGACAAGTTGGATCCTGAGAGGGTCATACCTTCAACAACTTTGTAATCAGAATGTTCTCGTGTAAAACAAAAACAGTAACAGCTTGCTGAAAGATACGGCTATGTATTCATATAGTCAAATCTTGAGCAAATTCTGCGATAATTTTGTTTTGAGTCAGAATCTCGCAATAACGTCAAAACCAGAAATGTACCTTTCCGTGATGAAACAGGGAGTTAGGTAGAAACATCTAAAACAATTCATTTTAATTAAGCATAAAAATGAATGAATTTACCGTTCAATATTGCCAGTCGCTCAAGTTTAAAGCAAGTTATCAACTGAAGTTTCCATTCAACGTTTCGTTTATTTACTAGTACCCCCTCCGCAATATTTTTATGCTACCACGGTAATCAATTTGTACTTAAAATTGGCTTAAAATTTAATAACAAGTGTGTTATGTACTCGTTTGTCAAAATATTACTATGAAAAGTTTTCAGTCAGATCTTTTAGAAAGTCAAAAATATCACTTACTGTTTTATACTATATATAGTATTAAATTTGCCTTGATTGTGTGAATATTGGCCAGTTAAACGACCACGTGACGTAGTGTGCAAATAACTCGTATTGCAGAACATCCATTTTGATGCAATTTCCGGTCAAATCGCCACTGCTGTGCAGCAACGGCAGACCGTCAATACGTGAGAACGTTGACGTAATCAACAACGTAGATGTAACGGAAAATAGCCTCTGAGAGGACACTCAAGTCTCTTTCTCACCGTTTATTTAATTTAGATGAGTTTATGGAGCAGCAACACGCTGGAGCTGACACGTATGCTTTTAGTGATACATATAGTATGAAACTTATTTATTCATTCAATGATTTATTTGATTTTTTTTTGGGGGGGGAAGAGGAGGGGGGGGGGGGGTAGGGGAGGTGGATATGCTCCTGGGTATAGTGGCGAGTTTCTTTTATGCACATGTTCTATCATCAATATCTTCTTCGCGCTTGACTTGTGAATTACCTTGGGTTGAGCACGACGTATCAGCTTAATGCTATGAAAAAAAAAAATGTGCATGCGGTCACTGGGGCATGTTAGCGAACGAGGGTAAACCCTGGTAACATCGTGTCCAAAGTCGTTTTAATGGTTGTCTAAAATATTCAGCATTTACATCAGATGTCTTGAGTTTTCAATATTCAGGCATAGCCTGTAATGTCATACAGACAAAACGTGCTCAATACGATACCTGTTGCTTCTACGGACTGCCAAACCTGTCTTAACCAGCATATACGGTTTATTACGGAACGGGTGTCGAACGTCTTTTTGCTGAGAACCCGAACTCCATGATTTAACACCCGTGCTATTTTGAAAAACGTTCGTTTGTCTGTATGTACGTTTGTCTGTACGTTTGTCTGAAGGTTAATGGTTATGTTACAGTATGTTTAGCTATAATCTTCATTTCATATAAGAATGAATTATTTTCTCAGTATCAACTTGTCTCACGGGATCCATTCTCATCAGCATTGATAACATAAAAAATAATCTGCATGCAAGCTCCACAAAATAGTTCGACATTCAAAGAAATTAACTTGCTTTATTATTTTATCTAAGAAAAAAAATAGATTTAAAATGTATGTTTATGCAGTCGATAAAAAACACAAGACTGTATTCTTGCAGCGGGTGTGCCGCAATTCCCCGGTGACACTGAACCCAGAGGGATCAGTTGAGTTTTCCTTGAAAATGTACTTCGTTCCTTAGAGAAGTTGGTTTCCTGATACTGAGTATTAAAATTAAGACCATTTCTTGATTATTAAGAAATGGTTTTCCTATCAGAAACTCGATTTCTTGATTTTCAGTATTTTGATTTCTGTACAGTAAAGACTACGGAAACCAGACTGCATGAACTATGTCTATGGTTAATTTACATATATATTTACATTCATTGGCATTGTTGTCTCTGCGATATTTTTGCAAGCAAATACCGTGTACCTAAAATAAATATTTTATTACTGTAACTATGATTCAATATTGAATTTATTAGTAAAAACTTAACAGGCAACATTCGGTTGATGCTGCTATTGCAAAACAGTCAAGCTTATCTTGTTGTTGCACCTATATAAATATTAACTGATGTTAGCGATTACTATACAAACATATCAAACCAATACTGTCATGCGATACCACCTCAGCATTTGGACCCCGACGCATGTACCATACAGCAGGTCCGTAGTTTGAATATTGACCTCTAAATCAGTTGAGATCTGTATAATGTGCTTACCCGTTTCTTCTATAGGCATTATTCATCCACTTTACCAAAGCGACTGACAGGTTGCTTGTCCATGATACAGCACTGATATTAACATTTCTCCAAAATGTAGATGGCTCTGTAGATGTGATAAGGATTACTGCCGGTACACTGTCAACAGTCAGTAAACGTGAGAGGTAGAAGGAAAGAGCTTCAGCTGTGTTATTTAGGAAATATGTAAAAGTATTATTATATCCGGTACTAAAACATACATATACATAATTAAATATTAGTACATAATTATTATTCTATATATTATATAGAATAATCATTATGAGCACGTTAGGAACAAATAGACTTGTTACCATACAAAACTCATCATAATAGTAATGTGAATGACAATATGTATAGAAATCATCGTGTTAGTAAAAATGCAAACAACATAGTAAGACATATTATATGCTTTAATACATTAAATGATTATTATAGTATTTTTACAGATCAGTTTGTGTTCGGATTGTCCAAATCATAACTTACCATAAATGTTTAACTGTGAAGTCTTACACCTTGCACACATTTGCGTTCCATCCTCAATTGTAACAAAGGCATTCATTTTACGACCACACCTCTTTCGTTGTGCTATAACTAGAGCTGTTGCAGATTGGGATCGAATTTTTCTGATACATTCGAGATATTCTTCTGACGTAACACCTAACAACGATATGGATTCTTGGAATGAAAAGTACCGTCTTCTGCATGTATTATTATTTGTAACAGATTTAGGCAATGACAGTGCAAGAAAGATGTATACATATTTTATCCAACATTAAAATTGTCCCTTGGTGATAAATTCAAAGCCGTTTTTTCTGATAATGATGCTGGTATAAATTTTATATGCAGCCGCTTAAAACTAACTCTCATCCTGGTGTAGGTGTGCTTATTAAAGCCGATGAACCTTTAAGTTAGTTGCTTAGCCTTGTTATAGCTTTGATTGCTTTTGAAATTGATATTGAAGGCGCTTTGTGACTAAACAATGCTACACAGAAGAAATCAATACTACGCGTAATAAGTATCGTTTTTGCATACATAACAGAGTAAAGAATGTAAAACAACTCATCGAGCTGTCATAAATATTGTTGATGTACACATGCTATGTCATCAGCCGAGTGAAGAGGAATCAATAACGAACTTATAATATTTGGATATTTTTGCAATTGTTTGTAACCACACTTGGTAATATCCCTTGCGGAACACATAACATTTAAAGCATAAAATTGAAGACAAACTCTTTTTAGCGCGAAATAGGTGTTGTGTGCATGAAACATGATGTTGATGCAAACAATAGAACTATTGCAAAAACTGCATAATGAACAAGAAATCAACAAGTTACAAATTACAAGTGCTACATATTAAAACTAGCCTGTAAGCTGTCGTCTATCTTATGGCAAAATAAATATCAACAAAATACATTTTAAAAAGGAAGTAATGTGCAACTAGAATACTGGGTTTTCTTCAATACATTTTAGGAAATATCAAATGAGACTCTTTCATGAACATTTCTGGACAATTTAAGAACGTTAGTAAATAAGCAGTAGCAGAACAGACTAGTACAAAATGTTTAAGAACTATTCTGAACAGTTCTAGAACACAAGACTTAGTTCTTGTACGGGTAAATAACCTTTATCTAGGACCCTTTAGGAATAAGATGTTCTTGAAATCTGTCGCATGTAACATTTCTTAAAACATTATTAAGACATTCTGAAACACTTTAAGAACAATATAGGCACTGTTATTGAACATAGTCAGAAAACTGTGGGAGGAGCTATGGTTATAAATAGATTGTAAATCAGATGCTGTTAACTGTAATTATTTGCAGACGATCTTTTACTACAATGAAGTGTGTGCATGCAACTTACTTGTTCTTTTCAATTGTAAAATCTTATAATCCACTTTTTGTAAATAGTTTCTTTGAAATCACTAGGTTTTCTTTGGTATATACTTGATAAGTTACTGATGGATTTCTTTAATATGACATAGTTCTTTTTGAAGTCTATTTTCTATCAATGTTTTCATTCCAGTCCAATATTAATATTTTCTTAAATCCAAAAGACAAAGCAAGACTATGTTTAACACGGAATTTTACAGGCCTGTTTATATCACCAAATCAATTCATTTCAATTATCAAAACTGTTGAGATAATAGTATAAGCAATTAGGGAGGACTGTCAAAACAATGCACATTATTGGCATCAATTTCACTGATAAACATGGGACACTTTATAACTGGCATAAATTTTGTTTCCAGGTTTAATACTTTGAAAACTTAGCATCAAGAAATGCATGTGGTGAGAAAAAGAGGTATGTAATTATCAGGACAAAAGAACAAAGGATTAGGTAGTATACTAGTTATGTGTCAGATAAAAAAAATTTCACTTCATGAATTATTATTATTATAAATCAGTTTCATAAACAAAAAGGTGATTACAGCTAAATTATTACTAACTAGAGGTAATTCTCGTCTGCCACAGCATGCATTGTTGATGATAAACAGAACCACGTGCTAGTAATGTTTACATTCCTCTCTTATCTTGGGTTATGACCTCTAAATCCTCCCGGGAAATTCAAATTTTTGACAGTTGGGTTTAAATTCTTTTGGAAAGTATACTTCTTTGACTTTTATTGAAGAAAATAAATGCACCAATAGAAATAGAATATTACAAAATACAATTGTGCAAATTTTGAATTTTTTTAATTCTGTAGTTCTTTCAGGGTTTTAAAAAATGGGTTTCTGATGTTTAGCATGTACATTGTATATAGAAACCTGCCCCAGCGTCATGTTCTGGCTTTTATATCCAAGTTGGGGGTTTAAGAACTTACTTGTTTTTGAAATTGTCACCGGGGTCAATATAGATAATAAACGTTCGTCGGCGCTATGACTACTGTGGATGTTTGGCTACTCGCCGTGAATTTTAGTAATTCGGTGACGTCAGAAACTACGCAATTTACACGGTTAAGTATAAGTTGTAAAACATGTCGACGTATAGAATCAAAATATTTTGTTTGAATGTTGTGACACAAAGGGATGTGATAGAATTCCACTTTGCACAGTCTAAACCCTCGATCTGTAGAGGTTGTATATCTAAGCTTATTAAACAAAAGTGTACTGACGCTCATTTAAATGCTGCAACTTATCACTTTCGTCTGTCTTTAATTTCCAATGAAAAAAGTTTGTTTTTGTCACTATCATACGGCTTGACAAACA
Source organism: Saxidomus purpurata (assembly GCA_022818135.1). Classification (NCBI taxonomy): domain Eukaryota; kingdom Metazoa; phylum Mollusca; class Bivalvia; order Venerida; family Veneridae; genus Saxidomus; species Saxidomus purpurata. The sequence continues at coordinate 39,619,703 of JAFMSR010000015.1, forward strand.
CTTAATAAGCAGTACGTTATCTACGTTTTATACATGTTCTTTTTTTTCTCAAATAAACGTTGACTGTTCTTTGTGCCAAAAATGGAGAAAGGGTGTACCTTAAATGTCGGGGCCATTGTAAGATTATGATTCAAGCTGGGCATACAAAAATAACTTGAAACAAGATAGTTGGTTTGCAAGTAGTTTATCTTATGCAAGTTGTTGAATGAAATTGCTTGTATAGGGTAGCCCCGACATGGGTCTAAAACACAAACACCCAAACAAACAAACAAAATTTCAAGGGAATTAAATTGGACAATAAAAAGTTGTAATTGTGTCAATACGCAGATGATACTACATTATAAGTTATTAGTCGATTAGAGAATACTAAAATAAGTTAAGGTTCCCGAATCACACTATTAACAAACACCCTCTTCAGCCACCGACGGTAAGAGTTAATAATTGTAGAAAAAGATTAGGCTGTATGTGAATTCATAATTATATGTAAAAACAAATGTTTTTCACAGTTAATAGTAGGAAATGGAGGGACATATGAAATTTGAATTATAACTTCAAGAAGAAGTTAAAAGATGGTCATTTCGTCACTCACAAACAGAAACGATTGTGCATTTGTTATGCGATTGTCAAATATCACATTTCTTCTGGGAAGAGGTTAAAAGATTGATGAATACAAAATGGCCAAATGTTGACACACGTTTTTCTTCTTTCTGACAACAATAGGTGTATTAATGTTTCAAATTGAATAGTAAGTGGTAAATATATTTTATATGTCTAATTTAAAAACAAATGTCAACATATTAATATTCCGTACATTGTGATTTCTTTTTTCTTAGAACGTTTCAGTCGCGTTTTACCACTGCTATAGTATTGATTTCAATACTGAACTTTAATAACACATTACAAAAACGCGTAAATATCTATAAATAAATTAAACAAGATTACCCTGACTTAATGGGCATCAAAAGGGAAAAAAACATTCCAAGGTGAAAATGCATCAAATAATCTTAGTCGGCTTTCTGTCTAAAGACTAATATTGGATATTATCACATAATATCAGTATCATATCAGGAATTAAACGGAAAAAAAACACATTGCAAGTTTTCATTTTTGTTTTACAAAATTTCACCTTTGACCTTAAATTATGCCTCTTCTTTTCATCTTAACATAGTGTTATGTACTTATTATAAAGGCATATAAGATGAAGTAAGAATAAAACAAGGTTGATGACGATATGTATAAAAACAGTGAATAATATTTAGCTAATTTCCTAATTACTGCTGCCATCTTGGACGCCATCTTAGATTTATTGTGACTCCAACCACTTTGAACAACTAAATTTCGGTTTCATATTCCACAGACCGTAAAAACATTTGAAAAAAATAAAAGTCATTGTTTTCTTAAGTTTATGCATGTAAAGTGCTTACATTTCTTTCATTTAAAGAATACACAAAAAAGTGCAACCAGAATTTTTTTTATTCGTGTAGGAACTGCTGTCTTTTGATATATTCGAACATAGACCAATTAAATTGCAGTTTTAGTTGATGAGTCTAACCTCTTTTGATTCATTATTTATCACAAGCAATTTTTGTTCTGCCAACAACGCAAAATAAAATCTATAAGTTAATTTAAAACACTGCACAATATGCAACTTTCTAACTAGTGTACTAAAGGCTTATTCAAACTTGAATGATAATACTTTACCTTTTGGTACCAATGTTTCGGCATAGGCAGACCAATATGTGCCATTTGTAGTCAATCCCAATTTGTGTGTAGAGTCTTGGTTTTGTATAACAGTACCTCTGGTTATGGTATGTATGAGGTTTCTCTTGCCTTTAATTCTTTCTTTCAGAGATTCTTCTGCAGCCAAAACGTTTTTGAGTTTATCCCGTTTAGCTTGATCTACTGTCACCACTTGTTGTACCTCGAACATCCAATCATTACCTATTTCTTTCCTTGGAAGCAACTGCCATTGTGCATTCTCTTTTAAAACATGTTCTCTGTCAGTAATTGCATTCGTTATGGTCTCCTTATCATTCTTTACTACTAGCTAGTATATTGTTGGCAACAACGTCTACATTCTTTGTAGTTTCCATTTCTTGTATAGTTCGTGATTCATAAATATTACTTCGATCATATATGTGAAACAATCTTATTTTACTCCAAAAATCAAGCAAGGAAATAGTTATCAAAATCAATATCATTTTATTATTCAACATTTTATACCTTCTGTCGAAGTAGATTATAGATGAAACAAAGATCGTAAGATGTGTTAAGCAATATCACTGATTGAACACGACAAATGAATCAGGATAATTCATATTTCAAAGCAAACATAGCTTGTTTGAAACTCTTTGCTGATCAATACATTTATAAATTCATCCCTGTAACAACAATAATGTAAAGTAACAGCTGATTTTTATGACTGGTTGCAGTTTATTCGTTTTAACAAAAATGTATATAATTGAAACAATGAAGTGTATTAAGAAGTTGGTATAATCATCATATAATTTTATACCGTTTGAAAAGCTTTCAGAAATGCATAAACTAACAACTCATAATTAATTACTTTAAGTTTTAATCAGATGCAAAGTTTAAGAAAATATTATGGGGGAGAGACATATTGTTTATGGCCGAGTTGTCTGTCTGTTTGTCTGTCTGTCCGTCAGCTAGCGTACGAAATTCGTCATAATTACTGAAAAAATATGAATTTGTTACAGGCGTAACATTAATAATATATTGAGACGATGTGCAGAGCTGCTCATGTTGCAACCACCCTGGTTCAATGTCAATGTCACAATCAGAGATTAAAGGTCATATGACTATATTTTGTGTCCGATCCATATCGCGTGAATCCCTTGAAGGATTTAAGAATAACTCACGAAACATTTTCATCATGTTGAGACAATGTGCATAGCTTATGTTACAGCCACCTAGGGTCAGGGACACTGTTACTAAAAATAGAAAAATGGTTTTCACTAAATAACACGAATTAGGAGTGACAAATTGCAATGAAACTGTGTGTGTATGTAGCTTGCGTGGAGAGGAAGTTTGGGATTGGATTGCAGGTCACTAGGGTCTAGGTCACTGTTACTAAAAATAGATTTGTTCTTAGCCAAAAGAAATGTTTTTCAAGGTGGGGAGAGGGGGTCAAAGTCATTGTTACTTAAAATATATTTTAAGGTGATTGTTTAATTAAACAGGCGCCGTTGAAACCTACTTTAGCGGCATTGCTGCATTGACAAATTGCCATGGGGGAGACATATGTGTTTGTGACAAAAATAACCATCTAGTTTCCATTTGATTCATCCAAGAATTCATCACACAGTGTATACATTGTTTGTTTCCCACCTTTGAGTTAAAGGGACATACCATATAACTGATGTCAAACTAAATAACCTCCAACACATACATAATATAATCTTTAGAAGTATTAAAAATTAACCTAAAAGTTTCTGCTATGCATTCCCAGTCATTATCGATAAAATCAGCGGTGTAAGATATACTGCACTACCGTAAACCATTCAATACTCTTTGTAGAGTTGTTGTTGTACAATTAATAGGTGGATGCTATTTATTACTCTATTAAAGCCTCTATATTGATTGATCGTGGTAAAATTAGGCATTTTTCGCCATAGGTTTTTCTTTGAAATTGTATTTATTTTTTATTTTACGTTATTTGAACAAATAATCTATGTTCCGAGAATATAATCTGCTAGATATAGGGAGTGCCCCTTTAAAGTCACCAAAAAACAATACTTATACAGCTAAGGAGAGATAAGGATCTTGATGTGAATACTTTGTTATACCCCCACCTGGGGGTAAATAGGAGTCACCCGGTGGTTGGTCGGTCGGTCGGTTGGTCGGTCTGTCGGTACGTTGCACCTTTTTGTTCGGAACATAACTTGAAAACTACTGGTTGGGATTCAATTCAACTTTATACAATTGTCAAGAACAATGAGACAAAGTGCATTGTACAAGAATCATAACTCAATCTTGATTATTTACAGAGTAATTCCCTTTGATACTTTTCCTTGTCCGGAGCATGACTTGAACACTACTGGTTGGAATTCAATACACGTTTATACAATGGTCAAGAACAATGAGACGAAGTGCATTGTACAAGAACCATAACTCAATCTTGATTTTTTTCACAGTTGTTTCCCACCTTTGAGTTAAAGGGACATACCATATAACTGATGTCAAACTAAATAACCTCCAACAAATAAATAATATAATCTTGATTATTGCCCCTTGATACTTTTTCTTGTCCGGAGCATGACTTGAAAACTACTGGCTGGAATTTAATACAACTTCATACAATGGTCAGGCACAATAAGAGAAAATACAGTGTACAAGAACCGTAACTCTATCTTGACGCATTACAGAGTTATCACCAAGAACCAGTTTTAGAAGTTGTAAGAAATGTGGAAATGTTACGGTAAATGCAGTTAAGGAAATTATCAATTTCCGTTTTAATCAGCTGAGATGTTAAGAAAAAAGTTAAGGAAATGTATGTTGAGATGTAAATGAAAATGTCAGTTGAAGTGTGTAAGTGAATGTCAGCTAAGGAAAATGTCAATTTAATCTTTAGACAAATATCAGTTGAAACGTTAAAAAAAATGTTAAGGAAAATGTCATTTCAAAAGTAAAGAAAAAATCTTATAACTAGTTTTAATCAGTTGAATGTTAAATAAATGTCCGTTTAATTGTTAATGAAAATGTAGTTAAGGAAAATATCAGTTCAAAATGTTAATAAGTTGAAATGTTAACCAAAATCTTAAGAAAATTATATAGAAAATCGTTCTGAAAATGATATAAAAATATCACTTGCAGTGTGAAAGAAAATGTCAGTCGAAGAAAATGTCAATTCATCTTTTAAGGAAAATATCAGGATAAACGTTAAAGAAAATGTTAAGACAAAATGTCAATTCAAATGTTAAAACATGTTAAGGAAAATGTCATTTCAATTATTTTAGAAGAATATCAGCTTAGATTATAAAGCCACTCATTTGACCTGAATATTTGAAATTATTACATAAAATACTTTTGTGAAATATCAAGATACAAAGGAAAGCATGGATCAGTCCGAGACTTATATAATTTCTATCCAACCTTTTGAACATTACATATTCTACATTGAACTGATGTGTCAGGCAATTTCCCATAAGGATCTGTAATATTGTTAATATGCAGATGAAAAGCCTAGAGACAGTGTGTTATACTTTCACAAAATAACAACCTACTATAAGTATACCTTAGGGCAAATGACAGATTCATAGATCTTTATCACATTTACTGTATTTTGAAAACCTAGCTCTATCAGTACGTGAAGTCCTTTGATTTAATAATATTCCCTGTGCATAAAATATATCAGTGATAAACAACTGTAACCCTATAAATATTTGCGGCCAATTAATTTTGCTGTATTTCCGAATGGAGTGGAAAGCAAAAATTAGTTTGCAGGATTCCGCGAATTAATTGGTGAACTTCATAAATTGTTTCTTTGCACATGTATATGATGCGGTTCGCCAGAAATCCCCACTTACAGGAGCTGTTCTTTTTGGTTCAAATATTAGGTGAACTTTGTATGTGTCTGATGATGTCCGTAATGTGTGAGTTGGCTTTCCTACACCTTAGGATGTTTTTATTACCGCAAGCAAAAACCGAATAAATTTACAAAAATCTGTATGTGGCCCAAAAAAGGTGAAATCCAAGATGGCTGCTGTTAAAAACAAAGAAATTTACTTAATAAACTAAGGAAAATAATCAATACCTTATGAAGATTTCAGAATTTAATAGCTGACTGCCAAAAAACAAATTATGAATATGTTGCAAAATGTACTGAATAAGGTTAATACCGAGTTCAGAACAACTGTAATATCTTTTATTGTACGATAAGTGTTCAACTCATTTAATGTTCACCTGCGTATATTTTATAAAACACATTTTTACAACCCCTTGGTTTAATGATTCTGCGATATTTCATTTGATAAAAAAGATGCTCGAAAATATACCGAACTTCGGCAAAATGTAAAACATTGTCCCAACGAATATATTAAAAAATATATCAGTTTATAGTTTGACAGAAAAACAAAAATAATATCAAACAGGGAATGCCACATACCAAAAACGCAGCATCCCCAAAAAGCCGCAAGAAGAGTGTTACGCTCGCACGAACATTTTTTAAGAAAATCCTGAACTATCAAAATGAAGAGGCTGTCAGTACATTGGTCTTCCCAAACTTGGTCAGCGCGCCATATTGGCCATGGATGAAGTTTCAAATTGTTCATAATCGAGGTTAGAAACCTTAGCAGAATTTGCATATTTTTCCTGGAAATAGCAGTAACGGCTGTTTTGGAAAAAGCCATTTACATTTGTACCATCTGATATGGTAGCATTTAAATGTATGCCGTAAAGAAGTTTACAATACTAATGTATTCATTTGTTTATCAGGTGTTGACCTAGTTGGTTCACTGAAGCGGAAAGTACACGAAGCTGGACTGCATGAGAACTCAACTTGTATGATGGAAAAAATGGCAGGATAATAACTGCAATCAAAAGCTGATATTACTGTAAATAAGTAATTCAACTCTTTCACACATTTCGAGCAATTCTGCAATTATACTGACTAAGTTTCATGAAAATCCTCAAATACATGCAACCTCCACATCATACACAAGGTTTTTCTATGAGTTGACCCCGTGACCTAGTTTTTGACCCTAGATAACACATATTCAAACTTCAACTACATTCCACTAAGGCAATCCTACTGAATAATTTTCAAGATAATCTAATGAAAAATGCAACCTCTATGGCACACACAAGGTTTTTCCATGATTTGACCAGATGACCTAGTTATTGATCCTAAATAACCAATGTTCTAAGCTGATCTAGATTTTGTCAAGACAATTATACTGTCCAAGTTTTATGAAAGTCCAATGAACAATGCAACCTCTATAGCATACACAAGGTTTTTCTATGATTTTACCCTATGACCTAGTTTTTGATCCTAGTTCGAACCTAACTTAGATTTTATCAAGGCAATTTTATTGACCAAGTTTCATGAAGATCCAATGTAAATGGAACCTCTATTGCATGCACAAGGTTTTTCTATGATTTTACCTGGTGACCTAGTTTTTGACCCTAGATAATACGTATTCAAACTTGACCTTAATCTTATTAAGGCAGTCATACTGTTACCAAGTTTCATGAACATCCAATGACAAATGCAACCTCTATTGTATACACAAAGTTTCTCAATGACTTGACCCTGTGACCTAGTTTCTGATCCGAAATGACCCATATTCAAACTTGACCTAGATTTTATCAAGATATTTACAATGACGAAATTTCATGACGATTCAGTGCAAAATGCAGCCTCTTTTGCATACGCAAGGTTAAGTGAGGACAGACAGACGACGGACATCAGGCGACCACAATATAAAGACAACTGAGCGTCAAAGAATTCCAAGTAATGTAATGTTTATCACTACTTATGTCTTGGCAATTTCCTTGCTACATAATCTAAGTGTTTCTTCTGTTAACATTACAAACGTTAGAAAGAGACGTTTGCCCAAAAACACTATAACAACATGACCAATAAAACAAGACATAGTCTTGTAAACAAAAAAAAAAAACATAAAAGGCTAGGATTACCTATTTAACACTTTCAAGTTACTACATTTCATAATCAGAAATTTTCAGACAATGTACTATACATCATACAAGATATTTAACTGTTATCAGGATCATACCACAAAAGACTGACCATTGCTTGTACAGTTGATCTGCTGGTCAATTCTCTTCGAGCAGTTTCATAACTTCCGATTTTTTCTGGCCCAAATTGTAGTTTTGACACCTCAAAATAGACCCTAAAACAACTGACCAGAGACATTCAAACAACAACTTACATATTGTATAACAGAATCGGTTGCATTGCCATTTGAAACACCTTTTGACAATCAATTCTTATACCCATTCACATGTCCATTTGCGTGCTCATTTGCATGTTTGTCTGCATACTCATTCTTGTCTTTGTGTCTATTTTCTTGGAAAATGCAAAGGGAACATCAATGAATTATTTCCATCCCACAAGTCCTAGGTTTCTCATTTTCAAAACAATGATAATTAGCTGTTCGATTGGGAAATTTATTGTTTATACACATTTGTGTTGTTGTATTGCCAATTAATACAGTAATTATTACAGTCACAACACAAAGTGTTATATATTAAGCATATAACAGACCCAGGTCGCTGTCTTAAGATCACTGTTACCTCTCATAGATTGAAGCACAGAGTGACAGAGTGTACCTTTGACACCCAAACTGCTCCGCCCCTGCAAAAATCAAATTTTATTTGTTAAATATGTGTTTTCTGATCATTTTTTGACTCTCATTGACCAAACCCCATTAACGTAAAATGGGTTTTTGTAAGAAAATTATCAGAAAACACATATAAATCACCCGTTTGGTGACAAAGGTACACTCCGTCCCCCTGTGGAGCGAAGTTCTTAAGTTTGCGCCCAACTACTGACCATGTCCCTTTGTGAGAAAGTTGACCGTATCTTACGTAGGATCGAAGTCTAGTAGAAGTTCTAGTCAGGAACAATTGTTAGGTAAACTGTCCGCCTGAAAAATGACCAAAGTTGAAACGGGAGTTAAACAACAACAACATCAATTGGTAGACATGATTCGATCAGAACTGAACCATTCTGAATTCAAAATATTTTTTTGAAAATTACCTACGAATATGTCGGTTACAAACTAAAGTTAAATTTATTCATTGCAACAAATGCAAGAGAGAGATAATACCCAAAGCAGACAGTTAAAATAGGTTAAAATTAAAAACAACAATAAATTAAAGGTAAGGACAGATTGTGTGATAATTTTAAACACTTTGACTGTCTAGACAATAAAACCCAGTTGGGTGAATGCATTCCTGGTGTTTATATATATAGAGGGATTATTTCTTTCCGCAAGATGCATTGATCTTTTTTATTTTTTGACAAAATATCAACCGTTGTACATTCGACGATGTACCAGAAAGTGTGCTGCTATGAAGAGTATCTTGAAAGGTGGCAGAAGGTGAGTGAACAGTAGATTGATTTGTACTGACTGTTGAGATCGAGTGACTTAAGTCCACCAAAGAGGATTTTTCAATTTCGTTAGCAGACCCATTTTATTAGGACCTAGAACTTATTATGACTTTAGATATTTAATGTGATTTGATTTCAATCGTATTTATAAATTTTATAAAAATACAACAATTTCATAAGATAGACAGAGTGATTTACTCCTTGCTGATGGCTATTTGTGTGCAAGCAATATCAAAAGTAAAAGTGGCGCATTGGCAGCGGGTGTGCTTCGGAAACGGAGTGTCCCATGTTCGATCCCAACCAGTGCCACGGCGGTTGTGTGTGTCTCTCTCTCCCTCCGTCCCTCCTATGTCTACACATACTTTTGCGGACCCGGCACGTGATCGCTATAGGCCAACCAAGATTAAGTATTAATGATACGTATACGATTTAGTTTTGTGTAATAATGAAACTTTGATACGTATATCACAGAAAGAAATTAATAACATAGGAACATAATCATTTTCCAATTTCTGAATTTATAGTGAGCCAGAAGAATATGACGTATTAACGAACGATCGGAGGTGAATAGTCAGTAATTATTACTGTTTCACAAATTAAACATGTAGATATCCTTTACTGTCCAACCTAAACTGCGTCTGTCAGGGAAACCATTCTCAACCACGGATTATCCTTTATGAAAAAAAAACAAAGAATTCAGAACATATATTTATTTTAACAAATATGAAATTCCATTTCAGGTGTAACTCTGTTTTATTTATTAAACGATGAAGAAGGTATAATTCATTATACATAATGCACATTTCTTAAAACGCTTCAAAAAAAAGGGGGGGGGGGGGGGGGGGGGGGGGGGGGGGGGGGGGGGGGGGGGGGGGGGGCACGTCAAAAAATTTTACTTTCCACTTAGTACACTCTTTAAAAACTACCATTTTTATCTTTAAATAAAACATCTATACCTACGGAACCCGGTTGTGTCAGATCATAGCTCTTATGTTGTTGGTAAAATGTTAATGTCTAACTCCGCGTGTAGGAATCGAACCTGCGTCAAAAAGTAAATGACACAAAATCGAATGCTGTTTGTTCCCGTAATTAGAAATGTTCAGGCGGCTTATTAGGATGTGTTGTGAAAAAGTACATGTATATGTATAGCGTGGTTCCTGAATGTATTTAAAATGACTACTTTTTAAATGCACGCATAGAACATTTTGTACTCAATTATTTCCTTACCAAGGGTCCGGTTATCACTGAAATGCATCAGTAAAACACTGGGTTTCTTTGTTCATACTGCGGGAATGGGCAAAGGATAAACTGAATTAGGAGCATTATAAGTCAAATAATAAGGTACCAAAGATAAGTGGACAGACAGTATTTAGGCTGTTACTTGTATTTTTAAAAAGTTTACCTTTTACAGTCACCTACTGTTTATGTGGATGCAGTCACGGCCGAGAGATCGCTGTTTTGATAAGTGACACTTGCCATGCTAGCAGCAAGTTTTTATGCCTGGATTTTCAATCAGTGCAGATCATGATCAGTTCTGCACTGTTCGATATTCAGTAATTTTATAAAAATCACTCTTTGAATTATTAAATGTTATCATCTAAATTGAAAGCTGATAAAGACATTTTTAGAAATTAAGCAAGGTACATTTGTTAGTGTTGATGCATGTTTCAATAATATGCATACATTAAGAAGGCAAATATTTATCAGTACTTATTTTTATAACGAACAAAATGTTTGTCCACAATGCATAAACCAAAAACGTTGATGTAATTTTCAATAATTTAAAAGGAAAAAGATAAATCTTTACACCGCGTCTTGCGACATGTTATATGTTGCATTTCGTAAAATGCCTCACCACCGCGTCTACATCCATACGCCGCGTGATTTCGCGTGGATTTTCTGCTCGTGTGTTGTAAAAACGGAATCTACTTTTGAATTTTCAGTACACAAGTAGCATAGATTTGAGTAACAAAGTGGCATGAAGGCATACTGTTACTATCTTCCCCTTACTGGTTGCATAACTAACACCGTAAATGTTGTAATATTGATATTTAAGTTAATGTACTGGAATTGTATCTTACTTTGAGCAATTGAAAATGCTTTTCAATCGAGAGAGAGAGAAAGAGACTGGTTATATTAATAGATGATCTGCAATCCTTATTCTCTTCCAGTTTCTGACACTTTGTTAAAGACAACCAATCAGACAAGGACTACTCAGTGGAATACGTTTGATTAGAGTGACTTGGAGAGTTTGAAGGTATTGACTGATGCACATCTGAGATCTTTAACGTGTAGAGTTTAACAGGCAAAGTTAGACTCTTAATTAATTCAAGAGTATGTTAAAGGTGACTCTTTAATCATATTCCACAACAAGATGAAACAACAGGTTGTGTATCAAAATCCAGAGTGGGTATGTTTTATCATCGATGTATATGCTGTGGTTGAAATATGTTAAGAACATGTTTTAACCATGAATGTACTCCATGACACAAATAATATTATCTTATCGTAACATGGTAGTTAGCAGATACTAAGCAGGTGCAAGAGCATTTTTATCTTTATTCACATACCATGTCTATAACTGCTGCGGTTGCTAAGTACAGAGTTGTGTGGATTCACTACTTGATTAATGCAAACGACTTACCAGAGACAAACATTAACTTCAGCCACTGAGACAGTGGCCAGCAGTATTGTAAAAGAGTAGGTAAAAAAGTGAGGGTTACCATTAAATAGATCATCTTCTCTGTGCATTTCATCTATATTCGTCTTCGAAAACTTGAATATGTGAACAAATCGTTTGAAGTGTAGTCGTGCATTAGGAATTTATCAATAGGCATGTACATAGTTGTCATTTTACATGTCTCTGCAGATTATCTATAAAGGGAAATATTTCTGAGCGGTTGTATTAAACACTTTATAGCAGTTTTGATACATAAAATTAAAACTATTTCGGAGCAGTTTATAAAGCTGATTCTCTGACAATTCATATTGAAATGCAGACTTTAGGGCAGAACATCTTAGAAGTCTGAATTTCTAATTTGAGCCATAGTTACAGCTGAAAAAATGAACGCTAACATCACTGCTGTACGTTTTTGGTATATGATAAATTTCTAGTAACGCAGACAACGAATCTTACACACAGATCTTGCATATAAAAATCTTTATGAACAAATAGTTTTTCGTCTTTTAGGTAGAATCTTAATTGTTTAGAAACTAAATAAATAATGATACAAAATTTAAAAGGCCACTTGACTGGGATCTATCGCAAAAAATTAAACAGTAGGAATATAACTGTCAATTGTTCTTTTATTATTTTGTTTAATTTTCAGGATTCATATTTTGTTAAGTCAGTCGTTCAGTAAGTCAACTGGGTTATTAAACTATACATTAATTACTTGGTCGTCTTTTTCTAAATATCTTTATTTGCTCCTTTTGTCTGCGTTATTCTTTTACAACATTGTAACATCAAATAAAGAAATTACAAGGCAAAGTGTATTGAATGCATACTGGGGTCTTGACAGGTTCACCAGTGGAGAAATCCCACGGTTGGCCAACACTATAAACGGTCAGGGGGAACAAAAGTATAATATTGATGAACCCTGATTAAAAGAGTTAAATTGTAGGGTCACAACAGAAGTGCCAATCTAAAGATAAGCAGACATGTGATAGGGACGAAAAACAGGGAAAGCACAGTTCTGACGGAGGAAAAAGCTCTTTGTAAATTCAAAGGCTAATTTAGGGTCTTTGTATCAAACATTAAATGTAGAGATATGTCATACAGGGAATGATTTAAAAGCATAAATATATACCTTTAATGAAATTTTTACTTTTATCTGTCCAATAAACAGTTGGGTATGTCTATTACCGAGAGTATCAGTAAAGTTAGTTCAGAGTGTTAATGGAAAAAAAGTTGTGAGAAGACCTAAGGAATATATTATCAAAACAAATCATAATGTTTGAAAACACTTTCTATCGAGTAAATAATTGATATGTATAGAACTGATAGAATACAACAGTGTATTCTTTGGACCGATAAACGACTAAAACACATGAGATAAAAAAATGTAAAAAGTATTCGCAGCTAATTTACTGGAATCTTGGGTTGCATTTAAGGCATTAGAACTTCTAATTTCAACATTACTATGGTAGATCAAACGTAAAATGACAAAGTTATTCTTTAGATAAAAAATGCAACATAGGCAATTTAAGACAAGTCATTAATGGTTGAAATGATACAGGGACGCCCAGCACTTACCAATGATTAATGCTGCGAATGAACTTGTTGAGACACAGAATGTTGTGATAATGGTTTTATCGCTAGTAATAACATTTTAAAGCAGTTTAATGGACGCCTTTGCTAATTCGTTACCAGCGTGACAGTGTTTTTATTTGATGTTGAAGTTGTCGTACACAGAGTACAAAGAGAATAATAAATAGTGACTGTTTTTTTTTTCTTTTTTAATGTTTGTAATATACCTTCATGTCAAGAACTTTATGCAATGGATACTTAACTCTACACATTCGATACCTTTGGAAGTAGTAAAGCAATTATAGTGTCATTTTGCGCAGTGTTCTATGTCACGTTTATGATTTCTGTGTGCAAATTTAAAATCATTGAATATTTTACCTGTCGGTGAAATGCGTACTTGTATGAAGCCATAGAGGTAAATAAATCCATTACACGAAGTGTCTAATATGCATGTGAAGGTAGCGCCTGCCAAATTAAAAACAATATTCAACAAAATAATGAAACAAAAAACGTAACATACAATTTTAGAAAGGTCATTTCCATGTCTAAACAAATCCAACCAAATAAATGATGGTAAGTATGATAGCAAAATATTAATAGATCGCTAAAGTAATAAACAATTCGTACCTGTCCTAAAGTTATATTACCCTTCAAAATGGTCACATTTGTTTATAGCTAAATATGATTCTCAAAACCTAGTGGGTGCTTTAAAAACATATCAAAATAAGTTTTACCAAATTATTTCTGTAATTGACAAATACATAAAAAGATATACATACCAAAAGGGTAGATTTTCTATGTTTGACTATTACAGTCAAAAAAAAGATTTTTACAAATTTCCCCTATATTCAGTGTGAATAAAAATGTTATACAAATTGTTATTTGTGGGTTATAACTATGGCAATGTTTATTATTCTAGGAGTATAAATCACTGATTAATGTTTCATTTAAAATATAGATGGTCACTTTGAAAGCTAATATCACTTTAAAGTTTTGAACGAGAGTTACATGTACGGGAAACATTCTTTACCCTAAATTTTCACTGCATAATAAACAATGTTGCCTGCGTCAAGGATCCATGTCATATAATTTTGAAAGAAAAATAATTTAATTGTATGACTATCACTGTATGGTTATGTTAATATTACTTCTTATAACGCCAGATTTAAGAGAATAAAACTTTTTGAAAAACGGTTCCCTCGGACAGGGAATGGCGTATGAAAAGCAACAACACTTTCTGATATATGAGACCACCAAATGCTGCAGGTTGTGTTCAAGAATTGATATAAGGAATGATATCTTTTTATATTTATTGTCCAATTACTTTTTGTAGTCGTACGTACTATAATGTTTTAGATGTATTTGTTTAGAGTTTTAAGATACTTTTCCAACATGTATAGGTTAACACACTTTCTACATACATGTACAATAATAAGATAAAATCGTTTGGCGAAGCAAGTGCTAACTTTTGTCAGGCGCGGCATGGATAGATAAATTAAACATGTGCGAAACTTGAAATGCATATTTTAGGCCTATCATTTTATTGCATTTGAATTGTACATGTATCAGAATAAGTAAAATGGAAATGATAAAGTTTCATACATGTATTATATATGTATCCTTTCCCACAAAACACTGCCTAATTATATTATTTTTAATCTTCATTCGATTTGTAATTAATGTAACTAAAATATATAATGCATTTAGACACGCTGACATATAATTCCTATAATGTAATTTTCTGATACCCGAAAGCATCATTATCATAGACAGAACATCTTTGACATAAACATGGTTTTCTATTTTCAACAATGGTAGCAAAAGATATTTTACAGTATGTGTAGTTCTAAGGAATAAGTTTAAGTTAACTTAATTACGAAGATAACTTCAAGATAGTTCTTACAGTTAGGAGAATCAAGATTGTTAAAACTAGTAAAAGAATAAAAGGCTTAAAAACAACTATTGTGAAGTTAATAACTTAGCTGGGCTACTGCCTGCTTTAATGATTCAAGATCAGGCAGGATCGCAATATGCGTTGGTAACCTATTCCATAGGACTGTGGTATAAGGGAGAAACGAGTACTTAACGACATCCGAGTTTGCATGGGTCTGGCGGAGACTAAAGGAGTGCATACGTCTTGTTTACCTGTTCGGGACTTCTAGTTAACTGGGGAGGGAGATTGCTACAAGATTGTAGTATATTTTGTAAAACAAACAAATTTGGAAGCTCGACGCCTGTTCTCAAGGGTGCTCCAAGGAAGTTCTGCAGGTCTGTCACACTGGTATCAATAGAGTATCATTTTTTACCTATCTGATCGTGCGTCGCTGTACCATCTACAGCTTGTTGATATTAACCGGGGTGTGTGGAGACCAAATAGATGATCGTACTCTAATTGTGGTCTCACTAATGTTTTGTAAGAGAGTTTTTTTTAATTTTCATGTTGTGTTTTGAAATTACGTCTGAGGAAGCCTAGTGTTTAGTTTGCATTTGCTGTTATTCTGGAGATGTGTATATTCCAGCTGAGATCTTGGCTCATGTCTACACCAAGGTATTTTGCATCATTAACTGGCGAGAGTGTTTGACCATGTAGCTTAAAAGGAAACTGGGCTGGTTTTCTGCTACGTGTAATATTGAGGACCTGGTATTTACCAGGATTAAACTCCATGTCACACAATATTATTGGTAAAAGCAAACATCTCTATGAGAACTCATTAATATTTAAAATCATAATTTGATTGGTTCTTATGGAACATGTGTAATAGCATTATAAAAACTACAATAACACGGAGAAGCTTCAATCGTCAAGGAGAGAACAGAGATGTTTAGCTGCGTGTGGGCTTTACTGGTGATTTTTATATTTCATTATTCTGGTAGGTGTATTTATATTTTTCAATATGACTGATTGTTTTTTAATAATTTCATTACAAAAGAGGATTTATATGATATTTCAACTACTGGCTGATTGGGCAAACGTTTTGTTTTCATGCCCCACAGGGTATTTAGCAGGTAATCCCATGATTTAATGAGCAAAATATTTGTTTCTATACTTTGGTAAATTACAGACAATAATAATTAACAGTTTAAACCTTGTATATCCTCATCATGCATGGATGTTACTGAATGGGCATGCTAGGATTGAAAACGTCTAAATAAACATAATGACAGCTAAAATATAGCAACTTCTAAAGTGCCTTTATCACTATCAAATGTTTGTTCTTAGATGGGTCAATAATTATAACACTTTTGGGCGTTATGTTGGCATTGTATTCTATCAAATGTGCTTCGATGCCAAACAGACTTTGACTCGTAAACCCCAACAGCTAGCTTGCTTGCAAATGGTGGCATATTTCTTAAAGTTTCCTGAAAATACTGCAAAACCAACATTACTAAGAGTATCTCGACATTTTCGGTTAAAGTGCCTATTTGATAAGGCAACAACCATCACGAGACTAAATAAAAACCCATGACATTACGAAGTTTGATAAAAATCTATGTTAATAAAAGTAGGTTTTGTCAGAAATAAAATCCCAT
The DNA here is from genome assembly GCA_022818135.1 of Saxidomus purpurata. NCBI lineage: Eukaryota > Metazoa > Mollusca > Bivalvia > Venerida > Veneridae > Saxidomus > Saxidomus purpurata. The sequence goes on from JAFMSR010000015.1 coordinate 39,636,577, forward strand.
ACATAGAAAAAACAATTTACTTTGATAGTATTTAATAAATATGAATTCATTTTTCTATTAAATTTTGAAATATTGTCGTAGATTGTAAATAACTCGCAGAAGTTCCAAGCAGTAACGCGAAATATTTTGCTAAACTATTCAAGAAATAAATAACTTTTAAGAAAACGATAATTTTGAAAGAAAAATACAGAAGTTTTCTAAAACATCCGACACTATTATCGTTAAACCAATTTGGCTCTTGTGACAGAAATATGCCACCATACAAAAATTTAACAGATTGATTCAATTTATGATATACTCTTCTTCTTCTGTAGTTTAGCTGCATGGGAGTCATGTTTTCTCAGTTTGGATGTAAATATGACAGTTTCCTTTGTTTCTCAAATCTGATCAGAACATTTATCCGTTCCAGTTTGGATGCCATATCGTAATCTACATTTAGGTATAAATGAACATTGAATCTCCATGGGTACTTCAATTGCCCTTGAAACATAAATTAAGTGCACCCACATCTTTTAAACTGTTTCTGATAAAGTCTGTATTATGTCTAGATAACTAAAATTATTTGTAAAAGCTCGTACTCCGTGTACAAATCTTTAATTAACAATTTGCCTACAATCTTTTTTTTTAAAAACATCACCATTATTTTACAAATGTTAACTTTCAGTTTTCATTTTTTGCCAATATCATTCAAAGTTGATTATTGATTGTTGGAAACCCTCTGCTGTATCAGAAAAAATATCAGCATCATCAGCAAACAAAAGTAGAAAGAATATGTTAAGTTGATCTAAAGAAAACACCTGCTTTTTAATTATTTTGTACATGCATCTCTGCATCATTTAAAGAAATGGAAACATTAATTCCTCTTGTAACATTCCTACATCGCAGTGAAAAACAAATGAAATGCTACTGAGATGTTTCAAACAACTTAAAACTCATCGTGCAAATAGACCACACACTACCGCAATCACCAATGGTTTGCTAGTGTGTCTCTGTATTTTTCGTTTGCTATTAATCGCGTATTATTAAGGACATCCTAACTGTAGCCTTGTAACAAGGAACCTACAATATGAAATGCTGAAACATTGACATTCATCGTGCAATTAAACCACGCACTGCCGCAATCACCAATGGCCTGCTAGTGTTTCCCTGTTTGTGTCGTACAGAATGGTATTTCTCGTCTGCTTTTAATCGCGGCCTTTTAAGGACATTCGAACTATGGCCTTGTAACAAGGAACCTACAATGTGAAATATTGAAACAAATAAGGATTTGTTTTGACATTTTCTTTTCCTGGCATTATTTATCGTTCAAAGTTTTAATTTTAATTAACTGAAACATATCTAACATATTTATGGATGAATTGATAGCAGGTATATCATTTTATCCTAATGGGGTCACTAATTCCGGAAATTTACATTTTATACATTTTAAAAATTATAATTGAACTGGAAAATATAGACATATTGTATGACAAAATGGGGGTAGTGGTACAAAAGTAGTCATTTCTAATAAACTGTTTCAGACATTTATTAAATTTAAACTTTATTACATGGACAATTGTCAGAATATAAACACGCAACAAGTTCCTTTTACAATTCTTTTTTACTAAGCTTTGCCGTCATATCTGAAGGCTTGTCGAAATTTAAAAGAGCACATTTTCCCTCATTTTCATTGAATTGCATTCTTATATACATATCAGACCCTGCATTCTCAAACAAATGTCTGATTATACTATAGGGAAACTATCTCCGAAACCTTGTTATTCTTATATTGTGAAAAATCATTTATCGAAGTATGTTAGTCTGTATAAAAATCAGGATCATAACAATTTCTTGTTATTTTGATTAATACTGCTACAGTGAACCCCCGCTTGTTAAAGTAACAACACCACTTTTCAAAATTTACCTATTGATATAAATGTTTTGCCAAAGTTACACACTGCAAGTAGTTTCAGCATCAGTCAAAAGAAGACATATATACGATATGTATATTGCCCCCATTGTCATTTGGTAAAGCTTTTGTTCGGTAAATTGTACATGTACAAGGAACATGATTGAGATGCTGAGCAAACAATTGAACAATGCATCTAGGATTGTCAGGATTTTAAAACTTTGTATTTACTTTAGGTTCGACCATTGAACTTGTATTAACAGGCATCAAAACGTTGTGCTGGTCTGAATCCAAAACATTAACAATTATAAAAGGAAACTGCGCATGCTCACAGCCTACCTTTGTAGAAAACATAAAATCATGTACATGTAAAATATGTTCTGTCTATGATAATGATGTTTTCTGGTATCAGAAAAGTAAGACCTACATGTCACCGTGTCTAGATGCATTAAATGGTGTAATTACGTTAAATACGAATCGAGAGAAGATCAAACATAATATAAAAAGGCAGTGTTTTGTGAGAAAGAAAACATATAATTATGATGTGAAATTTTATCAATTTCATTTTGCTATTTCTGTTATATCTTCAAGTCATATACAATCAAATGATGGGCCTACAATATGTAAACCTTACATTTTAAGGTTCGCACATGTTCAAATTATCTATCCATGCCGCCATTGACAAAAGTTCGTCAAACGGTTTTATCTTATTATTGTATGTAGAAGGTATGTGCTAAACCTATACATGTTTGGAAAGGTATTTTAAAACTATAAACACATACATCGAAACAAATGATGGTACTTACGATTACCAATAAAAAAAACGAAAAATAAATATAGTAAAATATCATCTTGAACAACATCTGCTGCTTTTAGTGATCCCTCAGAGGCGGGTGCCTTCAAGCAAAACACGAGTTCAGTCAGCCGCATGGTGCTCATTGCCATCAGATTGTTAATAGGATGAATTTAGATCTGGATTAGAAGTGGGTTTAACTCTCAAACTTTATTTCTAAAGCTTTCATAATTTAAAAGGATTTAAATGATTAAATCACCTTCAAATAAACGAAGGAAAAACTGCTGTAGTTCCCGCGAACATTTGCCCTGTGAGTGTAAGTAGATTGTTTTAAAAAGATTCGAGGTTCATATGGAGGCAAAATAGTCAGGGTTAAGAGGTCGACCAGGCACAGTAAAGGTTTACACTGCTACTGAGCGTATGAAGTACGGATGTCACGTAAAGACTCAAAATTGCATTTTTACTTTAATTCACCACCTAAAATCTTCCTATGACCTCTGCAGTTCCATACTTAAATGTGTTTTTGATTTCGGATAAAACGGTACCAGTTGATTGTTCAACAATATCACCCAAAAAGCCCAACATATTATTACAGTTTTGCCGTTTTCTCTTTGCCAGAGGGTTGCTGTTACGGGTTACATTCTTCTTTCCCTAGCTCAATTCGACGGTATTTTCATGATAAAGCTTCGTAAGATAAGTCAATCTAAAACTATCAGAGGGTGATTAATTTTTTCTTTGTGTTTATATGTCTATATCATCTTCATCAGACTGACTTTTTATACATTTATTTATGTACGCTAAATATATATGTCACTCGAGATATCATGTAAAACTTGGTGTTCATACTTCATACTTCACTTCATCTATGAAATACATGTTCGTACTTTAAATTATGTACATCAAATCCGTGATATTGCAAAACAAAAAAAGCTACTGTATATTTTTTAAAATACAACCAGATTTTGTTCAAACAGGGAATTCATGTTCCCAAATAAATACGTTCTTTGACAAGTGTGTATCTGACTATAATTTTGTAAACATTTCAAAATCTTATACATTCTATATATAAGTGAACTAGGCTGAAGAACATTCCCATACTAACTCAAATGAAGATCAAATATTTATATGGCTTAAATAAAATCTAATATCAGATGAATCAATTGAGGATATTTGTTTGTAAGTATACAATTTTGAAAAAGAATTATATCACATTGGTTTTCTTTCAGATATATTCCCTATCAACTCAAAACAAACAAATTTTCATTCTATTTTATGCTATACATGAACAAAACAGCTACATTATGTACATGTGCCACTGAAAATGTAGTTCCAACAGACCTGTGCCTGACATTGAATCTATATCATCACAGATAAAATATGAAAATATATCATAGAGATAACACGATATTTCAAGAGTTGGAATTAAATTAGCGTCTGTATTGTCTATAACAATAATAGAACTTAATGATGATTATGAAAACATTAATAATAATAATAATAATAATAACAATAATAATGTAATAATAATAATAATAGTAATAATAATAATAATAATAATACCCTTATTATTATATTATTAATAATGACAAGGAGCATAATAATGATAATGATAAGAGAACTTTTGCTACTAAATCTACCACTACTGCTACTGCTTCTGTTCCTGCAGCTGCTGCTGCTGCTGGTACTGCTGTTCCTACTGCTACTACTATCACCCATGCTACTCTCGCTTCTACTGCTACTGCTATTGTTACTGCTACTACTACTTGTGCTGCTGCTACTGCTACAGCTTCTGCAACTACTACTACTACTACTACTACTGCTACTGCTACTTATACTTTTACAGATAATACTGCTGCTTTAATCAATACCGCTGCAACAATTGCTGCTACAGCTACTATTTCTTTCACTACTCCTACTACCTTACAACCACCAGGAACACTTACACAACCACCACTATTAGCATCACCATCAGTACAACTGCCACTACCACCACTACTACTACTGCTGCTGCTGCTGCTACTACTACTACTACTACTACTACTACTACTACTGCTACTGCTAATGCTTCTGCTACTGCTACTGCTACTACAATTTTTATGCTATCAGACGGTTTAACGGGAAAATACTTATGATTTCTCGTAAACATTTTACTGGTCTGGATAAAATCTCTACTCTGTGCACACATGAAATCCACGAACTGAAATTTATATATAATATTAAATGATTCAGTGCAAGTCATGCCGAATTAATATTTTATGCCGACAAGGAAAGTCACTAAGCTGTGCACAATAAGATCATTCAACATTAATTTCTTTAAAAAAAATAATGATATAATAAATATTTGTTATTAAAATATTATGTTTTTTTTTTAAATTCAAAATGCAACATTTATTTCATAACATTTTCTCATTACGTATTCAACATACTATTTGACAGGTACTGTTACATGGAATATTACTATGTACATAATGCCTAATGAATGGTTAATGAATTGGTGCTTAACAAATTGTATACTAGAACACGTTTATACATACCTAATTTGAATTTGACATATTTATTCTAATGTATGTTATGTTGATAGCTGACTGTAACAGTACATACTAAGCTTTTTAGAATAGAAGAAACACAAGATTATACTGAATTTCAAAATTACAAATTGTTGCATATGAATTACATTCGAAAACATGGCTACAATAAATTTTATCATATTATTCATGCCGTGTTATATTCAACAAAATTAAAAAGCAATTTCGAAACTTTTAAATTTTATTTGCAGATGATATACTTAAATATATAGTAAAACAAAATTGAACATCATGACAGAAAGTGGTTATCCTCGTTTGAAATTAAAATCATATAAAAGATCCTTCTGCATTAGAATTTTATAGCGATGACTTTCAGAAACATACCAGTATGACAAAAAGGCACACCATTTGTACGCATATTTTCTTTATTGCACATTTTGAAATATATGTATTTGAAAATTATGTATATTTTTGACTATATCATTAAATATATTTATGTACGCAAAGATTGAAAATAAATGATAAAAAATATGATAAATCGTTTAGTCATCAGCATACATGTTATCACATACATAAGCTTTAATATTATTGATATAGATAACAAACAACAGAATATCAAAATTAGTCATTGCATGAATATACCAGATGTAAAATGTTAACCAGTATATAGAGAATACAAGGCTGCCGCCCACTTATAACAGTCAATATGTGAATAAAGCCATACTGGCCACGGAATGCTGAAGGCAACTGATCAGATTTACAAGTATATTCTGATTATGCTTCCAGTTGACACCGTTGTGAGGGAGAATGAAGGATCCAGATATTCTCGCTGTTCGCAAGATAAGCTCACTGATATCAAATGTGAGCCTATTGAACCACAAGAAGGTTTGTTATGGCATATTTTTTCCAAACTTGTACATGATCTACTACTAATGGAATGCCAAAAAAGAGAGATTGTTTTGACAACAATTTAAAGTGACATTATGCGCATTTTTTCAAGTAAAAAGCCAGCTGAATATGGTGGGGGGGGGGGGGGGGGGGGGGGGGGGGGAGTTACGGGAAAAAAAAAAAAAATTTTAAACCAAAAAACCAAATCTTCACTCCAGTGTAAAAAAAACCCAAAATATTCTTATTTGACTGTTTTGAATCAGAGAGAATGCAAACTGCAAGGGGCTTCCAACATCAACACCGACACAATCAACATCATTTCAGTCGATTTTTTATATCTAAGCACCAACTTAAATATTATGGGCATAATCATTAATTTAACACTTAAATGACAGCAACCAACAATTTACTTTTATTGTCGATAAAAAACACATGTGAGAAGATCACAGTCCATTAAAACTATAATTCTCATTTATGTCCATAAAATGAATAAACCATTAATTGAGGCTCTTAGCCTCTCATATATCAGAACATTTCTTGTGTACTTAAAATGCTTGTGCGTGTTACGAGAATATAATTTCGAACAAACTGTAATTTACATTTTAGAACATGTTTCCACAAAAAGTATGTGGCCACCAGGACCATATGCCATACCAATGACAATCGATGGGTGCCCCGAGACTAGTTTGCAGGGATGGGAGAAAGGATATCTATCAATCATATGGACCAACCCACAGACAGTGTTTACTAAATATCAAACAGAAAACGAATCTATTTCCGATAACGAATATCAAGACGTTCTACAGACAAAATGGCCTGGTTTTCAAACCTACGTTTTTGGTCCATTTCGAAGTTTTGAGTTCAAGTTGAATTTTTGTTATAAACTGAGGCGTCAGGATTCACTGGATACTGGAGTGTGGCCAAATGGTGATTATAGTGTTTACGGTGCTGATGAAACTTGCCCAAATGGTAATGTTAAACAACTTTGTTCAAAATTCTCTATATATTATCTATTTGATATGATATAAATATAGAATACCTTAAAGACATACTGGATATACATTTCGGCGGGATGTAACTTGACACATAATTGACGAATACTTGAAGATATGTTTTCACGTACAAGATAATAATAATTATAAATTGCACATTGGTTGAGGCAGAAGTAACATGATATTAATTTTTGGGCAATTAATTTTAAACTCGGGCGTAGACTTCTGAAAAACAAACAAAGCAAACGCGCCGATGTAATTATAAACAACCTCTTTACGGGTGTAAAGCAGATCATTTGAAACTGGTTTAGAGACATGTTATAAAATTAAGCCAAACACGCAATTAAAAAATAGTTCGAAACAGTTTTTGAAAGCGGAGCAAGGTGATACTTTTATAGATTTATTTCACAAGACACATTCTATATATTCAGCCTTTTATTGTTTTCATATGCTAAAACGTTTAGTACAAATATGTTATGAGGGGACATTAAATGTTATTCTGCCGACACTGTGTGACGCTAGATAAATAAGTAGCCTGACTGAAAATATTGCAGATTGTTTTCCAAACAAGTATCAACAATTTCAAAATATCTTATTTATTGATAACAATGATGCGGCATTGACGTGGCATTCCCTGTTTGATATTATTTTTGTTTTTGTGTTCTCTTGGTGCTCTGCCTTCTGCAAAGGCATTGAGTACATACGTTTTTTGGTTCTCAAGGTTTGCTTTTTATATATTTATACACGAGCATATTTTTGTGTTTTACATACCATGCCTTTTGTTTCCATTGCGTGTGTTAGAGATTCACCTAGCAGGGATTACTTTTATTTACACTGTCCTGTGACTTTGGAACATGGTGGGGGTAAGAGTGAGGTTGGGTGCGCACCATAAACCGGTTTAAGCTCCCCAGTGGTGTTTTTGCCACTGACCGTTCCAAGGCGGTGCCCCACTGTGTTCCTTTAATTGTTCGTTTTGTCCTCGTGTGTTTGCTTTGTATGCTAGTGTGTGTTGGTAGTGTATATGTGTGTGTACATGATTGTGTGTGTGTGTCGTGTGTGTGTGCGTGTGTGTGTGTGTGTGTGTGTGTGTGTTGGTGGTGTGCACTTCTGGGTGCTGTGGGGCTCGTTTTGGGGAGGCTGCGTTTTTGGTACGTGGCATTCCCTGTTTGATATTATTTTTGTTGTTTGTATTGATACGAATTATCGTCATAAATGTCTCGACGAGAGAATATTAACCAGAATGCAGACACATAAACAGGGTGATCATTTATATATGATAGGATAGAAAAATCCCAATAAGTTTGTCAAATTCTGTACTAGATGTCTCATTTTGGTATTGATTTGAAGAAAATGGAATAAATTTGTTCATATAAAGTGAGAATTTTGTCAAACGACGCCATGGTAACGTTGATGGCATCATCGATGACATTATACTTTCTTTGAAATTTCAAAATGGCAGACAAGTCGTAAATAATCACACGTTACTATGAATTGGAGAAAAATCCAACTTTGGTAAGAAAAAGATTACCAAACAAGTACCCAGACACTACCGGACCATTTAAGCAGGAAGTATGAAGATCAGTTTTGAAGTTTTAAAGGGAAGAGTCTACTTTTGACCTGAAACAAGACAACCACGTTAGATCACAAAGTGTCCATACCGAGCAGAGTGTTGAACAAGTACGTCAAATTATGTAAAAACTCGCTGCAAAAATGTGCCATTAAGGATATTTTAATACCACAACAGCCCCTAGTAATGGAACTGTACGGAGAATTCTAAAAGATGTCTTAAAATGTAAACTCTAAAACATAACAGTCATGCAACATCTCTAAGACACGAACATTACAGTGAGATAAGCCTATGAAGTGGATGAATCAAAGCGGCACCAGATAGTATTGATAGTATCTGGTTTTCAGATGATGGACAATTTATGCAAATAGGTCATCTCATATATTGAAGTACTGAAAAGACTAAATTCCACGACCAGAAGGCATTGCGCAGTGAAAAGGTGATTGTTTTGGTGGCACTTAGTGCTCACGGGACAATATAGCCATATTTTTATTGTTGGTTTCGGAGAACAAGGGTGGCCATGTTGAACAGCTGTTGTACATAATGCAAATATGATTTCACATAACTTTACACACAGAATCTATGTATATGTGCTAAAATAATATTAATAAAATAATAATATATTCTATGTTTGTCATAGGCTTTCAGAGGCAGATTCAAGTCACAAATTTTCCGAACATATCTCAGTGGTTTTACGATGGATATGTGCCAGATTTTAACTTCCAAGAAAAGACTGAAAATGGTTTGTTTAAGTTAATTGATTAATTTTATTACACTTTTATTGAACATTTGACATTTATATTCCTTATATTCAGTTTCCTTAATCTTCACCGCCTCCTAACAATGCATTGTGTCATTGTGTGATGTTTTATTGAACCGATAAAATAATAAAAGTAACATTTCCCCAAAAATCTAATATAATTTTGTTGGTTAAAGTTGTTAAAGACAGAATAGCGACAAAACAACTACTAGTACCTTTCACATATTATATACAGAAAACTCCATATATTACGAACTCCTTTGAACCATTCACATCTGTTCCTTATATCCAGAGTATATTTTATCCAAATAGCATTTTGAACGAACAATTGGGCTACAAATGTATTACTTAAATTCGGAATTTTGCTACTTAGTTTATCCGGAGTTTTCCATGTATACGTAAGTTGCTATAATTATTCTGTCAACCTATACCAGCTGTCAGATGTTGTACAACAATGTTTGATAAAGTTTTCCAGATGTGGGTATGTCAAAGAACAAATGAGAAGACAGTGATGTCAAATGAAAGGCCGAACAGAATTCTTAATGAAGCACCATTTATGTTTTTACAAGTAAGTCATAGTAAGCAGTTACAATAGCTGATACAAAAAAGTACATTTCAGTTTTCCTAAATTTATATGATATTTACACGCTCTTTAAATTAAAACTAAGACTTTCAATTATAGCATTTTCGAAAATAATACATCAAAACATAAGAACGATTAACAGCGAAATATAAGATAAAAAATAACCCACTTACAAAATTATAATATGTTTATATTAGAATGGTTAAACTGGAAAACAAGTTCAGGATTGATTTGCTTGTGTGTTCAAAGTGGCACTCCATAGAACTGAATGTATTTTGAAGTAACTTAAAAAATATAGCATGCTTATGAAAAGTATCTTCCCTATACATAATAAATGAGTGTGCAAAATTAGTAGTACTTGCAGAATACGATGTGTTGTAAAACCGACACTTCTCGATAAAAATATAATTATTTATTTGACGTACATTTAACCCATTTACATATGAATGGATTCTGGTAGTTGTAGGAAATACCCCTGTCATTGCTCCATTGACTGACAAGAAGTCCCTCTAAGCTCGATGCCACAATTGTTTTAATTTAGGTAAAAAGGTTTCATCGTATTGTAAATTTGAACTGTAAATGTAATGTACTGTTGTTAGTTTTATATTACTACTGACAGAATGTTGATGAAGATTGCTTCGAATTTGACAACTATAGCGTCCAAAGGGAAATACTTTTTATTGGAGAACATCAGGAGAACGGTTTCATCAACGCACAATTTTTCCAAACATTCTGTTTCTATCAGCCAGGTTAAGTATAACGTTTTGACTAGTTATTCTTAATAACGCAAAGATGTTCCAAATATTTTGTTTCTATCAACCCGGCGCTGTATCTAGTTTGTCTAGTATATTCCTATTAAAGCAATGTTTTCCAAACATTCCATTTCTATCAGCGAGGTGATGTTTGTCGTTGTGTGTATTCATTTTGCAATTTCTTTGTTCCTTTCTCGATCGATCAATTTAGTAAGTATTTTAATGATAGAGGCGGGATATGTCAGTACTGTTCTTCATCAATTGGAAGGTAGGATGTGAAAAGGGCGATACTTTGTACCAACACATTTTTGAACTATGTTTTAATTCAATGTGTCATGTAGGAATATGGACATTTGACATGAAGGTATGTAAGAGATATAAGACGGGCTTTGAAAAATATTTCAGCACAGTAAACAAAATATTTCTACAACCGTAAGAAATATTACACAATATAACACGCAAAATATCCCCTAGACCAGAACTATGAATTATTTTTACCATTTCTGTTTAATCTTTGCAATCGTTTATGTATTAGCTTTTCTTACAATAACATCGTCTGCTTTAATGTTCTTTTTCAGAGGTTACATACGAGTTAAACCAAACAGACACCGAAGGTAAAATTTAATGTGTTGCCTTGTATGAAAGTTCTCATGTAATAATATGGGCTACCTGTACTTGAATAAAAGATCATATATTACAATGTATGTTGACAGAAATAAACTGACAGAAGAAGAGAAATAAAACTGTAAGCTATGTCACAACAAAAAAAGACTTACAATGGATAACAATGTGTTGTTATCCTGTCATTATATATCTAAATGAATATCATATATAATGCAAAGTTTCGTGATTCCGTTGCAGATTACCTAGTTGCGAATGCAATAACTATAGGAGGGAATGTAACTTTACGCTCAGAAGAGGCAGGCAACGGACAACTGTCTAACAACTTGGACAATCAAGGTTAATTTTGTTAGAATCATCATAAAAATATTTTGCAGGAAATGATTAAATTAGCTCTCTTGTACTGCAAAGTTTCGAAGTAATGCTCTATTGGTAATTGAACTATCTGTATTTTGAATACATGCAATCAGATAGTACACTTATCGTTAGAAATAGCATTAGATACAGTGTACACTCGTATATGATCTTCCTTGTCTCCTTGAAATGCTTGCCTATTATTATCAATGTGTGGCCAAAAGCAAATGCATTTAAATCGTGCTAAAACAGAAGGCATGTGTGTGAGTTTGTTTTGCCGTAGCAAATCAATTTGCCGTTTTACGACAAAACCGTGGCAAAGATTAAGTCTTACATTTTATCAGTTAAATTTTAATTTCAATTCAAATACTTTAAATCTAGTAATAAATTTCATGAGTTCATAATATAAGTGCATATGATCACATACATTGTTTTAAACGATTATAATGGTACACTGGCACAATAAAATATTTTTGACTTGCAGACAAAACATTTTACAGATGTTGCAACCACGAAGTATATTTGGTAAAAATGCAAAAACAAGACAGTTCAGAAATTTAAAATAAGAGTGCAGTTTTAGCTTCTTTGGGATTTTGGTATATCATAAAAAGTCAGAGGTAGTCTATGATTGGTACTATTGCACTTAAGACATTCTGTAAACGCATTGCGTCATGAATTTTAGATATATTTCGTACTCTCAGAAAAGATTTATCAGATGTGGCTGCATTAACGTGGAGATTGATTGACCTCGGACGGACCATTTCTATCTCTGCTATAAATATACATTTTAAGGAAGGTATGTTTTGTACTTATTCATTTTACGTAGCTTGAAGCTTTCTAAATAACATGACTGTGTTAGACCATTTTGTAGGTTTTTTAGTAAAAAGGACAAATGCTGTATATGATAGTATGTCTGATATTTGATGGACAATTTGATCACACAAATCTAATGGATTGGAGTAATTAGTTTGTCCTTTTAAATCAGTACGGACGTGTGACACGTAAAATAACTCATAACTAGTTTGCTATTAGTGCACACCCTGAAGACTATGTTTACTAAATAGAACTCTTCTGCAATCCTTTAAAAATTTACTAAAATGTTACAAAATGTCATTTTTAAACGTACATTGTTGTTCTACCAATTGTCCTACGAAAGTACCGGGTAAGCTTGTGTCTTGATAGGCTTGTCTTAATATGATTTCCTTGACATGCTGGCCTACTTTGTTGTTGATTTTTTGCAACGAAATTGTTTGACCACATGAACAGTTATGTTATTTCAGTACTAACCTTTGATCATATTGACCGACCTACTTTCGTGCTTTATGAAAATACAGACACGAAATCTGGACCATATGAACAGTTTTGCCAATTGATTAAACTATTTACTTTGAACGACTGGGTTTTTTTTAACTTTTGACCTACTTCTTATCCTTTTGAGCAATGGGTGAGCGATTTAAGATCACCATTTCCTATTTGATTATTGTACTCTTCATTTTTAGGTGTTATGTTCCCAAATTCTGACAAAGACATAATTCTTCATCTGGAATTTCGACAAAAGATAGGATGCTTTCTCAGTGATATCAAATGGAGTTTTCTAACTTTCGGTGCATTTCACTGTCCATATGCACTGCAGTATCAAGCCAGCAGCCAAATACTTTACGTGCCATTTGTAAGGTAACTAATTTATTCATAAAACAAACAAAATGATTCAAACAACGGCTTTGCGTATTTGTTAATAAAAACTTCTTCAAAATATAACTATTAGTTTCATTATATCGTATATCATTTTCTGCGATCATCTACGAATTACCGAATTCCTACATTTGTTTCCATATAGCCACAAAAAGTTTCTTTCCGAAAGTTGTACATAAGACTACATAAAACACAACAGCTCAGACAGTTTTCAAATATATAGTCCCGAAAGTTTCATCTCGTTTCTACGAGGTACATGCACATGCATAGTTTGATGTTTGAGCTGTGTTGTGAACACTGTAGGAAGATTCCCACCAAAGGATGTTAGTTTCAGTGCAGCCGGTTACAGGAGGGGTTAGGCTACTGTGTTCCATTGTGTTTGTGAATCATTTGCCTTATATATATATGTACGTTAACTGTTTATCTGACCTTGCAGTCCTTAAAATCAGATAATATTTCAACATTCAAAACATAATAAGTCTGAGGAGGAAACGTTTGTTTCACCTGTATAAATCAATATTTTTATTCTTTATTATACCTGTATGTATGGAAGTAGAACTGTACATTGTAAAATCTTTATTAAACAGGAATAGGCAACTCTTTCTATAGAAGAAGAAGAAATATCAAAAATCATATTTCATTGTTTGATTTAAAGCCAGTAGTCTCTTAGTTGTAAATTGACATGCAATAACATTTTTATTCAAGAACAAAACAGGGACGGTTTATTGCATTTCTAAGTGACGTGGATGAAATGAATCTACTGGACAAGTCATTGTCGTTTGATGTTTTCACTCGCCCGGAAACTAAAGTCCAAGGTATGTAAATACGTCTTATGTAATATTTCTTCAATATTTGTCCTGACCGGATATAAAGTCAAAACGTAGCTTGCAAAACAATTATATCTTATTATGTGATAAATAGGGTGTTATATATACATCTCAAATAATGCACACTTTATGCATCCTCGGTAACCCAGGTTATTCATTACCCAATTGAATACCCTGGGCAAATTGACTGAAGAAATCTCGTACTGAAGAATAATTAATGAGGTAAATTCAAGCCTTTCGATTGGTTTCTTGATATTTTTCTCAAGATTAACTATCCAATGAAATCGCGGCTCTCAAACCGCACTAGGGGAAACATTAAAAATGGCAGCCTCCATTCTTGTCAGCGATGTAGTTTTAAACAGATTTTGTGCATCACTCGTCTCGGATTGCAGATTTCTATATGATCGTCCCTTAATCGGGACAAAACAAATCAATCATTTTTTTCAACGTTCTGCATGGCGGTCATTATTTGAGGATACTCTTCATTGTGGAGGTGCTGTTATTTTTGTAAACATCGATTTCATTGGATGAAAATTAGTCATGAATATTCATGTGTTACGAAGTTTTGCCAGTCTATTTTCCCACGGTATATGACGGAGAGAAGCGGCAGGAATTAACCGTGGGTTCCGACGATGACTTTATGAAGATAAGAAATGTTGGATAGTAAAAAAGAAGATAGTGTGATGTATATGATTTAACAGATGAATGCGTTTTGCAAATTGCAGAAAATTGTAATATAGATCTTGGTATGAAAGACCATGGTATTCAAGATTTCCAAATCACTGCATCATCGTTTCATCCACTTTATCCACCAAGTGATGGTAGATTACTGTCATCTGGATGGTGTGCAAACAGTGGCGATACACAGCCGTATATAATGGTACGTGTTTTGTCATGAATGCTACCATAACGATAATTAGTCAGAATGTTTTCCTTAATGATTACTATGTCGTATTCGATCACTTTGGATAAAATGGGTTACTCCCTCAAATTACAGATAATAATGTGTTCACACTCAAAACATGATGCCCCGAACAACTGGTAACAATAATGTCCTTTACGGACTCAGGCTCAACTGGTAAACTAGGTACTATTGTGTATTCTTCTAAAAGACACCTTTTGATTAATAGAAAATAATCAAACTGACATCAGTGTGTTACTGCCGTTTTATAGAAGTCTGATCAAAATGGTTGATATTATCTGATAACTATTGAAAGCCATATACTGTCATCTTAACACGCTTATTAAAAGCTACACATTCTCAGTTGTGGTGAAATCTTGAATAAAAAAGAAATTTCTCCTTACACCATAATCTAACTTAGGACAATGTTGTTGAAGTTTGATTTAGAATGAAAAGAAATTTACGAAAATAATACCAATTTTCTTACCTTAATCTAAGAGGTTGAGATTAGCTTAGTGCGAACAGTATAAGAAAAACAGTTGTTGTTAGTAAGCAAAACGTGTTCTCACAGTTGATGATTCGAATGCATCGCCCTCGAACATTTGAAAAGCTTATTAACTCCATAAATGTGTAGAATCGAATCATATTTTAGGTGATATTTTTTGTTTGTAATTGTGCTTATTAGGTCAACCATCCTCTAAAGAGGCTATAATCGGTACAACCCGATTTTAGGTGATAGAATAGTTCATTAAAACTTCTGTAGGCCACTCTTGCTAAATACGTTTTACATAATTCAGCATAAAGATAGCTACTTTGGCAAGGCTTATTGTTTACCTTTGTAAAAAGAGTTTAAATTTTGTGGATACAGATAAACTTGCTATATATTGTGAAAGTTGAAGCCCTCACAATATCGAACTGGGAGGAGAGGGTGAACGTTCAAGACAGGAGTAACGTCTATATGTTTGGCTCAAAGTCAATGATTATCATGTATAGTACTATAAAGGGCGATCTCCAGTACTACTATGAAAAGGTTCGAAATTTATGCTTCTTTTCACTACTTTAGTTTAAATTTTATTGCATAAGATAAAATGTAATTTCATCCATACTAGTTTGTGTCGAAGAACGACATTATCTCAAAAGGTACAAAGGGTTGACATTTTTATAAATAAAGTATTTAAATAGTTGATATACCTGGAAAAAGGTAAAACACCCCGACGAAACTGGAAGAAGAGGGTGAATGTTCAGGACAGGAGTACCGTCTATATGTTTGGCTCAAAGTAAAAGTATAGTACAATAAAGGACGATCTCAAGTACTGTTTTGGAAAGGTTCGAATGTTTTGCTTCTTATCACTATTTATGTTTGAATTGTATGAATTAAATTACATTCAGCTTCACCACTATATGTTTGTATCTTTCCGGAAGAGAGACACCATCAAAAAAGGTAGTATTTTTATAAATAGGGCATTTCAATAGCTGATATACCTGGAACACTTTAAGCACCCCTACAAAGTATATAATGAATTTAAAACGTTTTATCATGAAACCACCCATAACAAAGCTGAGGAGAAATGCTGTAAATCGTTAAAGCAACGTCTGATTGAACTTTAAATTGTTTTGCACTGCAAGTGAAACAATGTAGCAGCAAGCCGATTTTCAAAGCAAATCCTATACTCATCTGGAGGCAGAATGGCCAAGGTCAGGATAGCCACCCAGGCAAGGCGAAGTTTTACTAAGCCGCAATCAATATTATAGTATTTGTTGCGATGTGCATTGTCTAAAACTGTAAAATGTCTTGCTAAGCAAATGTTTTTAAAAAATTTCAATTTAGATTTTAAACAGTAAGAGTAAGCTGTTCAATTCAATAGGAAAACAATCAGTATTTATATTGTAAGAATAAAAGCAAAGTTGTTTTTATTCAAATGTATGCCGTATTACAATTAGAAGGCAGTACAACAAGTCTGCTTTACATACAGTATAATCATCAAAAGGCCAGCATATTAGTAACATTGTATCTTCCGCGAAATGTACATTTATGCATTATGATGACCCTCTTTAAAGTTTTGCCATAACAGTACAAATCAAAAGTCCTTTGTTAGAAAGAACATACTTGAAACGTTTATCGCAAATTGGTTCACTAACAAACAGTCATACTGCGGTATCACTGAACAAGATTTCTGACTAATTAAAAGTGTGGAACATATATAGCCTATACATACAAACAGTTAAATGAAGAAACACAAAGTAAGTAACTTAAACTATTTAATGAAATATATGAAAATGCCTTTATATCGGGTTATCGGTCGTTTCAGGCGTTCAATATTGATATGACACGACCAATATCGGAATGGCAAACTTTCTGGTTTTATAAGCCGTTTGATGCTAGATATGTAAAGGTACAGATAATTGAAGCACTGACTGAAGGTTTCAATTGTCTACGAGTCGAACTGCACGGATGTAGAAAATCAGGTAAGACGCCACTAGCACAATAAAACGAAGCTTTTGGAAAATATAATACGCTTGATTAAAAAGACAGAAATATAACATAAATTAAGTAGAAAATAATAATGGCATTAGAAAACAAAAAAGTTACAAATATCGCTTTCCGTCTTGAAATGGACAGTAAGCTTTTGAAAACTTGGATTTAAAATCGGTTTTTATAATCGCACACATTCTTTTAAACTTACTTAAGATATTTTTTTATACGTAATTTGGTTTTAATGTTGTTCAAGTTATTAAATGTTCGATGTAATGTATTGTTACTCTATACATTATTGTAATTGCTATCTGAGACTAGTGTTATTCCACCTTATTCAATTATATAGGTGTACCATCACTGAACTGCCAACAGGGAGGTGAATTTGCAGATAACATTAAACCATTCCCTGTGTCAGCAGCTCAGGACAGTACAGCAAAAGGCGTTTCAAGTTTTGAAGATTGCAAAATGATGTGCCAACGAGATAATCAATGTAGTTCAGTCACTTATGTCAATGACTCCATCTGTTCATTGTACAAGCAAGACAACACCGGGAATTGGCAGTTTCTTCAGATGGCTGTTAAAATAGAAACGTCAACAAAACTCTGCTGGGACAGTATGTAGACAACAGTATTCATGTATTTCATGAATGATATTTCATTCGTAGAATCACTGATTATTTGTTCTGTTTAACATTTTAGATGTTACAACTTCTGAAGCAGAAAAACACTGACGTTTGTCAAAATATTATGCATTTTACAATGACATTTACAGTTAATTAGACAACTTATGCTAACAAATGCCATAAGAACGTTTTTAACATTGACTTATGTCACATCCTTAATATAATAAAAATACAGAGTGTCTGTTCGTGTTCACATTTTTCAGTAGTGGTGAATTACCTTTAGAGCAGTATGTTTCATGTAGCAAAATAGATTTTACTAGCACAATCCTGGTTATTCAATCACAGGTAGTGTAGAAAATGTTCCCACACTTCTCACAGTGGAAGGCTCTTTATCAACGGTAATATCTGTTGTGACTTTGTTGCACACTGAGACCCTTTCAACAAGTGCTGGATACCCCTTTTCATATCCCGGTGGCCAAGATTATAGATGGATTGTGAGCTTCGAGGAAGGAAACTATATAAAGATAATTTTTACGAATGTCACATTAAGTGAATATGAGGAGGTAAATCTAAGTCTTTTTAGTTGGTCAAACAATCACTTTGAGGTTATATATTCTTAATGTCGAGGATGTTTAGTTATTTTGATAATATTTTCAAAAGGTTTAACATGTATATATTTTAGAAATAGTTAATTTCAGTATTAACAATTTTATGAGGAAAACAAAACTATAGCCCACATTTTTTACTATGAGAAAGCCTCAATGAATGTTTTATCTGACGCAAAATACCAATTTTTGGGTAAGTCATGAAAACGTTACATATTGTATCTTTAGGCGTTTTTGCATGTGGTGTTAAACGATCCCTTTAAACTTTTGTTAACAAAGTACGTAAGAAATCCAATGTTGTTGTGTATCTTCCAGGGAAACCAATGTAACGACTCGATACTGATTTCGGACACATTATATGCATATGACAACTCGCCAAGGGTGATAGACAATCGCTTTAATGGGCATATGTTTATCATAGAAACCAGTTTAACAGGACTTGTGATGACGTTCACCACATGTTTACCCATAACGAGGAAAATATCAGATGGTTACGGATTTAGGACAATTTTTACAAGTCAATGTAAGTCAATGTATGTATGTTAAGTTTTGGCTCAGCATCGTAGTGGTAATATTGTTTCGTTGATAATTATTTAAGTGAAAAGTAATTATTATCAAATTAAATATTTGAAACAGTAAATGAAAATTACATGCTTTGTTGTATATAATCAATAGGTAATCAATAGTATCAAACATTTGACAAGAAAAATTATAACTTTCTAGAGGACATTTTTCAGCTACTCCTGCGTGCTTTTCATTAAGCTCAGACTTAAAATGGGAAGAAGGGAGGTCGGAACAATGTCTAAAGGATTCTATGATATTGTCTACAATGTCTACACTTGGTATTCCATTTGACAACACCCTGGAGAAGTGGGAACTTAACTTTCCTAGATATCGTATTCAACTGCATTTTAAGCAATTCCAAGTCAAGTGCAAATTAGGTTAGAAGTACAGTCTTACTATTAGTTCAAAGAGATGCGTGAAATATTTCTGTCAAATTTATGACAAAATTTTGAAAGAGAAACTAGCATAATTACCCAAAAAATGAAAACATAAGATACTCAAAAGTGTTCTGAATGCCTATTTTAGAAAACATATACATGTATATTTGTAACATCCTTTCTAATTCCTTTGATTTTACGTTAAATTTGAATTTTGTAAGCTTGAAGCACTTTATAAGTACATGTTATTAATCATTGATGTCCTTCTTATTTCAGCGAACATTGGCTCAGAATTTAAAATTAACGATCGTGGGAAAGAGCGCACATATTGTACTTTGAATATGCCTCCAACTATTATGGATTTATTGTCCGATTATGTAATTGTTTCGTTCTATAAAGCAAAGAGCCCGGGACATTTTTTATATACAGATGGTTTTGTGATAAAGTACACGTTAACCTTCGACGTTACAGATCAGGTTTATTCACTATTGGAACCTCGTTCAAAGGGTAAGAAGCTTTATTTTGTACTATAGTATCCGAGCTTAAGTCGTTTGTAATATAAAGTAAAACTTTCGATTAGTGATGTTTGATCTATAGTGACAAATTGCACCTAAACATATGCTGAAGGATTCGCCTTAACAATAACATGAATACCTCAATATAAACTTTGGCCGATGTTTTGCCCAGACCTGTCCACCAAACTTCTGGCTACCTTGCGTTCACGATAGCCGCCAAAAATTATCAGAATCGTAGTAAGGCAGTTTTAGCTATAAAATAAATGATTCTATTCGTAATTGCGTAGTGCTGACTGGTAATGTCCTCTTCAATGTCAGATGCAAAATTACTTTTTGCACGTGCTACATTGAGTAATATGATTTCAGAACTGCTGATTCGATACTCTTAATTTATCTGTTACCGATGGTGTATATATTTGTGAATGCTATGAAAACTTTACGATTAATACAAAAAAGCTCCGAATTGTCTTATGTTTCTAGGTAACAGATGTATTCTATTTATCTTTGTTATCAGCATTCAACGTTTACGGAAAATATAAATACTAAGGTTATATATGCAATCGTGTTTTACAAATATGCATTATTCTAGATGAAGTTATTGAGGCTGAAACAGGGTCGGTGTGTAAACTGTGTCGTTTACCATCTTATTGATATATATAGTCACTAGGCTATCGGAGGCAGTATGTGGTTTTCTTGGCTTTTCACACAACACTCGACTCCGCAACTTTCAAAACCACAACCCAAATACTGTAATCAGAAATCTGAAACAATCTTTAGCATGCATGATCATGTGTAACATAATAAATCAGTCCGAAAGCAAAGTTCAAAATTATGTGTTTTCCAACATCGCGAAATCTGACGACAAAGTAACACGTTTTGCTAATGTTTACACTACCACTGAATATTCTTCTACACTGATGGAACCAACTGCTTCACTGTTTCCAACTCTTTAAACACTGTTAAGCTCAATGATACAAAGATTCCATACCGTTTTTTCAAAATTTCAAATCTCCAAAGGCTCCTGTCAAATTGACACTTGCATTCCCGACAGACACGATTTTGTACTTGGCAGCCATTACGTCACTACTGCAAGGCCAATGTCACTGGTTACACTTTCATCAAATCACTACATCTCAATACTTGACAATGAAAATGCATATATAGCATGCATGAATATTTTCAACCAAAACCATGCACTTGGATCTGCATTTTACCTCTAATTTGTAAATTTGACCTTGGCTACTTCGTCACTAACAGCCTGAAACCCCATGCTGCCTCCTATTATTAACTAAAATGCACTGTTTGGGTCCCAGTAACGCTACAATCACCTGTGGTTTATATCGTTCTTATATATATAAAGTTAACGTCTTGTCCCCTTGAAACAGCTAACCAAATCCTCAGGTTTTCACTCTACTGTATTTGTTCACTTCAAATTTTAATTGTGTTTTTCCATTGTATTTAATGTGTTGGAGACCTTTTTAATATTTTGTCCGGCAATAGGAAGGACATGATGTTATTTAATACTTATTATATAATATACTAATATTACCATTAAAGTTGAGGAAGCCTTTCCTTATCATGCGATGTCTAAACTTTTATTTTGTGTTCCTGCGATTCTACTGTAAAATTATCAGCATACACTTAACTTCATAATAATTTCTGAAAAAGAGAATAATTCGGCTTCTATTTCAGTTTGGAACGTTGCATTAGGAAAGCCAGCGAATACATATTATCGAAAAGGAACAAGACAATCCAACAAGGTGGATGCAACTGACGGAGTGTTTCAGATGGATAGTCGAAGTGGTTCTTGCATTACTTCAAACATATACGAACCTTGGTGGATAGTAGATTTACAAAATATATATTCATTAGACTGGCTTATGTTGTATAACAGAATGGATTGTTGCTGTAAGTAGAATTTTTAAGACAATCTTTTAGTACTATTTTATACTTGTTTTATAAGTCATAACGTTTTTGACATCGGGTAACTTTCTCAAGAAAATGTGATTTCAAAGGCCGGAAAATTGCAGAATTAAACAATGAGAGCTCTACTCCATTTGCAGAAGTAAAATGCTTATGCTTCTTTCTGACTTAAAGATATTCCACATTTAACCCGACATATATTATTAATTTTGCTTTTATGAGTGTCATTACCTCTGACAACAGACAATGTGGTCCTTAAAGCGAAGTATAGACAATTTGCCTGCTATTGTTTGTTTACCATTTATCACTGTGGTATGAAAATTGCAAGAAATCACCATGAAATTTTGTCCTACTTTATTAATTGCTTGAAAATGAGTATTAGATAAGTAAGTGACTTACTTGTATATCCCAAAGTTAGCTGACATTGCAAAATTTATGACATATGGTTATTTACAAAACATATTTAGCCCTTTTTTACAACGACATATTTACATACTAAATAGGAATATTGTTATAGTCCTTATATGATAACTTGATAGCGCGTCATAGGATTAGGTTCAACTTGACAGGTAAATCAGGTATAACGGTTATCTCAGTGCTTGTTATCACATAAATAGTTAACAAATCGCGGAAAATAATAATTGCCTGTATAGTTCAATTGGTTAGTGCGTAGACAATTTGACCGTAGTTTTGACGGTTTAGGTTCGAATCCAAGTGAATTTAATTTTTTCATGAATCTTTTTGTTTTCTTTTCTTCTTATTTTGGATACTTTATTTTCTTTTATATCATGGCTAATATGTAAACCTTTCGTCAATACAGAACTCGTTTTGCCAGATTTTGTATGTAGATATTTCATACCCTATACAAATGTATGAATTAATTTTAATGCATTGCTCGCATTCCTATTTAGAACTTTACGAGAACAGATGTTAATATTTCCATGAAATGGGTTAACTCTTGAATATCAAAGAATTTAAACGGGATTTAGAAAACAAAAGACAAAAAAAGAAACCCAAACATTCTGGGATTCGAACCAACGACCTTGTCATAAAAAGATGCAATTTCACCGCCGTTACCACTAAGCCAATGACTAGTTTTATATTAACTATGTGAAAAACAAATACTTATTGTATTGACAAAAAGCTGTCTTACCTGTTTTGGTGTTTTCATAATACCAGCAAACGTAAACATCATGTGACGAAACTTTCAAGTTATCATAAAAGGACTATACACTCAAACTTAAAATTATATTATTATTGTCCAATGAAAACAATATTTAATTAATTGTACTTTTGTATATTATTTATGCAGTCTATCGCTTGGCAAACGTCGAGATATCTGCTGGTTTAACGGTAGAAGCTATGCCACTTATTTCCTATATATGTGATGAAACGGGTGAATCTATCAGTTATGTAGACATGAAAAATGTATCAGCAAGATATGTGAAAGTACAGTTGCGATATAAACGGGAATATTTCCACTTGTGTGAAGTAAAGATTTATGGCCGATTAGGTATGCTTAGATCCGTAATAAATAACTTTCTTCATAATCAAAACTTGCTATAATGATGTTGCTTATTGTATAACAAGCATGTGCTTAGATACATTAAGTATTGTACGTTGCCATATTTTAGTTATTGTAACTATTGTAACATTATATCTTATTGTTTATGTTTGCAAAATTACGTGAGGCACATTCATTACAAGCCAGGCATTACATGTGTACTACACCAGGAATATTTAGCTTAAATCATGAAAATGGATTAAAAATATCATAACATTGATCTGTTAACAATTAAAGTGAAAACTAAATAAATTGATTCTGCTTCCGACGTGAAGACAGTAAGGGTATGTATTAATTTGTTTTGCTTTACTGATATAATATAATAATTTTCATCTGTACTTTCAGAGAACGAGCTTGGCGGGATTCCAATGACCTTTGACGCCCTGGAACCAGGTAATAATAAGTTTCAGGACTGTTTACTACCCAGGACCATGTTATACGTTTTAATCTCTACTTTGCTGTCTAAATATTAGTTAAGACACAGCTTTTAAGTATTGTTGCAAATGGACATTTCTAAATAAACATTGGAGATATTTTATTTTTACACATTATTTTAACATCTAGTAATGTATGACATTTTGACACTTATTCATAATGATTTTGATGCATAGAACATATTCGCTTCGACTTATGATAATTTCCAATATACATTATGGCTCAGCATGTGAGGTTATACTTTTCATTCTCATTGAAATTAATGTTGTAATCTCGTCTCATTTGAGCAAAACGTTTGAATTCATCAAAGGGAATACATGAAAAACTGAAGACACTTGAATTCAAAATCAAACAATATAATACAAAACTGTTTAAGCTAGTTATTGTTGTCATTGATATTTTTAATTACTATCATAATTGTTTAAGTATTTCTTATTAAACGATAGTCAGGGACTTTAATGTGTCAGTGCTGTTTCGTTCTACATCAGTTAACGGAAATTGGGGCAGTTGGGGCCCGTGGTCAGAAATTTGTTTCTGCAACTCATCACAACTAAGGAAACGGTTTTGTGATAACCCAAATCCCATGTACGGTGGTCAGTTTTGTAAAGGCTCAGACACCTCTTACAGACATTGCTTACCAAGAAGTCGGTGTGAATGTAAGTAAATTCCACATTTCAACTACATGTATCTTTGATTAGTAAAGCTCTTCCGATAATACATGATACAATTTAAATTTTGAAACATACCTGCATTTTCATAATTAATCACTAACAAAGTCAATAGACACAATACTTATTATCAATTGAAAATGTTTTGCATGGCCCAACAAGTTGCATCCCGACTATAAAATGTGATTTCAACACATTATTGTTAAAATTAAACGCGACCATTTGTCACTGTGAAAAGAAGCCTTTTATTGTCCATTTATAGTAGGTACGTGTCTAATGACTTACTTGTGATTTATTTTTGCTTGTATTGGAATGAAGGCTTATTTTCGGGACCGGCTTTTTATAGAAATATTTGTGTTTTCTGGGTAAATACATTGGCGCTTGCATATAAATTCATAGGTTATAGAGACTGTTTGAGAGACTGTCTTATACGTTTTTGTTTTTTCTTCAGTACAAAATGTTGCTTTTAACACAACGGCATACACATCATCGATGTTCTCAAACCATAAGGCGGAATACGGAGTTGATGGATTACCTACGACATGTTTTCATACGCAGAGGGATTTTCAACCGTGGTGGATGGTCAAACTTGATAATATTTATATTTTACACAACTTGGTGGTTACCAATATGCAGCCGAACGATCTGGATGTTTACAACCTAGTAACAGCCCGTAATTGTAGCAATTTTTCGATATGGATATATTATTGACATTTTTCTTGTCATATAACTTTGTGTATTATCATTTTTCTGTTATTTTTGTTGTTTCTTACAAGTTCATTGCAATCGAAGATAAAGACACAAACAATAATAGCAGTGATAATTATTTATGTGAAAATTGTGATAAATTAACCAAAACCTGTAAAAGAAACGGATCATGGACTCAGAATAATATCCCTTATAGTATCGTTTGAATTTACTCTAAATTTATTCACTTTATTACCTTTGAAAGCGTGTTAATCTAAATAACAGTTATCAACAAGTGTAAATTGACTCATAACATTGGGTGTTTACTTCATTTTTGAAACAAACGTGTTGAAATCATAAAAAGAACATTTTGTAACATTGTCACATTAAATGTTAAGAGTCGAGGTCGGTAACGTAACAACAAAACACAACTATATCATAAAATGAGTTTTTCTCGTGTTTGCACTCTTTTGGCTGTTTCATTTTTCCACGTTGATTTGGCAAGTTTCGGCGGCCTTTTGCTGTTTTCGTTTGTGTATCCGTATTAGATAGGGCAAAAAATCGATAAGGTAACAGTCTTAATGAAGACTGATTCAATATTCATAACTATGCTTTTTTTAAACATTGTTTTGCAGTACGAGCGATAAGGAATATCGAGATAACTGCAGGAATATCAGCATGTAATATGAGACAAATAGACTTTAAATGTGGTGAAAAGCTAGCCAACAGCAAAGAATATTATATGTTTGGAACAACTGCACGGTACATCAAACTGCAGCTCATGAGTATCAAAGAATATTTCCATTTGTGTGAAGTAGAAATATATGGACAGCCTGGTATGATTTCACGTTTATTACACAATGCGTTAGTTATTCTCACATATTCGAGTCAATCATACGATTAGTTCAGTTTCTTTCTTCAATATCACAGAGACTTAACTGTACAGTTTACAGCTTTATAAAAGTAGGTTACGATCCATTGACATTTATATGGATATTAAAGAGCATTTTAACTCTCGGTCTTTCTTCTTATATTTCATTTTAGCAGCCAAAAACATGATCGACAAAGTTGAAGATGATTGCGGCCTCGATACTATTGGTAATATTCTAATACGCCATAAAACGCGTTCAGCGATGCATCTGTTAAGACAGCAAACCTGTCCTATTAAAAATACTCTGTTGCCGCACTGTACTTAATATATGACAAAAGCAGCAACAGATAATTGGTCCAAACAATTAGTCTTTTTTGATGATGTTATGTTCTCTTGCGAATTAGTTGTATCCTAAATTGGTATATGCACAAATACTAACACTGATTTGCAATTTAAGTTATCTATAACATGTAATAATACAGCAGTAATTGCAGAACTTGGACTTTTGAACAATATAATGTTCAACTTAGTCTTGATAAGAGCAATCGGTTGTCAAATTTTGACTATACCTTTTGACATTCTTATATTAGTTGTAAACTACATATCTGGTGTAATATCAAACATGTTACATCATTTTCATCATTTTGCTTATCATTTTTCGTTATATATCGAATTCAAAACTATTACCCAAAACATAATAGTTTGAAACTGATGATAAAACTTACACTTCTTCCTTTTACAGTTGATGGTGGATTTAGTCAGTGGTCTGCATGGACAGAATGTTCTGCAAAATGTGGACATGGAAAACATGTTAGAACGCGTTCTTGTACCAATCCAGCTCCTTCTAACGGGGGCAAAGCATGCTATGGGAAATATAAGGACATCAACACCTGTTATGGAACTTGTTCGTGTAAGATTACATCTATCCAATAGTCAAAACTGACATGGCTCAATTACATAACAGAATAATTTTAACGCGTTTGATGGAGAAATCTAGAAAACAAACATAAATGACTGAAATTTATCTTTTTAATTGTATGATTTTTGTTAACGTACACTTTTCTTACAAGCTTCTTACGTATTACATGTACAGTTTTCATTTCTTGTTCCAATTAAATATATTAAGTATAAACCAATTGATGCACGTTTGCACTTTTTTGATTTTCCAACTATAAGATATGAAGCTACTGCGATCCAACGTATTTTCATATCTTCTTCATTCGCTAAATCCTTTATGAAAGAAACCACCCTTGTGACACGTGTTTTATTAATTTTTCGGCCACAAAAAGTAAAAGTATTTGAATTTTTGATATCAAACCACTTTAAAAGAAGGCATTTCATGCATTCCAGTTTGCTCAGAAACTTTTGGAAAGTGTTACAGTTTATTCCCAGAATTAACAAACTGGAGACATGCCGGGGTAGAGTGCTGGCACAGGGGAATGAAGCTCGTCTCGATAAGATCGAAAGCAGAGCTCAGATTCATTAAGTATCTCCTGAGGGAAAATAGGTACAAGGATGGCCAACCAATAATTAATTTACAGTTTAAAACATTAGAGATGTTTTCTGCAAATGAAAGTTACTACACCCATATTGGTAGGTATTACTCAAAGAACTAAGCAATATTAACAAATATCAGAAACAAAACTACAATACCAGCTATGCAAAATCAACTATAAAGACTAACAACACTTGTGCTTATACTATGAACACTTAAAATATGCCGTGTTATGTGAGGTTAAATGTTTATACATATTGTACCATGTTTGCTCTGTAAAGTTCTTTTCTGAATTAAAAGGATGTTTTATTTATCCTGTGAAGGCTTGCTTCGAGAGAATAAATATGGAGATGCAAACGTGAGAGACATTTGGGACGATAGTACTCCGGTTACATTTAGTGCATGGTACAGTGATATTTCTTACTTACAATCCGGTTACTGTAATTATGTTAATAGAATACCAATGCAAAACTTTGAGTTAGATACAAAGGAGATACCACAGTGTTGCATCAATGTCTCAATATATGACATTCATCGGCCAATATTTTTTCGCTTTTAATTTGGTTTCAAAAGATAAAGGGTCACCAGATATAAAGACAAATTAAAATATGGAGTAATGGTAAGACTTATGAAAATTATGTTATATTTGACGAATTTTAAAAATAGGAAACAATGCTATTCTGTAATGACTTTACTAAATACTGCATAAATGCAATACATGGTCATTGTGTTATAAATCCAAATACAATAAAAATAAGCTAAATGAATATATGAGTATTTTAATAATTGTAATAAAGTGTATAGAATAAGTAAACAATTAAAATATTTCAACAAGTATAAATTGGTCAAAACAATTTTAGGTAACATCTGTCTACAACTCAATTTTTATTCCCTAAACTTAAAAAAAAACTGAATTTATCTATTTAAATTATTTTTCAGAAAATATTGAAAGCTATATAATTCTGTAAAGATCTTATCAATGTCTGAACAAATAAAACAAAATTTAAGATGATGCTCATAGTAGGAAAAAATTAAGTTTAATGAAATATCACCAACTGACTAAAGCACATGATCTTCCTGAAGTTAGATCTGATGACGGATCATTCAATTTCTTCTTTAATAACCATATTTTCTATTCAGCCAATCTCAAAACTCGTGGCAAATTTACGTGGCAGTTACAACGTGATGTTTCCCTGGCATAAGTCTACATAGTTCACGCTACAAAGTGTAATCGACAGTATCGTCCTTGAGATAATTCCAGTGATGTTTCTATTCCATCATATGTAAACATTACAGCAATGCAGCCATTACGGTATTGTAGAAACAACGAGGTTCACTTTGAGATCTATCAAAATATAGATTCTTTTTCGGGATCCCATCTAAATATAGCTTTTTTGTCGGAAAGAATAGCCAATACTTTCGCTCTTGAAACCTAGAAAGCCAAGTTCTAATGACTCGTGCAAAGGTCGACTCTACGTGACCTTCTTTCGCCATTCTCATATCCTAATAGCGTAGCGTCGGATTGTGATATAATAGCCATCATCATTAGTTTAACATACAGGGGTTACAACTTACACTTACACTGAACAGTTGTGTTGCATTAAGTCTCTTTTCCGTGAGAAACGGATACCAAATCACGTATTATTGATATGTGTCTGCAAATTAAGTTTAGCCCTTGCATGCGATAAAACGGTCGTAATTTGAAACAAATAGTCTTACAAAACATTGCCCTGGCTCCACGAATTAGGGAACAATGTACATACATATATTAAGTCTTCTGGTATTGGGAGTTATCTTCAGCTGTAGGTCTTGTTCCAAAGCATTGAAGACATTTAATATATTTTATCGTATTTAATTATGTAGTATTTCTTATTTCTGTTTTGCTTTATTTGTTTCGACATTGACAGGGTTTTTTCAAAATATAAAGAGTTAACATATTTTCCAAAGATCATAAAACATATATAAAAATCTTAACGATTTGGCGAATAAACTGTCTCTGAAGTTAGGCGCTGCCTGAAGTATCTTTTGAGATAGATTTAAGGCAACTTAGGGCAAACAATGTTCTAATTAATCTAAATAATATTGCACGCAACAAATATTCAAGAGTCAGTTTCCTTAAAATGAAAACAAAATCATATTTTGAGATTGTTTGATAGCATTCTATTGTATTTGTCTGAAGACAGAAAAAACCTCAAATTGCAATTTATAATAGTTCCTTGAAATGAGTTTAATTAGCATATATCGGTGTCATCAATTGAATTGAAGTCACCAAATAGATATCTCGATGAATAAAATTATACTTTAATGTGCCAACTTATTTCTTACCATTGACACGGTGTTTCTTGGAGTCATCATTTTTCTTTTCGCATTCTTATATAATTATTTCATTACCCAAAAAAACAAAAATAACAAACAGGGAATGCCACGTACCAAAAACGCAGCCTCCCCAAAACGAGCCCCACAGCACCCAGAAGTGCACACCACCAACACACACACACACGCACACACACACACACACACAACACACACACACACACACAATCATGTACACACACAAACATACACTACCAACACACACAAGCATACAAAGCAAACACACGAGGACAAAACGAACAATTAACGGAACACAGTGGGGCACCGCCTTGGAACGGTCAGTGGCAAAAACACCACAAGTCCGACATGAATATTTTAATGTTTCCTTGTTCATATTTTATCATGAAACTAAATCTTACAGCGAAATAGAAACACATAAATTTTACAAATAGCTTTGCATGTGTATGTTTAACTCAGACTAGTGAAACTACATGTAATGAAGCGTTTTTGTAACAACATGTTCTGTAAAGTGTGCTCTATGAGCAAGGAACGTGCTAATTGCCAAGGTGTCAGTGCTTTTATTACAACGGGGTATAACTCTTTCCATAATTTGATCATTTGATTTAAGGGATGTTGGACAACCAACTGAGGGTTACTGTACTCGAATGAACTATCGTTTGTTGACGTATGACAACACCTGGGAAACAGAAGATTGCGAGACACAACTTGCAGAATATTTTGTCTGTGAAAAGCAGATAAATGCAGGTATTTCATTTCTTTTCTTTTTCTCTAATATGTTTTTCTAATTACTCAAACTTCGCGGGTAGACATGTATTTTCACTGTGAAAATTACGAACACAAAACAAAATCCGTTTTCACCCTCATACACAATACGAACCCACTCATTGTGGAATG
This sequence comes from Saxidomus purpurata, assembly GCA_022818135.1. Classification (NCBI taxonomy): domain Eukaryota; kingdom Metazoa; phylum Mollusca; class Bivalvia; order Venerida; family Veneridae; genus Saxidomus; species Saxidomus purpurata. The sequence continues at coordinate 39,667,750 of JAFMSR010000015.1, forward strand.
GCAATTGCCATTGGCTTGCTATCTTCATTTCAAGTGTCACTTGTAGAACAGATATTAAAATGCATTAGATACGGTCTCTTCATTTAAAGGCCATGGTATTCATTAGTTCATTTGTAATTATAAGAGCCAAATACCAACATATTTCACAAATAATGTTTCCTTAGAAACAGTTCCATTAAACAACGCGGATCCGTACATCCCGCAAAAACAAGACTGGGCGATGATAATCACTGACCGGATACCGTCAACTGAATACGACGGGAAGTTGAACATCACACCATCAGGAACTCCATGTTTACCATGGGCAGTTGCGATAGACCAGCATACGGACGTACTAGTTGAAGACATAATGTTTCCTGAACAGTCCCGATATGAGGCTGAAAACTACTGTCGTGATCCAACGAACGAACGATATGTATGGTGTTTCACGGGTTCATCAGATTATGCTAATGAGGAGTGTGATGTTGAATGTAAATATTTGTATTTCATTTTTGTTACACATGATGTGCAACTACTTAAATGATCGAACACAAAATTGTTTACCAGCAATGTAACCTGTTTTCTTTCAGTTACCGGCTACATTTCACTATAAAACAGATGAGGAATATCTATTGGCGACCTAACTTTAATAACATATTGATTACTTTTATGATAGCAATTATTGATCATGTTTTTTCTTGCATAAAGTGATTTTAATTACGTCCATCACATGTTGTATTAAGTAAAACACTTTTAATACAAGATAATGTCTTTGAACATCAACACATTACATTTCCTTATCATGTCATGTAACTAAAACGTGATATCAACCTATGTGAAACATTAACATTTGTATAGTCAGAACCCAAAATGTTACACACCAGAAATTCCATTTTAGGATATAAGACAAGACCTTAAGTAGTTAATTGTTTTTCCTTGGAATGATAAAACTTACATGTACAGCTGTGTTTTTATGCTGTGTTTGTCACAGTGCGACCATTTAACATCTCCACTGAATACAGCCGTCTGAAGTACATGGGAAAAGCAAACAAAACATTTTCTGGAAAGACCTGTCAACATTGGGCTTCAAAAACCCCGCATTCACAATACACTCGGACCTGGGTCTTCCCTGGAGAAACAATTATAAGTGTTCAAAATTATTGTCGCGACCCATGGAATGCTGGATTCCTGTGGTGCTATACTGTGGACCCAAATACACGATGGGAGCCTTGTGTAATTCCAGGTATAGTAAAAGTCTGTTTCCGCGTCTGTTACATGTATAACTGAATCTTAAATTTATCTTACTTGGGGATACATTATTTACGTGTTAACAATCCCTACACAACTAACTCCAGCTTGACTTTTCCTTTGCTTTGCTAACAACATGCATGTTTCTAACAAAGTAGCTAGACACCTTGTGACAGCTTTCAGATTGTGTTTATCATATCAATGCATTAGCACCTCAATCAAGGACTCGGTTCTCTCCAGATGTGTCACAAGCCTATTTGCGTTTGTATGTCACACTTATTTGTAAAGCATTTAACCCGCCTCCGTGGACTATACGTTAAGGTTGTTGACATGAAATCATCGAACCTTTACTGATAGAAGGTCATGTGCTCCAGCTCTTTTACCGTCTTGTCTCTTTACATAAGAAAATTTCAAACGGAGGATGACATTTGTTTACTGATCATTTCAAGGAACGAGTTTTCGGTAAACTGTCTGCTTGTTAATAAAAACACTGTCTAAATAGGCGTTAAAACCTAACAAAAACGGTAAGCCGGTGTTTTCTTTAGCTGATATGTTTACTCTAATTAACGTCGGTATTGGTTACAACTTATGAAACTGGCCGTATTGAGAATTTTATCAAAACACAATATTCTTAAATGTACAAAAAAGACAAGAGCATGCCTAATATTGATGTTTGCGCTATAAGTGAAGATCAGTTGATTATTGTAATTGTTTATCAAAGCTTTAACGACCCCGGATTTAAAAAGTTGGTGATGTCTTAGATATGATATTAGATACAGATACTGAATTTGACATCGTGGTTTTATTTTGAAGAGGAAAAGGAGGAAGTTTATTAGCAATTGTATTAAATAAATAGTGTTACTGTTTTTGATAACAGTAAATATCGGTCTAAGGTGACGTTAAACTTAGGCTTGTCAATGCCCATATTGTCGTCCTCTATCAAAAGATAGTTTGTTTGTTTTCTGACTGTCATGAAAAAATGGCTAGACATTGCTACATTGCATACGTCAATACCTCGCTTAATTATCATTATTCATGGTATCTTTCAGATGATTTGAATGAAATGTGCTCCTTATCCTATCGCATATACAGAGGACCACTAAACAGCACATTTACTGGTAAACGATGTCAAAAATGGAACCCTTCATTACATCAACAAAATGGCCTATCAGCCCGTTTGAATCAAGATTTAGTGGAAAACACTTGTCGCGACCCATACAACGACGGTTTCTTGTGGTGTTATATTAACGAAGCAGACTGGGAGCCATGCATGACTTTTGGTAAGCAACGTTTTGGGAAAAGAAATTGAAACAAACATGTTCCGTTTCGAAAATATCTTAATACGTTTTGCTTCTGCATGTATTCTTATTGCGATTAATGTAGATGATAAACTTATTATTCTACAATTAACTTCAGGCATAGCCGGTGACCATTCTAGAGAAACAGGAGAATATGCCCTCAAAAATATGACATTTAGTTGCAAGCATGGCCAACACATTCCGGCAGTTATGAGGTGTGATGGAAAATTCGACTGCGAGGACTTTTCCGATGAAACAGATTGCACAGGATTGTTTGATCGTAAGCAAATGTTTGTTATTCTTTATATTCTTTGTACGTTTTTTTTTATCTTAGCCTGACCCTTTTCTTTCGTTAAATTAATACAATGATAATAGATAATATTTATTAGTGCAGTGTACTTTAACAATATTATATATACATAGAACTGTCCATGCTTTTAATCTTTAATTCTGAATACTTAAAGACACATCGATACGATTTTCTATTGTTTTTGTTAATCTGACGTGGCATGACTGACCATACAAATGCCAGTATGTCAAATCAAAGGCGACAACTGAAAATTTATAATTCATGTACATTCAATTATACAGTCAATATCTGCTATGTAACCCTTGCCAATACAATGAAACTTGCAATCAGAAAACCTCGGAAGCGGGCAGGCAAAACCTGTGTTTTATATTTGCTAATTTCAGCACTATACTAAACAACTTTTACAACGAAACCAGGGATCTGGCGGGAACAATAAATGCAAAGCGTTTAATGATACATGAAAAACAAATTAATACGTAGGAATGTGAAAATGCAATAAATTATAAAATCAATAGAAAATAATAGCAAAGTTTTCAGCACGGTTTCCAGTTGTAATGAACAGTGGGAAATATATTGTATAGTGAAAATACCATTTTATATGAACTGAATAAATGCAAAGTATGTTGTACCTGAGGTCACACCAAATTAATTTCTTGGTCATCGGAATATATCCTGAAAAAATGGGAGCGAGCGAGCGAAAAAAAAATTAAAATATTTTTTTTCCCAATTCAACCATTTTTGGGGCGGGCGAAGAGCGATCTGGTAAAAAAATAAAAACTCCTCACAAAAACAAATATTTACTGTCAAAACAGATAAAAAAAAATCTTGGAAATAGATAAAAGAGCTACATACACCTTAAATATAAATTGCCAAAAAGGTACAGACCACAAAGTGACTCCTATATACACCGGTACTAAGTTTGTCGGGGTATAATAAAGTGTTTCTTGCAAGAAAATATTTTTATTCATTTAAAAAGACCATATTTTGTTTTCTTACATACATGTACAGCTAATACAACAAGTTTTTTGAAAGAGAAACAAATTATTATCATTTAAAAAACCATCAGACTAATGCCCAAACACTTTGTAATGAAACCCATTTGTTAGTCATATCAAAATAACCCACAGAACAACTTCTTTAGTTGAGTCAAGGCATATGCTCGTTTACTGCACGACTAACAAATGGGTTTCATTACAAAGTGTTTGGGCTTTGAAGTTTTGGTCTTGGTTTATAACATTGATGCGGGCGGAAGCTCAACTTGAAAAAAAATATATTTTTATTTTATTTCAAAAAATAATGGAGCGGGAAATCCGTTGACCAAGTTATTAATTGGTGTGGCCTGAGGTAAAATCTGCATTTCTATGGTTCATTTGTTTTCAAATTCAGAATAATTTTAGATTCGGCACGGGCAGTGAAGATTTATTTCGTGCTAATAAAATATCCCCTGTGTTTGAATCAAATTATATGTTGTTTTTTTCGACTTTCTGTTATTTTTGTTTGAAACTCAAACTACTTCCATGTATGTGCAAACTATTATATAATATGATATAAAATTGTGTTTTTCGTGCTGATCCCTTCCTCCCACTTTTGTAGTTCTAACATATAGCTCTAAAGGTAACATTCTGTACCTTTACATTTCATAATTGTATAAGTACACGCATTTACTACCTGTTCTTATTTTAAGATTCTTTTTTTTATAAAGTTACAATTAATCTTAATCAATGAATACAATTTCCTGTTTTGTAGAACACATTCTCACAGCCAATTTCAAGTTGTCAACAAACATACAGGAGGACTTTGAATCAGGATCATTCTTTCACTGTAATACTCTAGAATGGGTATCCATTACAGTTCGATGTGACGGAGTCATTGATTGCTTGGATGCATCCGATGAAACTAATTGCAGTGATTTATCAATTGGTATATAACCTCACTTGATCATTAGTAGATGTATGCTTTGCCATGTGCTTATCATTTATCGTTTATCATTTATTCATTAAGTAAGCATTCATATAAACTAAATCAAAACATTATATTTAGCTTTATATTCATTTTGTAATTTCCACTGGTTGTAAATCACAGGTGCTAGCAATAATAGCTTTTTATGAAAAAATAACGCTTTCGCTAACGCATACTACACTGAAAAATGTGATGATTGGTTGATCGATCGACAGACAAATTGATTGATTGAAAGATCGGTTGAAGTCAATTCATATTAATTTATGACCATAGTCAAGCATATAACAAGTATGAGTTTTAAAGTTATTGATAATCGATTGCTTTACTTTAAAACTAAATATGTTGTGACAGGTGTAATAAAAAGAATGTGAAGCGAAAAAACACGAATTACACGCTTAAGTTGCAAAATTTAATAGCAAATCTAGAAAAGCCATTTCAAATACCAAAGCAATGGATAGAGACACGACATCCTGAACACAAGTTAACGCCACATTGAAACAATAAAAGGATCGAAATCAAATAAAGATTATATACAAACTGTATCACATTTTCACGGTGTGTTTTAACTTCAAAATGTTAATCTTTTGTTTGTTCACATGAAATACTCTTTTGTTTCTCTAAGTCCAGTTAAAACAAGATGATGCATTGAAAGTCGTATGACCCCTATACATTAGAGGAAATATATGAGAATGTATCAAAATGCTTCAACCAGTATTTGATTCAACGACGAAAACTTTAATCTCAAACATATCAAAACAGTTGTTCCAATTAGGAATGTATTGCTACTGAAAATATAACCATGATATGAAATAAAGTGACTTTTAAAATGTCGCCTTAGTGAAACAGAAATACTTTACAAGGCCAGGAGAAGTAAACTAATATCTGCATAGAAAATATATAAATATCAATTACAATAAACATATTTTAGAAAAATCAACATGCCTACCGGATCAGTTTGAATGCAATGATGGTGATTGTATACACATAAGTCAAGCGTGCAACTTTATCAGAGACTGCATTGACAACTCAGACGAAACCTGCAGTAAGCAAATGTTTATATTTCAACATTAGTTTGAGTTAACAAACATATAATTTGTCTTCCATATTGATCACATTAGTCTTCTATGGCAAAACGGGCCAAAGCACAAAGAATAATATAACTATGTACAAAAAGTATTTAATTTCATGAGAGTTAAAAGTCTGAGTTTCGTAAAGGTTGCAATCAATAAGACCAAATCGATACTAAAACGTTGAGTTATAAGACCTTTTCTTTCTTAAATGAATGCAACAACTTAGTTGGGATCCTCGATTTTTATCATAATTGCATCACAATTACGGGGTAGTAATTAATGCATGTAAGTAACGTGTTTTCAGTTTTTGTCGCGTGTGAAAAGAAAAGTGAGTACGAATGTGACAATCAACAATGTATCCCAATTCAACAGCGCTGTAATTCAGAACCAGACTGTTTAGATGGAAGTGACGAACGTTCTTGTGGTACGTTACACTTATAACCTTCCGGCGTATGTCATTAAATGTGCGGGGACTTAGTCTTATATCATGCTTTGGCGATGAAAAATAGAATATCCTTATGCTCAAACAGAGATATGGATAGTAATAAATTGAAAGATAACATACAAAGATGTCGCTATAGTAGCTATACTTATATGATAAATGGTGGATGAAACTGCTATTTATTATGTATCTGTCTCTTGAATGGTTCTGAAGTAGTTTCATGAAGTTCAACGTTTTACACTTTCTATTTTAGAGCCTAATAAACTATTGCTAAGTTTGTATGACTAAGGAGTATAGCTAGGGTATCGGCATGCTTATTCCAAGAATTGAATATATTAAGAAAAAAACAATGCTTTGATTATTTCAGATGAATGTCAACCAAATAGAGCATTCCATTGTGATATAGACAGGTGTATTCCCATGAGATTAGTTTGTGACAAGTACAAAGACTGTGCGGACGGTACGGATGAGATGAACTGTAACGTAGAAAAACTGTTTTCATGTGTTGATCTATGGGAGGCAGGGAGCCAAGAAACTGGAATATATTCAAATGTTTTACGTACGTATTGGCTATAGTCAATCTTTAATGTTTACAATGAAATTCTTAATACTATAGAATAGCCTTATATGAGCCTTATATAGCCTTAATACGATACACAGGGATAGATATCTGGTTCGGGACATTTAAATTTGATTTTGATTGGAACATTTTCGCGGATTTCAATTTGCAGTTTTTATGATTGTTAAGTTTTTATAGTACGTTAGAACTGCTAGATTACGCTTTTGATTTAAAAGTGAAATTCACGTAAAACAATCCAAATCAATTTACACTTATTATTTCATCACTACATAGTAAATACAGATGAATACCAGTTTGACTAAACACGCCAAGAAAATATAGAACACTTAGTATTACCAGACTTTCACAAGTATGAGTTTCTTCCAAAAAAGAAATGTTTTTATTTTAGAAATTTTACACATCCTTAAGAATTAGAAATAATTTCCTTTTTTATTTTAGCTTTCACAGACGTATTGTGCAATTTTGATTCAATTTATTCGCAAGGAAAAATATATACAACATTGTTAAATAGTGACTCAGTGTATTCTGATGACAAATCAGTATATTATTTAATAAGTAGAGAATACTTCGGGATTTATGATGATCTGCCTTGGCTACTGAGTACAAGAGATGATATGACATGTACACAAGAGGTGATGTATTCTTCAAGGATTATTTCAATGTGTTTCACTGAGCTGTATGGATGGAAACACCTTTAGATTAACAAATTATATAGTTCTTCCTTTAAAGCTGCTCGCTCTCAGTTACCGTTGAAAAACATGTTGTTGTTTTTTTTAATTTGACATACTTATACATAAATATAAAATTAAAGGCTAGGCTCAAAATATAAGCAAAAATCTAGGCAGGAATTTGCAGAAATCGATTGAAAATGTCAATTACACGGCACCGCTACACTATATGTTTATATTGGAATGTTTGCAACGCTTTTGAAATTTGGTAGCGTATTATTTGAAATTTAGAGATATACGTGACATGAATTTATAATGGAGCCTTTTTATATGACTATATTGTTCTAAAATACGTTATTTACATACAGTTTGCAGAACTTTATCTTATTACCAAAATTTGAGAGCGAGCAGCTTTATTTAAATAAGAAAAAGAAAGACTGGGCGAACGTGTCCATTATTCTTTAAATATGTTACATACTGCTAGTTTTATGCAGTTTTAAGTGTTCAAATAATCCGGTTTAACTAACTTGGTGTGTCTGTTGTGTGTGGGCGTGTGTGTGTGCGTTTGTTGTGTTGTGTGTGCACTTCGGGGGGTTCGTGGGCGTTTTGGGGGCTGCGTTTGGTAGGGTTCCTTTTTTTTTTTTTTTTTTTTTTTTTTAACTAAGACTAAATTTTCTGTAAGGGCAAATGTATTTAGACAGTTTTATTTGTATTAAATACTGAAAAGTGTCCTGATGAATATACACATGTACCTTTTAATGCATGATGTATATTTGATAAGGTTAAACGAAGTACATTATATGTATCCATGCCAAAGATGGTCAAAGGCATTTATTTCATTTTATTTTGCCTTCTTTGTGCTGTAACATTCAAGCATTGGTCGAATTGGTTATTTTCTTACAAAAGTAAAAGGAATTCGGTAGTATAAAGTTAAGGTCTGTCTGAATACCGGAAAAAAACATATGTTTGCCAAAGAATATACAGACTAGTATGGATTCAGTGCGCTTAGCAATTTTCGAACTTCGTTCGAACATTTGTTACAGTAAAGTATTTGGGCATAGTCTAGTTTCTCATGACTCTGTTACGTCAGTGTAGTCATGTTCTTTCTTTTGAAACATTCTCATTGTTTATGAATCATTTATTTACACCTAACCGATAACATGTCACAATGCATTCCAGATACATGTACTATAATAACGGAGTGAACGCATATTCATGTAGAAATTTATATATAATTGTGTTTTGCTTTTAAATACCTGGGTTAGGGTAGTGAAGTGATAGTGTAGATGATATGTTTTAGGTACAACAGACGTGTATTGCTACTCATCAAGCGGCATCATATGCTGACGATACAAATCACAACAGGAATTACAAACACTGCAAATGTATCATTTTGAAAGTTGACATTCGTGACGAGAATGAGTAAGATTTTCTGTTATATATTTTGAGGAAATATTAAAATCATTCTTTAAGCAGGTCATAGACAATATTGCAGCTCAGTTTTAAAATTAACATTTAAACCCCGAGTTCATAAATCAGACATCAGTCAACGTGTGTTTGGTGTTGTTGTTTCTTTGATAAACAATATAACATTATGTTTTGACTCCAAACGAAAAGATAGTACGAAACGTTTGGAAACTTTATACATTTGTAATTCAAATATATGTTTTCTCGAAAATATATTTTATATAACAAAGTCCGCTAACAGTCGAACATATTTATAATACAAATATACTTTGCATACGCAAACATATAAATTATCTTTATATATATATCATACATAACATAATTATGTAATAAAGCAGTCAGTACTTTACATGCTTTTCAGAAACGTATATCCTTGTGATCAAAGTTCTGCCGTCTCGCATCCCAAAGATTCATTCAACAGTTCGAATCTAGTATATATTTACGACCAGGAATATGAATACAGATTTATTGCTTTAAAAGACCTACGTAGTGCCTACCACCAAATCACTACCGGACCATTAATATGTGAACAAGGTTTAATGTATAACAATACTTTTGCAACATGAAACAAAGCACTCGTATTTATCATTTTTGCCACTGTCAAACTTAATCTTAGTTTCAAAAACTATAAAATATATTTCGACCTTTTTTGAACGACTAAAGTGCCATTTAGTGACATAACTTTGTTTGTTATGTGTAGTAGTGTTTTGTAATGTGAAGTCAATATCATGTTTTCACTGTTTTCAATATTATACTATATGTTAATCACTATTTTATGTGCATTTAACACCATGGCACTATCGTTTATATTATGTATAAACAATATTAACAATATTTTACTATCTTCACTGATGCAAAATAATATGTATTGTGAAAGTAGTTGATATTCTGTTGTAGGCCTAATTCCTTCATTTAATTATACGCGTGAGTACCGAGCTGCAAAGACAAGTTACATGTAAGTAGCGAGCGAAAACATTACTCAGTATGGAACGCCTTTACTTCCTCGTGATTCCTCGAGTGTGGATTCCTGTATTAACTGCGTTAAAACAATGGTTAAAACTGATTATTTTACATATTACTGGATTTAAAGACTATTGAACAAATCATATTTCTATCCGTTAAAGCTGTTTCGTTACCGTAAAGTATTTGACAAATCGTTTTAAAATAAAGAACGCGATTAGTACGGACTAACTTAACGTACATTCATACGTTCACATATGATATCAACGTGAATTATGGAAAATAATAAAACAAAGTTTATACATAGCTTCAGTAAATGTCTGAACAATTGCCTACAGAATATAGAAATATTGCAAAACAACCATTATAACATAAGATTTAAACGGGAAAGAATTTATATAAGATTTAAACACAATCGACATCGCAACAAAACAAGATTTGTACATGAAATGATGAAAATCTACATAGGATAGAAATATGTATCAATGTAGATATTAAAATATAGAAATGCATTTTGTAATTGTGTTTTTACCATTTACAGTCCATATGCCACAAACGGATAGGTTTAACTGTGAAGGTGAAGAGCTAACTATTCCAGATTACTTGAGATGCATATATGACGTCGACAAAACTGGAAATACGATCGGCTGTAAATTAGGAAGTCATTTGGATAATTGCAGTAAGAAATAACTTCAAGAATAAAGTGTTTAGAAACATCTATAAAGTTATTTTTCAGTGCATTTACATCCCAATAAAGTGCGAGTGAGTTTTATTTCATTACTAAAATGCAGTATTTTTTCTTCCCCATGACATTACGGCATATTACAAGGTATAGTACCATAGAAAAGTGTAAGTTATATAAGTAATACGTAGAGGTCAAACTCGATTTCTAGCAACATGTGCATGATTACCTATAGTAAAGTAGAACAACTTAGGTGGCATTATTAAGAAGTTAATTAATGAAATTATCCAAACGTCTTTTATTTCTGTACATACAGGAACTTTTGAATGTCCAGAAAATTTCGTAAAATGCCCGGACAGTTACTGTATTCCAATAAAGTTTGTTTGCGATGGCAAAATGCAGTGCCCGGGTGGAAAAGACGAAGATAGATGTGGTAAAGTATTAAAGTGTTCTTAGATTATTATGTAATTTGTACCAAGAACTAACTGCTTAATACTGGTGATCGATTCAGCAGAATTCCAAGAGGCATAATATGAAATTCATCTCAGAAATATGGTCTTAACGGATATACTTTTAAGTACTGATTGACGGAAGAAGAGTAAGTACCACAAAGTCAGTTATTCCAAGTGCGAGCCAACACAAGGTAAATTTTAAGATAAAATCAGTACTGTATGCTGCAAAGCTTTTAATTTTACTTAATGATGGTTATAAATAGAAATAATATCAAAAAAACGTATACAAATACCATTTATGTATAAACATATAACTATATGTATGGCAATGTCGGTGTACGCCATGACCGATGTGCATTATTCACTAAACAATTTCTGCACAAAAGTTAAACCATATATAATTTATTAATCTTTCCTGCAAATAATTATGTGTATCGGTAATTTTACATCACTGGCTTTATCTTAATCATGAATTCAGGTAATGTTTCATTTTAGCAGCAGTTTTATACATTACTGTAGCTGAAATATCATGGCATTTGTAGTGTAAATAGCACGTCATTTATGATGCCTAGTCCGTCAAGACAAACGTGTACGGTAACATTAATTCATGGCATATAAAAACGAAGCACCATGAGCTGGTGAACATCAACAACAATATATCAATAAGAACATTTATTTGATGATCTCACTGATATGAATATTATAATGCCGTATAGACAATCACGTTTCATTTGAATTAAATGGTTGGTGTTGTAAAACTTCAAGAGTTACATTTTAATGATGTTTACAGGTTGTGTTGAGTCCAAAGGTGAAACGATCATTCTTTATGACGCAGACGGTGATAGTGTTGACATTGAAGGATTTTCCAGGCAATTGTTTGCAAAAGACGGTACTGTCCGACTGTTGAGCTATACACGGGAGACACCACTGAAAGAAAACTTTGGTCTAGAACATTCAGTTCTGAACATAATGGAATTGAAATCTATGCCATTTTCGTCTGTTAACCGACTTCCAATTTGTCGATATAAATTGATGGCAAGGCGTTTCCTTCAAGAAATAGCCTTTTCTAAAAATAGTACTTCGAAAAATGGAATAATCTTCATACAAAATGGAGATGTGGCTAAAGACATTGCTAAAGAGATGTTTGAAAATATTAAAGAAAACCTCAAGGACTCCATTGTCGTTTATCGCGTATTAGAAGATTATCAAACAAAGTTCAATGCGCCAAACAAATACAAACACGTGATAGACGTAAGAATAAGAAGATGGAAAATGTTCGAAGCAATAGGTGCATCCTTTTTCGCGGAGTTATGTACTTGTAAGTATTTCATTCAGTTTGAACAGTTGTTGAAGAAATGATGATGTATAACTACACTTGACATTTTTGTCGTCGTTCTGTTGGAATATTGTCTTATATCTCCAGCAACAGAAATATGTGGTGATCCATCAACCTTGAAACAGCAAATAAATATGATTTTATATTTTTATGATATCGTTAAAAACAAATTTTCAAAGATTTAATGTATCTCCTTAATTTTGCATTAACTGTGTGAGAGGAACGACATGTTTTCACGATTACGATGTACACTTTTCTTTGAGTTGATGGATTGTGAAATTCAGAGATCATAAGTATGTTGGGTCTGGATTTCGGTCTTTCAGATTTGTTTATACTTCGGCATAATTAAAACTAGGACTCGAACTGTTCTGTTAAATATGTAAATGATTTACATGTATAGAACCTAACAATACTGATTGTAGAACCTTACAACTGATGCATATATTTCGAAATGGGATACTATCTATCCCCTTATTGGTATTCAGAGGGGTGAACATGCAGAAATGAAGAGAACATTTTACGTTCGACTGGATAAAGAAAAAACGTAGAAATAAGAATTAAAAGTACCTATGCAATTGAGTGATGCAAAATTTAAGTGTATAATCATTTAAGTAGAAAACATTAAAACGACCGTATAAAACATTGATACTACACTTTAGTTTTACATTGTTAAGTAAATAATAGTTTCTGCCTATTTAACGTCACTCTAGCTATTTTTCCCTTTTTACATTCCAGTGTCTGCGAAGATTAGATGTCCTAATGCGTACAAATGTGCATGGAGTAAAACATGTATTCCACTCCATCAAGTATGTGATGGTTTTAAACAGTGTATCCATGGCGATGATGAAAACTTTTGTAAATTCCGTTGTCATAACAAGTGCAAGTGTTTTGGATATGCCGTATTCTGCAGCAACAAAAGTATACAGGCTGAGCAAATATCCGCTATTTCGGAAAACTCACGTCTTCTTGATTTGAGTCACAACCCAAATCTAAGTAGTAGTTTAAATCTGAGGACTCTTATATTTCCATTCTTGATAAAGCTAAATCTCTCAATGTGTGATATTGAGTCCGTGACCTCTGACGGCATTCGAGGCATTGTTAACCTACGATCACTTGATTTAAGCAACAACAGAATAAAAACACTTGCAGCTAAAGTTTTTAGTCAGTTAGTGTACTTACTCGAACTTAATATCCAAGGTAATGGCGAACTAACCATTATAGAGCCAGGGGCGTTTGAGGGATTACTCTTAGTTCGTGACCTGCGGTTAGCTGGAGCGCAGTTGAAGAAAATATATGCAAATACATTTAGTGGACTGAGGTTAAACTCTATTGACCTGTCTAGAAATAAAATTGAAGAAATAGAGCCCTTTGCGTTCAGTGATTTAATTGTAGAGGAAATCAATTTTAAATCTAATGAAATATTAAACTTTAATAAGGAAATATTTACTGGCGTTATCGGACTAAAGGAACTATTTACACCGGCTTTCAAATTCTGTTGTATTCGTCCGAACTACTTGGAAGAGGAGCAATGCTTCCCAAAAAAGGATGAGTTTTCTTCGTGCGAGGATTTGATGAGGTTATCTGCACTGCAAACAATACTTTGGCTCGTTGGATTGGCTGCAATAATAGGAAACGCCCTTTCAATTTTGTACAGACTAGTCTACGACAGAGAGCGGCTGAAAATTGGATTCGGTATATTTGTGACAAATCTAGCAGTAGCAGATTTCCTAATGGGTATATATCTGATGATGATTGCCATTGCTGATGCAGTATTTAGAAAGAGGTAAGAATATACTTTCAAAGGAATCCGTATCAGTATGGCACCATCTTAAATTTGTGATTAGGAGGCTCATACTTCAATAATAGCAATGTTCGATAATAATCATGTCAAATTAAATTGACTGAGGTTAATCATCACGTCAATAGTTGGCGTTTTAACTTTTCGAAGCAGATACTACAGCGGCTTTCAATTTGTTTCCTCTACGACAACATCTAATAAGCACATTTTTGCAATCGAACCAGGTAAAAGATCAATCTTGATTTTCAGAGATAAATCAAATTCGAATGCCGATTTACATCTGATTTTAAAGTTCACGTTAAGGTTTGACTATGGCATCAGTAATTATGAATAATGGTCTTCATTTGAACAGGTACATATTTTTTGATGACTACTGGAGAAATAGTTCATGGTGCAACTTGGCCGGATTTCTTTCAACGGTTTCATCAGAGGCGAGCGTAATGTTTCTTTGTCTGATCACTCTTGACCGACTTCTAGTAATCAAGTTTCCGTTTGGTCAAGTTCGCTTAGATCAGAAGAAAGCAAGTATACTTGTTGGTGCTTCTTGGATTATCGCCATAACGCTTGCGGCTGTACCACTCATATTTGTGGACTATTTTCAGAACAAATTCTACACAAAATCTGGTGTATGTATTGCTCTACCATTAACGAGAGATCGACCCCCAGGATGGATGTACTCAGTAGCAATTTTTGTTGGGCTTAATTTCCTGACATTTGTTCTCGTTGCATTCGGACAAATTGCAATTTTTCTCGAAATAAGAAAAACATCTACCGCCGCTGGTTACAAGGACAAGGCAAGAAAACGCGATTTGAAAATAGCACGAAACCTTCTTCTTGTTGTTGCAACAGACTTTTTATGTTGGTTTCCAATTGGAGTGATGGGTAAGTTTCATAAAATTTGAACAATACTGTTTCCAAAGATTTGCTTTTTTAAAAACAGCACATATCACGTAGATATAAGAGAAATATTAACATTTTCCTTCAAGAAGGTAACAGCCTTAGGATGTATCATATTATTCGTCTGCAGGTTTTTGAGCTTTGTCATTTTCAAAAAAAACATAGGGTAAGTATTTAGGATGTATCAGCATCATAATCATTTCGGTAAAATAATATTGTATACTCTTAACTTAACCAAATGCACTTAACGAAACTTCTAACACCCCTAGCTCAATAATAAATATGTTTTGTTTTATCCATTGAATAGCATCAAACATTTCTACATAATGCCAATAATGTTATAATAATTATTTACCTTTTACTTATTTACGCTATCAGAAAACAAAATGTTTAATATGAATTGACAAATAAATTTTACTTTTGGCTTACTGTGCATCTGTACGATAACTTTGTTTGTAGCATAAATTAGACTTTCTCAGAATTTGTCCATTATGTCGTAACAAAGTTTTGTACATCCTTCGAATTCTCAAGATAAACTTAGAATGAATCATAAAAGTGTATGGACTCAAAGTTCAATTCCAAATTTGTGGCGATTAAGTCGCGTTATTCGACCTCAGCTTGTGTCAAAATGTGCAGTATTTGTTAGTATCATTTGAACTAAGACTACAAACGCTCTACTAGAGGAGCACGGTTCAGATGACTTAGCCGGAACACTTCGTGACAGTTATTGTTGAATTTCAAATTTGTGGAAATTTACTATGTTTTTATGAACTTGTTAGTTTAGAGTTATACATATTATGTAAAAATCGATTATTTTTGTAATAGTTTAGGAGACAAATACATGCAAATTTTTTTGAATTTCAGTTTAATTGTCATGTCATAAAATCGATAATAAAACAAAATATGATTAAACATTTTGCAGAATTTTTTAACATATAATGTGTGTAATATGCTCTACATTTCAGAACGATTAATTGACTTATTGCACAATGGATAAAACGGGGCGTTAGAAGTTTCGGTTAGTGTACAAATGTATATATCGTAGTGTTGAAATATCAATGCAAAAATAAATCAAATTCGGATGAAGCAATACAATATGTTATTTAATACTCCAGGCTTACTGGCGCTAAGCGGGCGTGTTATCTCGGGAGATGTATATGCATGGGCAGCCGTCTTTATACTACCCGTCAATTCTGCTTTGAACCCGATTCTGTACACAGTTTCAGCAATAATCGGACGGAAGGTAATCATGATTTATATATACAAATATGCACTGAATTGTTACGAAAACAGAAACTGGCTACATATTGATACGGGTAATTGGATACTATACAATTTCTATTATTGAATGCAGAATAGGCATGCAATATGGTAATTTAATGTTTAAGTATCGCACATGACATAGTTCCTAGCCTAAGGGTCAAATTTTCTTAGGCTAGGAACTTATTTTATTTAGGTATATGCTTAAACCTTTTTGTAGTAATTGCTTAGAAAAGTGTGAACCGGAAGACAATTTTGTACAATCCCATTTTTAAATTTATATTTTAGACATTCAACCCAGGCACAGATGAGCAGAATAGGACTGAGATAACAAGTACAGGTATTTTACATATTTTATTATGCCCGTTACATTAACCAGGTGTTATAACAATAAAACGTTGTCATAAATTTAGATATTAAATTTTGTTAAACATTATATATGAAAAAAGAATAACACAAAAGCTTCTTTTTCTTAATTGACAAGACTGTTGAGCTGCCCACAAACCCTAGCACCGTCGTGTCAAGTCTTACGGGTATGTGCAGAATGACGAAAGGACGGAAAGATGAACAAAGTGAAAACTGTCGTCCTCCTTCTTTTCTTATTCGTCTGATTATACTTTTTATTATTAACAATTATCATTATAACTGTAAACTCTGTTTAGTAGTGGGTATGTCTAAGTCCCATTTTCTGACCGTATGCCTGTCTATGCGTCCGTGCACATGTTTTTGTTATTCAGCCGGGGGGAAAGGTATTCTTCCTTCAACCAAGACAGATTGTAGTCTTAGAGGAGGAATTGCATTTATTATCATTTATTTTACTATCAGACCTTCCAACCTTATCGTTGTTCCGCAATTTATCTCATTTTAAATAATTTCTTTCAACATTTAATTATCTATCTCTTTTAGACTACGGACAAAGAATATTGGATTTTCTCAGAATAAGCCCGAGTTTTGTCGCGGTCCGAAGAGATTCATACAAAGCACTAGGTGATGTTTTGGCAAAGAGCAAGGGTGTGTCGGCAAGAGCAACCCTGGATATAGCTTTACAACTAGCAAACATTCTAAATGTTTTGCATTCCAACTCACTGGTGCTGCGAAACTTGAGCGTTAATACGATTTTAATACGTATAGCAAAGAAATCGGTACGTGCTTAAGACCGATATATTCACCTTATTTCAAAATTCTTACCGATGTTTAAATGCCAGCTGATGTGACACAGTTGACTTACAAATGCAACATTTTCAAACATTTGTTCATTTCAATTAATCAACGGGGAGTTGAGTCGATTAAATATCAAAGTGCAGACCGAACAGATATGGACACATGCTTATACAAACATTATGAATGCCTAACTTACTTCGCATAAACTAATTGTATAATCCTATATATACCTATGATATATTATAGCAGCTCTGTTACAGATGCTTAAAATGGTAATACAGAAAAATTAAAAGAACAGCTACGTGTATTTTAGATATTTTGGCGGCCATCTTGGACGCCATTTTGGATTTCTAAAAAACGTACCATCATACGGCAAGTCCACCCAAAATGTTCTGACACTTCAGACATTTATCTAAACATTTATATGAAAATAAGCCCTTTTTGCACACGAACGGTCCTCATGAACTGGACTAAATATACAAATAACACCCGATCTTCGTAACTACAGACTTAGTTGAATATAGTTGGTCTGTGTCAACCGTCCATTACGTATAAGCACTCACCAATGTCCAGACTTAAACGCAGTAGAACACATCCTCAAACTACAACAAAAGGTAGAAGACAATATAAACACTTAAGCTGATTGTCACGTGCACATTTAAAGTAAGAGACAGCACATATATAATGTAGACACATAATTAAACACTGAATAAACATACCTTTAAGACTTGTAAAGACTTTGATATATTTTTCACAGAGCCATTTTGTATTTCTTTCAGACTCTTGCTGGAAAAATAAAATTAAAGGAAAAACCTACATTAGCAGACATGCCCGAGGACCGATGCACTGATATGGAACAATACGGAAGGGTTGTACGAGCATTTCTAGCTTCCCGAAGGAAGAACAATATGACTTAATTAGACATTATAATTGAAGATGAAATTTTTGAGTGAAATTGCACTTTATCTATTCGCTACTTTTCGTATTTTTTTCTTCTATTTTAGATGTTTTAGTATATTGTACGATGTATGTTGTAATTGCATTGAAAACACCTGTTTTGACATGAAAAAGTTTTTCCCAGTTTATTAAAAAAAGTGCGTTGTGAATTAAAAATGTATACATTTGAACTGGGAGCAATTTCAAATAACTTCAAACATTTAGAAATGTTTTGACTCTTAGACTTGTCATTAAACCTCAAAGTTTCAGCCATGTAGTTAAGCAATAACATGTAAAATTATCTAAATTAGTCATAATTCCATATAACCTTTATTCAGATTTTAACACTTTGAAATTTAAGGTGGTGTATTGCAGATGAAGAATGTCATTTGCTTGCCTAAAATGTTTATACTATTATTCTTTTGCATTATGAGTATATTTTAGTGGTGGTGTATTGTTCATTCATATGCCCTCTCACAAGAAGTACGGGTATTTTGCTTTGCATAGATCTGTCTGTGGGTGAGTACGTCCGTTTGTGGGTAGACCAAAGGTTTCCGTTCAATATGTCAATGATGGGGTCCTGACACCTGATAACGAAACTAGTAAACGACTACTATTGCTCTTAATGACAGTTGGTCGATGGCCATGAGCTTGGACATAAACCGGTTTCCGACTATTACTGGATGTATCGAGGATGTATAGGTCTAGGATTAAAAAAACTTGGTTCTTCATGATAAGTACAAAGAGGTCACTGTAATATTGAACAATCAATTGAGTTCTACTGAATATCTCACCAATGTTTTAACAATGGATGTTGACCAATTAAAGATCTATAATGCTTCTGAGGTAAGAAATTCAAATGTCAAAGTGTCGTGTCTTATATCGTTAATTTTACTATAAATTCAAATGGATAACAGGGAGTTGGTCATGACTTTTTCTGATTTTTATTGTTGTTTTGGTTAGTAGGCTACCGTATTCGAGAAGGCACTGACAACTCTCTCCCCCTCCCTCCCTCCCTCCCTCTCCTCTCTCTCTCTCTCTCTCTCTCTCTCTCTCTCTCTCTCTCTCTCTCTCTCTCTCTCTCTCATTCAACGATTCTAAATGCTAGATGTGGAATGTGGTTTGCGATCAATACCAAAAACACAGTCGGGCGTAGGATCGTCAAACTGTGTTGGCAGGTTGGTCATGAAAAGAAGATGACCTTTAGTAATTTGGAGACATTTGTCATTCAGTTGTCATTCAACGTCTCTGTGCTGTGTAGTTGAAAGAAATTTTCCAATCTATAATTGAAGAACGATTTGGTCTAAGATACAGCTCATAGAGCATTTTTGACATGACCACAGGTGGAAGGAACATACCTTTGACTTTTTTTTCTTAAGCTAATGCTTTTTTCTATGCATTTTAAAATTGATATCAGAATAAATAAAAAAAAATTGAAAAAAAATTTTTTTTTTCTTCATAGCTCTTTACTATAGACAAGGTTCCCAACACACTCTGTATGAAAACAAGCATGTCGCTCTGAAAAACTCTTCGATTTCTTTCAAATTTGAGTTACGTTAAACAAATTTGAACGAATTCTAGAGATAAATGATAGAGCTTTAAGAAAGAGTTTACTTCAATGGAAAATTCCAAGCCGTTTTCATTCTACAAAGGAAAAACCAACGCTGATATAGCGATTTTCGCTAAAAACCAGAAAAATGTCACACATATTCCGACAGTGATTTTCGCTAAATTCTCCACTAATATTGCGGTACTGCGAAAGACAACCATTAAAACAAGATATATATATTATTAGACTACAAATCATGGCGTAGATCGTACCTTCACACCAATGTGTTCGATACTACAGCGGATTTTTCAGTTTTTGTAATTGTCAACATGTATTAGCGGCCATGAAGGTCCGAGAGGTTGCGCAGTGATTTGTAACAGCTATTCAAGGACATTATCAAAACATATCCGAAGGCGATTGAAAGTGAAAGTAAAAGCATTTAGTCAACAAAAAATGAAAAATCCGCCGTAGCATCGAACCCATTTTGAGTAAAAAGTACGATCTACGACATGATTTGAAGTCTAAACATATATATTGCATGTTTTGATAGTTTCCTGTCGCAGTACCGCAATATTATTGGAGAATTTAGTGAAAATCACCGTCTGGAAAATGTGTGACATTTTTCTGGTTTGAGCGAAAATCGCTCTACAGCTTTGGCATTTTCGCTTGTAGAACGAAAACGGCTTGGAATTTTCCATTGAAGTAAACTTTTCTTAAAGCTCTATCATTTCTCTCTAGAATTCGTTCAAATTTGTTTAACGTAACTCAAATTTGAAAGAAATCGAAGAGTTTTTCAGAGCGACATGCTTGTTTTCATACAGAGTATGTTGGGAGAGCTATGAAGAAAAAAAAATTTTTTTTTCAATATTTTTTTTTATTATTTATTCTGATATCAATTTTAAAATGCATAGAAAAAAGCATTAGCTTAAGAAAAAAAAGTCAAAGGTATGTTCCTTCCACCTGTGGACATGACCTGTAGACGATCCCGATTGTTTCTGAGGTAAACTTGACATTTATATGTAGTTGACAAACGGTCTGCAGACTATATCTGACGAATGGTGGGGCCAAGGTTCCTCTCACGTGGTAGGCAGATCGCTCACGACTAGTTGATTACCCGAAAAGCCTTTCAGTGAAAAAGATATAATACGATATCTTATCATTTTACGTTTTTAACAATACTTTTTGTTTATTGTTGAAATGGCGTTCATTTAACTATGCATTTAATCAAACTGTTATTAATAAGAGCATATGTGTCGTTCTGGCAGTTTTTGTTTATTACTTGTTTATTATTATAATAATCCATGTCATTTGGACTACTGTTACGTGTACATCAATTTGAAAGAAAGTTGTGTCGCTTAAACATGTTAAGATTACATATTTCTTTACTTCATTACAATGTATTTTTATGATTTTTGTTACTGTTATTATTATAATTATTATTATCACTATTATTGTATTACATCTGTATTACCGCCTTCAAAATTCTGGCACTATATTTCAGCAATATAAAAAAAAGAAGAGAGAAAACCTCTAGAACGAGCATGTTTGGGGCTGATATTTTTGTTATTATTAAGATATTATCATGTTTTTATCTTATTCGTCTTCTTTAAATTCTTCTTCTTTCAATTCTTCTATTTTATAATATAATTATTGTAACAAATGTTGTTGTTGCTTTTTGTCGTTTTGTTATGACTGTTGTCAATATTGATTTTATTCCTACAGTTCTAAATGACACTTTGTAACTATTGCTGTAAACGTTTAAATGACACTTCAACAGACGGAGATAATGACACCACATTGACAAATTAACAATTTAGCAGATTGTTCATGACCTGTTGATGTCACCAATAGCCTTTCGGTTAAAAAGATATGATATTATAATTTATCGTTGTGAGAGCTATACAATATTATTTTGGTCATTGATATTGCAGCATTTAGTTATTAATTTAATCAAACCGCTACACATAGTTTTAATTCAATCACTTATTACCTGTATATCAATTTTAACAAAAGTTATGTCACTATTATAACTGTTTTATTATTGTTGTTACTGTCATTCTTATAATAATTATTAGAACTTCTACTATTGTTGTAGTTGTAGTTATTTTTAAATATGTGTTTCACCTCCTACAAAATTCTAGCACTATCTTTCAGTCGTATACAACAAAAAAGAGAAAACCTCTTGAACGAAAATGTTTGAAAGCTTATAATATTATTTGTTTTTATTATCCCCAACCAAAGTCGAAGGGATATTGTTTTGGCGTTGTCCGTCTGTCCGTCCGGAGTCATAACTCAATAACCATTTGGATAGAATTTCATGAAACTTAAAATTAGTGTACAATAGCACAATGCCGTGGCGCACACTCGGCTTTCGTCAAGATTGGATGAGTATATCCAGTTGTTCTTTTTCAGCTATTAGCTTTATTTGACGGTGGATATTAATTCAATGCATGTTCTTGGTTTTATTATGATATTATAAACTTTATTATCTTTCTCTTCTTCGTCTTGTTCTTCGTATTATTTTATTATTTTTATAATTAATTTTATCATTATTGTAAATTTTGTTGCTGTATTTGTCGTTGCTATCTGTATATCAATTTGAACGAAAGCTATGTCATTATTCCATGACTGTTTTATTATTGTTTTTACTGTTATTATTGTGATCAATATTATTACTTCTATAATTACTGTTGTTGCTGTCGTTGTTTTTTAAATCTATGCTCCACCTCTAACAAAATTCTTCGCAATATTTTTCATTCGTATACAACAAAAAAGAGAAAACCTCTAGAACGAATATGTTCGAAGGCTTATATTTGTTTTATTTTTTTATAATATTATGATCTTTATTACCTTCTTCGTCTTCTTCTTCCTCTTCTTCATATTATAATATCATTTTCTTATTATAATTATTTATTATTATTATTGTAAATATTACTGCTATTTTTTGTCATTATTATTATGATTGTTGTCCTACACTTCTTACTTCCGTTGTAAAAGTATAAATGATATTTCTTCAGCTGAAACTAATAACACCAAATGTCAATCATACGATATAAGACTAACGATTTAAATAGAGAAAATGAAATTCACTCGGGGGGCGGGGGGTAGCTGTTTTTTTAACGTGTCGAGTAGACATCGAGTCAATGTCTCTGCGTGACATGGATTGGGAGTATTACAAGACTCTTCGTAAATCAAAAAAGCCTTTCAGAAATTAAGGTATTAGATACATATGTTAAATAAATTGAAAAGAGTCTTTCTTAGTTTGATGTAGAAATATGTGAAAAATATTAAGGAAATAAACGCAATCAAAGGAAAGTCAGTAGAGTTGTAATGCGACAATGTACCAGTTTTTATGAGCTGTGTTTCAGATAGCTTGAATCTAATGTGACAACATTTTATAAACCTTTATTGATCTAGATGTTATACATTGTAAACGTTGATGTTGTGAAAAAAAATGTAGAAAATCAGGACAGTCTCTTTTATTTCAACTTTCTATGTTTCCATGTTACGTATACACTCGAAGCGCCTGACGTACAGTAAGGAGGTTGTTTGGTATTTGGCAGCTGTGGTAGCCTCAGAGCTATGAAATTATATAAGTTAGCAAACACATAAAGAGGTGAATAACAAGGACACATTTATCCTATTAGCTCACTTGAAAGCGAGTCGTTTGCACTTTACTTTTACAGCACCAACCCCAATCCGTTACGAAAGTTAAACCAGCATTATTTAATTATTAATAACCAACCAAAACTGAGGTACAATGTACGTGCGACGTTACGTGCCATAGAACTCACATCTTTTGACATAATTTGATCATTTGATCGTGTAGAGAACCCTTATATAAATTCTTGCTTCTGACTTGTGTTTAATTCAAATTTATTCCGGGATGTATGAAATATATTTTACTTTTGAGTGATATACCGGTTAGTATATCACTGTGGAGTTCAGATGCCTAGTAATCTAATCACGAAGGCATCTAAACGAGGAACAATGATATACTAACCGATATAAAACTAAACAGTAAACCATTTTTTCCAATTCTAACACGTTAATTTAAACAAACAATATAAGAAGAGGTACTGTTTGCTGCGCTGACATGAAGTTGCTGCTTTGAACACGTAGTGTTCAGTGCATCTCTTGCATTCCGGTGAAATGTTGGCTGTAATTTATTACTCCATCATTAAAACATTGTTCGTCTTATTTTGTTGTTGCTGATATAAGAGGCAATACCGAAAGTGTAGAAAGTCCCCTGACTTCATTCCTTAACGTATTAGCACATGGACACAGATGTTTTGAAAAAAATACGCAGGAGGGAATTTCAGCGACCGAAAATAGTTCAAGACGCATAGACTGATACATTTTGTAAGGTATATCATGCTCAAGTTAGGAGAAATTTTCAATAATGTAAGAAGTAGGAAATATGGTATACATTTGAGTGATATACCGGTTAGTATATCACTGTGTGATGTTTAGATGCGTATTTGCTGAATGCCTGAATAGTTAATTTGAGCATCTAAACGACAAATAGTGTTATTCTACCCGGTATATCACACAAAAGTAAAATATATTTCCATTCTAACACGTAAATTTAAACACGAATGTCAGAAGGAGTACTATTTGCTGCGCTAACATGAGGTTAATGCTTTGAACTCGAAGTATTCCGTGCATTCCTTGCATTCTGCTGGATTTTTTCTATTGCAGTAGGTAACAGTTGATAAATGATGGTGTACAGTACTGCCAACGGTAATGTTTTACAATTTTAGCGGTCCGGTTCCCTTTCGTTTGCTTATGTGTAGATTATATACACTTTCTAATAACTTCGCTTCTATTGTGATACTGGATGACTAGACTACTTTTCTGGGGTACTAGGACAGGGGTATGTTTACTGGAAATGCTCTGTAGTTTTCTCTGTCACACCACATGATCATCTCACCTGGCGTTCACTGTTTACAGAATCATCCAAGTCTCGGCAATATAGGAGGAGGTGTTGATTACACTTTCATACGACTCCGCTTCTATGCTGATACTGGCTCGCCATACTTTTCTTCCTGGTGAAAACAACAGGGGTATGTTTGAAGGAGGACGTGTAGATTCCCTTTCACACCACATGACACTTCCCTGGTTTCACTGTTCACACAATCATCTAAGTCGGTAATGTAGGAGGATTCGTTTATTATACTTTCTGTAATTGGTTTGTGTGCGTGTGTGTGTGTGTGTGTGTGTGTGTGTGTGATGTGTGTTGGTGGTGTGCACTTCTGGGTGCTGTGGGGCTCGTTTTGGGGAGGCTGCGTTTTTGGTACGTGGCATTCCCTGTTTGATATTATTTTTGTTTTTTTGTTTGTATGGTGAAATAAAACCTTCAAATAAACGAAGGAAAAATGCTGTAAATCATATCAGCAACCCTCTGCACGAACTGCAAACAGTTTGCACTGCAAGTGAAAGTAGATTGTCTTTAAAAAGATCCGAGGTTCATCTTAAGCTGAATAGTCAGAATCAGGGTGGTCACCCAGGCACAGTGAGGGTTTACTCTGCTACTGAACGTATGAAGTACGGATGTCATCTAAAGACTCAAAATTACATTTTTTACTCTAATTCGCCACCTAAATTCTTCCTATGACATCTACAGTTCCATACTTAAATGTGCTTTTGATTTGGGATAAGCCCAACATAATATTACAGTTTTGCCGTATTTTGTTTGCCAGAGGGTTGCTGTCACGGATTACAGTCTTCTTCCCTAGCTCAATTTGACGGTATCTTCGTCATAAAGCTTCGTTAAATCAGTCACTCTAAAACTTTCCGGGGGTGCTTTACTTTTTTCTTTGTGTATATTTTACCTGACTCACTTAAAGAAGCATGTATTGTCCAATATTCAAAGGGGGTGATAAAAACGATCTTAATAACTATAGGCCTATCTCCATATTACCAACTATCTCAAAGATATTTGAAAGACATATTGCTACGCAAATTCAGAAATACTTTGAAACATCTAATATTATTCATGAAAATCAATCTGGTTTCCGCCAAAACTAGTCCTGTCAAACAGCTCTTATTCGTTTGATTGACACCTGGCTCAAAGATATAGACTCTGGCAAATATGTTGGAGCTGTATTTTTAGACCTACGCAAAGCGTTTGATTTAGTTGACCATAATATTTTATTACGGAAGTTAATGATGTACCATTTCACTGATAATACTATACTTTTCTTCAAATCATATCTTTCTAAGAGACAGCAACTAATTAAATGTGGAAATACGTCCTCTGATAATCTCTATGTTACTTCAGGGGTGCCCCAAGGTTCAATACTTAGCCCTCTATTATTCCTTTTTTACATCAATGACTTAGCTTTGATCGTCTCAGATATTGAAGCTGATCTATACACAGACGAGTCAACACTACATAAAAGCGGTTATGATCTGAAAACAATTCAGGGTACTTTGCAAGAGAATGTTGATTCTATACAAAGCTGGTGTTTGAATATAACATGGCACTTAATCCAGTTAAAACTAAATGTATGCTTATTTCTTCCTGCTCCAAACAAAAGTTGCTAAAATATCAAGTGTCAGACTGTAGGAACACGGTGGCGATGGAGACAGCATAAAGCAATTAACGTTAAACATTTACAGTAGTATGTTACAATAGACAGAAGGTGATTGAGACAATTCTCATTCACCATGTCATAAGTAACATTCATTCCATTGCAACCTTCTTCATCTTCAGTAGCCATAAATATGAGAGGCGCTCGCCTGGATGAATGACATCAAGGTACAAGTCCTTGAAATTGTACCTCACTCTGGAACGCATTCCTTTCCTTTTGGGTGTTTTTCGTGTGTTTCTTTAAATCCAGTGGAAATGTAGGTGTGTAGCATTCGTTTACATCATCCACTAAATTATAAAATTCGGAAATCATTTCAATGAGTTCGTCGTCGGCACCATCTTGACATTCGTTCCATAATCTAATTGAATAAACTGGACATCGCAATATGAGAACCTGTGATGTAGAATTAAACTTTAACACCACTTCCTTTTTTTCAAGCCCTCCAGTACATCTCCAGGTTCCATACCTCTAAAAGAAATCGATCTTCTTCCTCTCTCCTTCACTGTGAAGTCACAGGTCCCGAGCCAGAGTAGAACTTTGAAATAGTACCTCACTCTGGAACGCATTCCTTTCCTTTTGGGTGTTTTTCGTGTGTTTCTTTCAATCCCGTGGAAATGTAGGTGTGTAGCATTCGTTTACATCATCCACTAAATTATAAAATTCGGAAATCATTTCAATGAGTTCGTCGTCGGCACCATCTTGACATTCGTTCCATAATCTAATTGAATAAACTGGACATCGCAATATGAGAACCTGTGATGTAGAATTAAACTTTAACACCACCTCCCTTTTTTCAAGCCCTCCAGTACATCTCCAGGTTCCATACCTTGTCCTAGCCCCACTCCACCAAATTACATGCAGAAAATCGCTTCTTCCCAGATGGCGGCTCAGATAGCGACCCTTGCTGTCTGTAACTAAGAATACTCTCCTTTTTGGAATATGCAATTCCTCAGTTCTATCCTGTATATATGAAAGCTGTTTAATCACGCTTGTTTGAGTCATGTTTCAAATTTGTGTTGAACTTTTACTAAGCAGTGCGCTCGTAAAAATGATCGTTGTACAGCACTTACGTTGAAAACAAAAATAATATCAAACAGGGAATGCCACGTACCAAAAACGCAGCCTCCCCAAAACGAATCCCACAGCACCCTGAAGACATCCCTGTTGACGAGGTCTCAATTAAACCACCATTTACAGCTCTATCTACGACCCTTCATGAGACACCATTTCAATTTTTAAATTAGTGTTGTGTATATTCTTTTAATAAAATTATTTTGTGTATACAGACAAATTGAAAAAGAAATCCGTCCGTCCGTGTGTGCGATAAACAGGGAAGCCACGTACCAAAAGCAGCCCCCAAACGAACCCCACAGCACCCAGAAGGCACACCACCAACACACACACACACACCCACACACGCACGCACACACAATCATGACACACACACATATACACACCAACACACACTAGCATACAAAGCAAACACACGAGGACAAAACGAACAATTAAAAGGAACACAGTGGGGCACCGCCTTGGAACGGTCAGTGGCAAAAACACCACTGGGGAGCTTAAACCGGTTTTGGTGCGCACCCAACCTCCTCTTACCCCCACCATGTTCCAAAGTCACAGGACAGGTAAATAAAAAGTAACCCGCTAGGTGAATCTCTAACACACGCAATGGAAACAAAAGGCATGGAGAAAACACAAAAAACTGTGTATAAATAATAAAAAGCAAACCTTGAGAACCAAAAAAGATGTACCAATGCCTTTGCAGAAGGCAGAGCACCAAGAGAAACACCCTTAAGGGCCCGACGAAACAGGCCAGAGGACAGAAATCAAAACAGTTTCGTCCCAGTGGGATTTAAAAACTGCCCTCACAGAGTCCCCCCTCTTCCGTCAGACACAATCAAAGAGGGAAGCATAGCGTCCAACTGTAAACGGGTGAACACCAAACATGCGGTGTGTCTCAAAACAGTTGGGTCGTAACCTCTTTTAACAAAACGTTTTATAATTTTAGCAAATACAGTTGGAAAATTGCCATGACCCAAAATCTTACGAAGTTTGTAAACCACATCCCCTAAAAATCGGGTTTTGAAATACCTTCTCGCAGAAGAGTCTTTAGATTACTATTGAATTTCAAAACCAAATCAGAATTACGATAGAAAATTTAGCAAAAATTTACGCAATTTGTAATAACGGTAGCCCTGTTGAAAAGTTTATTTGTAATATATTGATTACGTTCATTGAAATCCTCAACATAACTACACGCTCTGGCAAACCGAATAACTGAGAAAGTATACCCCATAAGATGTAGCATGAGGTACATCCCCATCCAAATGGGGGAAATTTACAATACTAAAATTAAAATCATCCCTCTTGTCATAAATACTTGTTAGGATCATAACTCAAAAAGTATGAAAGTGATCAAGTTCACACCTTATCTTTTCCTGCAGGTCACACGATGGTGAAATGCAAAGACAAAGTATCATAAAATTATTTGTCAATTACTCCTCTTTATGTAAAAAATGTTGTCACACAATCATAGAGATCAAAACACATAAACATAGAAGGGAACGTAGCTGCAAAACCGTTCAATATATTATTTTAAATAAACATGAGAGGATTTTGAAAGGAAGTGCATTCTTCAAGAATCCTGATTTTATGTTGGCCTATGGCTCAATTACGTCCCTTTATTATTTTTAACTTCGCTCGTCTATAATTACGATTTTATGCAAATGAATTGAAACCTTTCAATTTTTCAAAGGCAAGAACAAGCGTGCTGTTACTTATAAAAGTGACAGAGAGCATAGTATGTTTACGATGCTCTTGTTCGATTCTTTTTACATCGAAACTTATTGAAAAAAATATTTATTTTTAAGAAACAATAACAAAAAATGAACATTTTAAAAACACAGTCAAACCTGTGAACAAAAACCACTTTCGGGAAGAAGGTTAAGCGGTCTTTGTTGACAGGTAGCCTTTATTAACAGGTGTTACACAATATTTTAATAAAGCATGATTTACTCCCAACTTGTCTTTATTAGCAAATTGGTCTTGATAAAGAGGTGGTATTGAACATAGGTTTAACTGTTTTATGAATGTAATGTATTGTTTTCAATCGGCCGAAAACAAAATCAATATTTTTATTCAAATAAACCGGCGCCGTTAAGTGCCGCAGGTTCGGTCGTACATAGGGCCGCAAAGGGATGTTAAGTACATGTATAGATGTCCCCATTAAAGTGTAACATATTTGACGACACCTGTCTAAAATTCGGGTGTGTTTTCAGTACAAAATGGTGATGCGGACAAAATCTTGACTCATGTGTAATAAAAAAGTATTACAAACAAAAAATTGAAAACGGCATGATTTACTGATTTTGTTAAGTGTATGTTAAATAATAAAATACCAGTACACGTTATATGTAATTATGGAAACATTTAACCGTTGATGACAATCTATTTCCTTCTGTCTAATCGCGAACCCACTTGCTTTCCTCGTCTACCATTTATATGCACAAATAAATGTTGGCCTTTTAAAATGTCGATTATTAGGACACTACTCCGACAACTGCAACCAATCACATCCTCATCTATGTCTTCACCGCAGCATAAAATGGCTGTTTCGCTGTAATCGTTTTGAAGATGTTGTGTGTCTTTGTCAACTAACGTACATAAGGTATTGAAACAATCTAACTTGTCCTCATAACTGGCAACTTCAATGTGCTCTGGTATATTTATAGGTCTGTCACTAACATCTAGCAGGTCCCCAGTGGTGTTTTTGCCACTGACCGTTCCAAGGCGGTGCCCCACTGTGTTCCTTTAATTGTTCGTTTTGTCCTCGTGTGTTTGCTTGTATGCTAGTGTGTGTTGGTAGTGTATATGTGTGTGTGTACTTGATTGTGTGTGGGTGTCGTGTATGTGTGCGGGTATGTGTGTGTGTGTGTTGGTGGTGTGCACTTCTGGGTGCTGTGGGGTTCGTTTTGGGGAGGCTGCGTTTTTGGTACGTGGCATTCCCTGTTTGATATTATTTTTGTTTTTTTGTAGTGACATGTATAATCTTCCACGACAGTGCACATACTTTCCCAGGCATGAGACTTGACCAATCTAAAGGTAAACATGTTCTTCAATTGACAATGTTCCTCTGGCCTTTAAAGAAGTCATTGTAGAAGTCCTGAAGGAGTAACATCTCTTTGTGAAATTCTTGTGCGGCTGGTTCTAAACCTTCTAACCGTTATACTTGATCTAGACAATTAGAGCGCGCACGTTGTGCATCATTACCACGCTCACAACTTAGGTCATCTCCATATACAAGGGTTTTTAATGGAGTTCCTTTTATAATAGGGGCGTATTGTTGAAGACGTTCATAAATAGCAATTGCACCATGAGTGGAACACGGATCTTTATTGAAAACTCCCATGTTAATAAGGACACTTTTCCTTGTTTATTCAAGTGAATGGTCATGGACAGTGTGGGCGCTACTTCACTCATTGAGGATATCGCGCAACCAAGGAATATGTCTGCAAAGTATACGACCAACCAGCACTGTCATTCTGTTGCGTAGTTGGTCGACATCAGACTGTCCAGGCAGTAAACTGTCAACAGGTATATCGACAGCAGTACGTACAGATAGAAAAAAAAAAAAACAACAAAAAAAATAATATCAAACAGGGAATGCCACGTACCAAAAACGCAGCCTCCCCAAAACGAACCCCACAGCACCCAGAAGTGCACACCACCAACACACACACACACACACGCACACACACACGACACATACACACACAATCATGTACACACACACATATACACTACCAACACACACTAGCATACAAAGCAAACACACGAGGACAAAACGAACAATTAAAGGAACACAGTGGGGCACCGCCTTGGAACGGTCAGTGGCAAATACACCACTGGGGAGCTTAAACCGGTTTATGGTGCGCACCCAACCTCACTCTTACCCCCACCATGTTCCAAAGTCACAGGACAGTGTAAATAAAAGTAATCCCTGCTAGGTGAATCTCTAACACACGCAATGGAAACAAAAGGCATGGTATGTAAAACACAAAAATGCTCGTGTATAAATATATAAAAAGCAAACCTTGAGAACCAAAAAACGTATGTACTCAATGCCTTTGCAGAAGGCAGAGCACCAAGAGAAACACCCTTAAGGGTCCGACGAAACAGGCCAGAGGACAGAAATCAAAACAGTTTCGTCCCAGTGGGATTTAAAAACTGCCCATCACAGAGTCCTCCCCCTCTTCCGTCAGACACAATCAAAGAGGGAAGCATAGCGTCCAACTGTAAACGGGTTGAACACCAAACATGCGGTGTGTCTCAAAACAGTTGGGTCGTAACCTCTTTTAACAAAACGTTTTATAATTTTAGCAAATACAGTTGGAAAATTGCCATGACCCAAAATCTTACGAAGTTTGTAAACCACATCCCCATAAAATCGGGTTTTGAAATACCTTCTCGCAGAAGAGTCTTTAGATTACTATTGAATTTCAAAACCAAATCAGAATTACGATAGTAAAATTTAGCAAAACATTTACGCAATTTGTAATAACGGTAGCCCTGTTGAAGAAGTTTATTTGTAATATATTGATTACGTTCATTGAAATCCTCAACATAACTACACGCTCTGGCAAACCGAATTAACTGAGAAATGTATACCCCATAAGATGTAGCATGAGGTACATCCCCATCCAAATGGGGGAAATTTACAATACTAAAATTAAAATCATCCCTCTTGTCATAAATTTCTTAAAAACAAAAATAATATCAAACAGGGAAAGCCACGTACCAAAAACGCAAAGTAAGAAGGGTTGAATTCATCCGATTAATGGCCATATACCCAAGAGCCATATTGAAGTACTTATTGCACTTGTTCTCAGTCGGATGGCGAACAACAACTTTTTTTCCACATTATCCCAACACATTGTGAATCTTGGGTACATATTTTGTCATTTATAGAAGAAAAAGTGGCATTATCATCATGTTCAGTATCAGCCTCCACCTCCATTGTGCCTTGGAAACTGTCCGACTCCTCACTTTGAGCGTGCGGTTTTACCCCGTCCTGTTCGGAGATCATTTCAGTCTCAATATCGTTTTCATCTTCAATTTCAAGAAAAAGGTCATCTGTTTCTCCTTCCCAACCTATATCATCGTCACTGTCCTCCGCACTGCTGAGATCTTGCAGGCCCATTTGTAATGGTTGTTCGGTTGAATCCTGTTGACAATGAAGATTTGACAGACACAGTTCTTTGTCCGAGTATAGAACTGTGTCTTCGTAATATTTATCTAACTCAACGTCCAAAATAACTTCTTCGTCGATACCAGGCACCGATGTTGACAACACTACTGGCAGATCATCGTCTCTTTCTGCACCACTTTCTACCTCTGTGTGTGTGTGTATGGAATTATAATCATCAATATTATCTTGTATGCTTTCTTTCAGCTTTAAAGCCGCGCTATCATTTGAGCGGATTTTGTCAATGGCAGACAAAGTTCCCTCATATCCAACACATAAATCTAGGCGAGACAACTGTTTTATAATCTCTCTCTTAAGTTGTCCTCTCCATAACTGTAGTGAAATGATTGAAGGGAGAAAGTTATATAATTTAGGAGATTTTGGAGCCCAGTAACATTGCACGGACAGTGTCAATTCTAGGCTTTAAATTGATTTTTGAAGCGCGGACTAAACTTTCTCGATTATGTTTGGTAGTAACTGCTCCTTTAATAGAAGTTAAAAGAAGAAGTGCAACTTTTGAAGCTTCGTCTAAAGTATTATTCCATGAGAACTCGGAGATATTTGCAATATTCAGATCGCTACACAGAGGGAATTCATTTAATAGATTAAGAAGCGTTTTTTATTTACTGCCTTATAATACGTGTGACAAAATTATGAAAGCTGCGTTTACTTCCGGCAGTGGCATTGTATAACCCTGAAATTGCACGGCCACATTGTAGAGCCCTCACTGTGATGATACTGTCCCATTTCGATGAGACGTTTTCGCTTTCCCAAATGTATTCTTCACAAAAAACAGACAGAAGATTATTATTGTCACTGTTTATGGTTTTATTCCCCCATATCTAATAATGCTATGGTCATAAGGTCCAAACTAGCGATTTCTGTTTTCTTGGGGTAGGTTTTATATTGAAAAACCGTAATGCGGTCATTTTTATACAACGAAAATTTAGTAAGATTTTGGCGTTTTTCAGCTAATAGCTAATGATAACACAAGTAAAAGATAGTTCTGCAAATGCAGCACTGGTGGCTGGTTTTCAATTCGCAATTCGAACCTACAAACCTGGAACTAGGCTGCAGTCGGCAATTCGAATACAAACTGAGTGATGGCAAATGTGCGTGAAGTAAGCTGCCAGTTGCCGGTTGCCAATGCAATACCAATTCATTTGGCAACTGGCAACCAACTTCATACTCCAGATACCAATTCATCTTCACTTGCAAATAGCCAAATCGCTCAACTTCGCGAATTGCCAACAGGCAGGCAGATGCCAGTTCGAGTTGAGTCACAAATTGTTTGTAAAAAGTAAATTGGCAACTGGCAGCTAGATGCCAATTCGCTTTTTATGTAAAAATCTGATTAAACGTTGAATTGGCAACTGGCAACCAACTTCTTACTTCTTGCACGAATTGGCAACTGGCAATTCAACTTTATTCAGAATTTTACATGAAAAATTGAATTTGCATCTGGCTGCCAGATTCGCGAGGTTTAACGAATTAGCATCTGGCTGCCAGTTGCCAATTCACTTGTTATTCACAATTACAGTTGCAGACACAAGTCGAATTAGCATCTAGCTGCCAGTTGCAAATTCATGAGGTTGAACAAAATGGCTATTTGCAAGTCATGAACAAATATAAAGTTTCATCCATGTGAGTATCCGATTTTTTAATGAATACGAGCATTTTTAACGTACGTTTGCATATTTTGCCGTTGCATGCCGGCAGTACATACCATATGGAACATTTTGTTCTCTACTCGCTAGCAATGATAAGGCTGGTCAGAAAATCGATAAACAGGTAGTAGCGGCCGGACAGTTCGCTTGCGGTCGTAAATTTTCCGAAACAGACCGGAAATCGGCAGCTCAATCAATAAAAATCGATATTTGCTTGCGTAATATTAGCCCGAGGATATTAAGAAGTTCTGTGTATTACGCTAAAATAGAAATATTTAATCTTATTGCATTCATCCCAGCTATCTTTTTGTACTATTACATTGTATGTTTAAAAAGCAACTGTTGTAAAACAGAGATTACAGAGAAAGGAAGCAACACTGATTTGAATAATAGAGCTATTATAGATTTATCAGTTTAAGGGAAATGCTTTTTTTCATGAATATACCCTCGAATTTCATTAACTTTTGTTAAATCTAGCACTGCACAGAGCTATTCGTGTAATAATTGTTGACAGGATCATGCGGACAAACTACAGGAGTAATAAGCTATTAATCTTTATATTGTTGAATTAATTTTATTAAATTGAATCACATATCATATCAAAGCATCCGCATTTAATGTAATTAAGTGAAGCTTCACAACATAAATCATACACGGCATCACCAACTTGTACCGCAATGACAGTCACACTTTCACAGTTTTTTCTTCGCACGTGCTTAAAAGCCATAAGTGGTTGTATATCTTGAAAGCAATTAGTTCTCTAAACTTAAAAGCTAACAAAAACTACCTTTAAAAAGATGGTCCGCGCAATTTTTAGTATATGAAAGCGATTGGTAGCTTGATTCTAATATTGAATTGTGAAACAATGAAATAACGAAGTATACAAAATCGATGGCATCGATTTCATATTCTGTTAGCTGTGAAAAAGCAAACAACACGATGATTATTTGAAATTATTCATGAAATCATGAACGTTACTTTTGTTAATAAAAGGAATAATCAAGTAAGGTCTTTTTTTCGTTGTCCCTTTCCACAGTAGTTAATTGTTCTCTAAAAGCAAACAGAAATACATTTATTAAACTAACTAAAATACATTTCATTGTTTCTGAGATGAGTGTACAATAAAAAAGATATATATAATACACACATATAGGGTAATAAATTACCAAGACTAACAAAGACTTTTATTGCACCCTAATAATCCATATCCGTTCTAGTGTTTTATTGCCCCGGGGTATATTGTAAAACGCAAGTGGTAATTCTTATGACAGATTTTAAGTTTCTTTAAAATATGTAAGTTTACCGTAATAACATCTTATTTGCATTTTCTGACCGGTCTTAACTTTTTCATTTGTCAACCACCTTTAAGTTACAAAATGTTTAAAGGGGGACCAAAGTAGAAGTAAACGACTGTCAAAATACGCACAAATAGCAAAGCAAAAAAAAAACAAAACAACATCACCACATTTATGACGGGTGAGATCTATCCGGACGAACGGATTCTGAAAACAAATTCTTTCATATAAAATAAGCGTCACAATTTGAAAGTGACATACGTACTTGTGTGTTTGTGTGACATTACAACAGTCCCGTGAAAATGTGTAAAAATTACAATGTATACACAAAATCTTTTTTTCACAGGTGTTACATTTACCTGTTTACGTTAAGTTGAAACAAGTGTGAAATTTAGTCACTTTGCTACAATACAGATATAACTTTAACCAAATGCAGTCCTTTTAACTACTCATTTAACTTACACATGAATAAAGCATACCGAGACTCGTTCAAAGATTGGTACAATCATTATTCACTTTTTTCCTTTTCATATAAGTTATGCCATCCTTACGGTTTAAAGCAACAATACAATACAAAATCATCACAATTTTAATACGATAGTAATCGACAACTTCCGTTTCGTAAATGTTGTGGTCAACTTTGCATAGTAAGCGGACCAAGCCCTTTGTTACAGAAAACTTATAATATAGTATAAAATTGACCCACACTCTTACTTTATTTAATTTTTTTTATCCTGTTCCTGTCGGGAGTATCACTGGCTCTTCCAGTACGAGATGGGCCCAGTGTTTACAGGCCGTGTAAAAGGACTGACATCAATGTAAACATTGATAAAATTTGTTGCAGGTTGCATCCAATTCAGTATATTTGAATGTCTATAAAGTTGGTTACTTATTCTTATTCCTGTTTTGAATAAGGAATAAGAAACTGGTTGCTTAATACTTATTAGAAGTCGAATATATAACAAAAGAAATGCCGGCCCTGGTACGGTCAAGGTCGTCGTCATTCTTTCACATTACTAATATTGAACAGTTACAAATACAATCAAACCTAATATAAAACAATTTTGTGAAAAAAAAAATGAAAAGTTTAATAAGAAACAAGTAACTGGTTACATATTACATATTCAATGTCGAATAAATGACAGGAGAAATACCCTCAGTGACAGGGTCAAGGTCGCCGTCATTTAGGTGCTACGGAGGTTTGGTCTGTGGAAATACCTACAAAGGTGAAGTTACCCGGGGTTGCGTTAACCCTCGGGACATAGAGCTGTGTTAATGGAGTTGTAGGGATATTGCGGGAAGTGATGTTACCAAGAGTGCTTTTGATACTGAATCTGAAATCATAGGCGGGAAAGATACTTACAAACGGTGCAAATCGGACTTCGGTGATACGAGAAGACACGGGGATGAGTCATGGGGCTGCAGGGATACATATGGAGGTAATGTAACACGGGGCCAGGTTAATTCGATTGGAAAATGAGGCTAATGGTGTTGAATTAGAAATGTTCATACCACGAGGTGAGTTGATACTAGGGGACATGGAACTTAATTCATAGACAAGTGGGATATTTAGAAGACTGTGTAAAATGGGTTGTGATGTACGTGTGGTTGACTTAACGAAGCCGCAGTTATACTCATGGAAGCAATATATAACAGGATTTTACTGATAGACTGAAGGACACGAGACTGAGTCCATATTACTGCGATGATACTTACAGTATCGGTGTTGCTAGGGCTGTTTTAATTCTAGAGAACACAGAGTTCATGTGAATGCAGGGGTATGAAGGGAAGCGTTGTTGCCTCAATACTATAGAGGACACGGGCCTAAATTAGTAAACATACGATATATTTATGAGGCGATGTAACCTGTGCTGCAGTGATACGTGAGGACATGTTCTTGGGTTCCTGAGGATGCGGGTATACTTGATATACACAAAGAAGCAGTGTAACAAGTACTGTAATGAGAGGAGGGATCACGGGTCTGAGTCCGTGAGGCGGGGGTGATACTCATTGAAACGATTTTACCTGAGCTGTATTAATACTAGAAGACACTGGGGCTGTGTTCATGTAGATGCGAGGGCACTAGGATATGTTTATTTCAAGTTGACGCATGCGTTTGTACGTTTGTCTGAGGGGATGTATGTAAACATTAAATAACTCGGGGCTGTGGGAAAACCAGGTGCCAGGAGCTCACTTCACTGGGCTGCAGGTGCCACGGAGCAAACTTCGAGGGGACAGTGTGGTAACTAGGTGCTACAGAGCTAACGGAGACAGGTGCTACGGGGCTTACTTTTTGGGCTGCGAGGAAACTAGGTACCACGGGGCTGACTTCACAGGGCTGTGAGGAAACTAGGTGATACGGGGCTAACTTCACAGGGCTGCCCTGAAATTAGGTGATACGGGGCTAACTTCACAGGGCTGCGGGGCAACTAGGTGATACGGGGCTCACTTCACAGGGCTGCGGGGCAACTAGGTGATACGGGGCTAACTTCACAGGGTTGCGGGGCAACTAGGTGATACGGGGCTAACTTCACAGGGTTGCGGGGAAACTAGGTGATACGGGGCTAACTTCACAGGGCTACGGGGCAACTAGGTGATACGGGGCTAACTTCACAGGGCTGCGAGGAAACTAGATGATACGGGGCTAACTTCACAGGGTTGCGGGGAAACTAGGTGATATGGGGCTAACTTTACGGGGCTGAGGGGCAACTAGGTGATACGGGGCTAACTTCACAGGGTTGCGGGGAAACTAGGTGATACGGGGCTAACTTCACGGGGCTGCGGGGAAACTATGTGATACGGGCAGCGTCATCTGTAACTCACGACCGCAAATAATCCAATTTTCTTCGAAAAAGTAGACGGTTTCGATGGACAGAATATTCTAAGATGACAACATACTAGTTTGTATTCAGGAAAGGGTAAGGGTCTTTACGCAGATTTTGTTTGTTTTATGTTTTGTTGTAGGCGTCAGGATTTTTCCCGCCGTAGATATGGAGATTTTTTTGTCGCCTATGTGATAAATTGTGCTAATGTTGAACATCTAAATGAAGCCACTTTCTACAAAAAGAGAGAATATAATTGATTATCCTAAATATGTTGTAGACCGCCCCATCACGGAATGTGTTACCGGAAATATGTTATAGGTGGTATCAGATATGTCATCGGGACAGCAGATATCACTTTTATATAAAAATCTCAAAACTTTCTAAGTGCACTGCATGTACATGTACATTTAAACATAGAAACGGCATTCATACGAGTAAACAAAACCAATATTTTACTTAAAAAATACATTGTATGCAAAATATGTATACATGTACATGTAATATCAAAACAAAGGGGAAAAACTAGTTTTATACTTTTTCGAATATGTACAGTGTATACGATTTAAGATAACTAAGTGTATTTACAAAGCGTCCACAAATATGCTACGAAGTCCCATGCAGAATCACGTTGATTTTTACGATATATAAAAATAAATTCACTGATATGATAATGATAGAACCATGTTCTATTCAGTCTAAAACAATGGTGACATATGTCTTTCTCTCGTATTCAAGTCATTTCTCATGGAAACAGAGTGGCCAGAAAGCCTTTCTTATTTTTTGCAATATTATTGAAAAAATTACTACACTATATTTCTAACGTATACGTCGATCTTAAAAGCAAAGTTAGAAATGATTTTGATACATATAAAGATCATTTCCGCTGGTAAGACGTCTTTCTTTGTAAAATAAGAGCTACTTGTAGTTGTGATCCTGGGACTTTAATTGTTTATTCATTTAGATGGTTGAATGACGGCAGAATCACATCCTATCGTTATTTGGTTTTCTTCCTGTGAAGCATTCACGTGCACATCCCCGATGGCTTCAATCATGTCCCATTGTTGATCACGAGAGTCTGTCAACTTCCGGTCTGAGACACCCTCCTCATCGACCAGTTGTTTGTTATATTCAACAGTTTCTGTTGTTTTCTGAACATCACGTTTCGTGTCGCTTAAATGTTCGTCGATTTTTACCCGTTCTTGTTCCATTTCGTTTCTGTCAATTTCTTGTGTGTTCCGTGTCTCCATTATACATTTTTGACAAAGGGTAAAATCGGTAAGACTCCGTCCACAAAATTTGGATATTAAAAGAAATGCTATTCCCATCGCTGTGTACATTGAACCAATTAGCGTAAACGGGTCGTCCGGAAGTACTCTGACGTCATTTTGAAACATGGCGGCGCCAAGGAAACAAAGACCTTGACCTAGTGTGACCCAGGCTATTATATACAAAACTTCTCCATACATGTTCCGCTTGATTCTTGGGTCGATATGCTCCGCGTCCTTGGTGGTTTTGTCTTGTTGCTTTCCGTCCATCTGAAATAGGTAATTCTTTGTATTTGATATCTGTTTAATGATGTCTGTCAATTTTAATACTCTTGTCATAATTATATGGATTTCGAACCAATGTGCACCAGCCGTGTGCCAGTAATAGCAAATGACCATAAGAACAATCACAAATTAACTGCAGCATGGAGAGCTCCCATTAGCCAGGCTCGAGCCAAAGTCAAACAAGAACGCCTCGGTTGAGTTTGTCACACTCTCAAAGTCTTACATTTAATCGTTATACTCCCAAGTTAAAGTGATAATTTAACTTTAGTCTTTACCAAATATTTTACAAAGGCTGAACGTATACATGTGTACGGGAAAGTGTAACCTCTCGCTTCATTTACTGATGTTGGACAATATGTTTAACATTTCTCTCATACAACAATGAAAGCAAAACTTTTTTTTTCTATTTATCAGTTGCAGAAACGAAACTCCATTTGGATTGATGTAATTATCGTATGAGAGTTAGCTCCCTTAGTACACCTAAATATCTGTATTAAGTAAAAGTAATACAGTGTACCTTCAATTTTCCAACGCTTCTGTGTTCAGATTTTTGCAACTCGAGTTCATCTCCTTCAGAATTCTTGAAACAGTTCCGTGATTGTTTTCCTTTATAAGTACTGAAATGTTTATTTCGAAATTTATTCTTTGTATTACACTGTGTATAAATACTAAATAGTCTATGCTGACAAACACATTAATGGAAAGAGATACATTTGAACGAAGGAAATTGTGAATGTTAAATTATAGCAGGTTTTTTTCTAAGTTGTGTACGTGGAGTATTCTGCAGTTAACACGTAAACAGTGATTAGTCATTTTTATTATAATATCCATGAACCGTATATTACGTCACTATGTACTGGGTGCATTGTAGCGGGAATAAACTGAACTTTTACTTTATATGCTGAAGTCCTGTAGTTTTCTCCCTTTCATCTTTGTAATACAGATAAATAATGTACACTGGTAATTTAAGACTTTTTTAAAACTAAAGCAGAAGTATACTTACGGTGTCATTACCTAAGATTTGTAAAGATTTCAATAAACGTAATAACTAATTAACCTGAATTAGCCAAACTCTGTGACAAAATTGAGAACATAGAATTAGCGACAACTACAGTGTGCACCTCTCTCCGCTACAGCTCTCTGAATATCGCTCCCTGCTCAGTTGTCAAATCCGGATCATTATTGCCAATCATCAGAATGAAATATCAGCACCAGCAGCAGCATAAACAATAATAGGCCTAATGACGTCATCACCATCACCTGAAGAATGAGCTTCAGTATCCCTTAATTATATTTCAATTTCAAACAGCACATTAGTTCTAGGAACTATGCAACATGGTGTGCGATAACAAAAACTTTAGAATGTTGCACACTGACCAGAGTCCAACGTGCATGGCCGAGTGGTTAAGGTCATTGTGCAATGCTAAATCTCTCACTGATTGAGGTTCGTTGGATTGAGTCTAGATTGAGCGCCGCTACTGACTTGGCTCTTTATGTAAGAAAGTGACACTGTCCTTTCCATGGAGGATGTTTAGGTTATTTGTCATCAATGAATTAAATACTTTTGCAAAAGGCGTTAAACCAGATGAAAAAAATGAATTGAACGTGCGTTTTTCGAAACAGAAGTATCTTGTTTCACCATGTTTCATCTGGGAAATCATATCTTTGAAAAGTGCGAGAGATTCGTTCAAATGAATTGTGTTCTTTGCATCAGTGATAGGTAAGGATTGTCACTTACGTGTTGTCGATGTGATGAAATGGAGGGATTCCTGTGTAAGCTTCACAGTTTAGCTACTGATAATGCCAACTTAACGATTTCGCTACTGCTACTGCTAACTACTGCTGCTGCTACTGCTAACTACTGTTTTTGCCAGCTTCACGTTCTTGCTACTGCTACTGTCAACTACTGCTTTTTCCAGCTTCACGTGTTTGCTACTGCTACTGCCAACTACTGTTGTGCCCGCTTTACGTTCTTGCTACTGCTACTGTCAACTATTGCTTTTGTCAGCTTCACGTGTTTGCTACTGCTACTGCCAACTACTGTTTTTGCCAGCTTCACGTTCTTGCTACTGCTACTGTCAACTACTGCTTTTTCCAGCTTCACGTGTTTGCTACTGCTACTGCCAACTACTGTTGTGCCCGCTTTACGTTCTTGCTACTGCTACTGTCAACTATTGCTTTTGTCAGCTTCACGTGTTTGCTACTGCTACTGCCAACTACTGTTTTTGCCAGCTTCACGTTCTTGCTACTGCTACTGTCAACTACTGCTTTTTCCAGCTTCACGTGTTTGCTACTGCTACTGCCAACTACTGTTGTGCCCGCTTTACGTTCTTGCTACTGCTACTGTCAACTATTGCTTTTGTCAGCTTCACGTGTTTGCTACTGCTACTGCCAACTACTGTTTTGCCAGCTTTACGTTTTTGCTACTGCTACTGTCAACTATTGCTTTTGTCAGTTCACGTTCTTGCTACTGCTACTGTCAACTACTACTTTTGCCAGCTTCACGATCTTGCTACTGCTACTGTCAACTACTGCTACTAACAACTACTGCTTTTGCCGGCTTAACGTTTTTGCTACTGGGACTGTCAACTACTGCTCCTGCCAACTACTGCTTTCGCCAGCTTCACGTTCTAGCTACCGGTACTGTCAACTACTGTTTTGGCCAGCTTCACGTTCTTGCTACTAGTACTGTCACTTACTGCTACTAACAACTACTGCTTTCGCCGGCTTCACGTTTTTGCTACTGGTACTGTCACTACTGCTTTTGCCGGCTTCACGTTTTTGCTACTGGTACTATCAACTACTGCTTTAGCCAGTTTCACGTCCTAGCTACTGGTACTGTCAGCTACTGCTGTTGCCATCTTCACGTTCTTGCTACTGCTACTGTCAACTACTACTACTGCCAGCTACTGCTTTTGCCAGATTCGCGTTTTAGCTGATTGTACTGTGAACTACTGCTTTTGCCAGCTTTACGGTTTTACTACTGCTACTGCCAACTACTTCTTTTCCAGCTTCACGTTTTTGCCACTGGTACTGTCAACTGCTGCTACTGCCAACTACTGCTTTTGTCAGCTTCACATTTTTGCTACTGGTACTGCCAACTACTACTTTTGTCAGCTTTACGTTCTTGCTACTGGTACTGTCAAATACTGCTACTGCAAGCTACTGCTTTTGTCAGCTTCACGTTCTTGCTACTGGTACTGTCAACTATTGCTTTTGCCAGCTTCACGTTCTTGCTACTGGTACTGTCAACTACTGCTTTTGCCAGCTTCACGTGTTTGCTACTGCTACTGCCAACTATTATATTTCCAGCTTCAGGTACTTGCTACTGCTATTGTCAACTACTGCTTTCGCCAGCTTAACGTGTTTGCTACTGCTACTGTCAACTACTGCTTTTGCCAGCTTCACGATTTCGCTACTGCTACTGTGAACTACTGCTGTTGCCAGCTTCACGTTCTTGATACTGGTAATGTCAACTACTGCTTTTTCCAGCTTCACGTACTTGTTACTGGTACTGTCAACTACTGCTTTCGCCAGCTTAACGTGTTTGCTACTGCTACTGTCAGTTACTGCTTCTGCCAGCTTCACGATTTCGCTACTGCTACTGTCAACTACTGATTTTGCCAGCTTCACGTTCTTGCTACTGGTACTGTCAACTAATGCTACTGCCAACTTCTAGTTTTCACTACTTCTACTGCCAACTTCACATTTTTGCTATTGGTACCGCCAACTACTGCTACTGCAAACTTCGCGTTTTCGCTACTGCTACTGTCAGCTACTGCTACTGCCAACTTCACATTTTTGCTACTGCTACTGTCAACTACAGCTACTGCAAACTTCACGAATTCCCAAGTGCTACTGCCAGCTTCACATATATCAAAATATGTGAGGAAGTTAAGAATAA
The DNA here is from genome assembly GCA_022818135.1 of Saxidomus purpurata. Classification (NCBI taxonomy): domain Eukaryota; kingdom Metazoa; phylum Mollusca; class Bivalvia; order Venerida; family Veneridae; genus Saxidomus; species Saxidomus purpurata. Next base: position 39,711,892 of record JAFMSR010000015.1, read on the forward strand.
AAAAATAGCGACAGCTCTTGAAAGCTATAGCAGTACATCTCTCTCCTCTACAGCTCACTTCTCAGTTGTCACTTCTGGATCATAATAGCCAATCAAAGAAATGTAACATCAGCATCAGCAGCAGTCGCAGCATAAACAAAATTAATGCCGTCATCATCACCTGAGGTAAAGTGAGCTTCGGTATCTCTTAAAAAATTATTTCAACTTTAAACAGCACATTATTTCTGGGAACTGCGCAACTCGGCGTGCGGCTACAAAAACTTTAGAATGTTAAACACCGACCAGGGTCCCACGTGCACGGCCGGATAATGTACAATGCTAAATCTCTCACTTATTTAGGCTGGTTGGATTGAGCCCCGCTACTAACCTGGCTCTATATGTAAGAAAGTGTCTTACAGATGACGTGGGTCTACCACTTTCCTTCCCATGGAGGATGGTAAGGTTAGCATGTTTATAAATCAAATGTTTTTTTCAAAAGGCGTTAAACCAGAAAAAAAACTTAATTGAACTTGCGTTTTTCGAAACAGAAGTTTCTTGTCTCACCACGTCTCATCTGGGGAATCATATCTTTGAAAAGTCCGAGGGATTCGTTCAAACAAGTACAAAAAAGTGTGTTCTTTGCACAAATTGTAGGTAGGGATTGTCAATTATGTGTTGTTGATGTGATGAAATGGAGAGATGGACATTCTTGTGTATCTCGACCTTTCGGGGTAAATTCTCCGACAAAAAAAGTACTGAAATTTCAGATAACTCTCTGTGGGAAAACAAGTATTGCCTAAATCTCTAACATTATAATTGACTTTAGTTTTCAACAATTTGATTCGAAATTGATAGATCATGTGCAATTTTTCACTGTCTTTTATCAGTGTTTAAACAATACCAGCGACTTTGATACGGATTTCGTGACTTATCCTCGATTTCGTGTATTTTCTTACTTGCGGGTAGAATGTAAACTTTGACATCATTACGGTAACGTTTTCTTGAATCTGGAATTCCGTGTCATTGGTCAAACCTATCAGAGGAAAAACTGACACTTCTAAAATTTGTACTAAAATTAATGAAAATGTGTCAAGACAATTTGATTAAATGCTTGTCAATTTGACGAAGTATCCTTTTAATTTGAGATATGTGGAGATTTAGACTGACTTAAAAAATATCCTTCAAACATGTTTGATATAAAAACACATAGCGTAGCGTCACCTCGAGCCTTCTAGTTAAAAATAACCTCTTCAGATAAAAAATAATAAAATGATGATGATGGTGATAATGAAGATGATGACTACGACGATGGTGATGACTATGATGATGATAACATGACGACGATGATGACAATTAGGATGATGGTGATTATTATTATTACACGATCATGATGATGATTACACGATCATGATGATGATTACACGATCATGATGATGATGAGGAAAAGGAGGACACTGCTACTGATGATTATGATGACGACGACAAAAAAAATATCCTTCAAACATTTGTGATGTAATAAAACAGGACATAGCGTCACACTGAGCCTTCTAGTTTAAAAAATATTCTCTCGAGAAAAAAATATGTGATGATGGTAATGATGATGATGTTGATGATGATGACGACGACTACTACGATGGTGAGGACTATGGTGATTATAACCTGACGACGACAACGAGTATAATGATCATTATTACACGTTTATGATGATGATTACACGATGATGATGATGATGTGAAGGAGGAGGATGATCTTAATGTTGATTATGCTGATACTGCTGCTGATGTTGCTGTTGCTGTTGATGATGTCGTTGATGATGATGATGATGATGATTATGTTGTTGTTGTTGTTGTTATTGATGATGATGATGATGATGATGATGATGATGATGATGATGATGATGATGATGATGATGATGGTGGTGGTGGTGGTGATGATGATGATTATACTAATAATGATGATGTTGTTCTTGTTGTTGTTGTTGATTATGATGGTGATTATGATGATGAGACGTAGCTTTTTAGCATAATTTGCTTACATTACCTGTAAAAGTATCATAATTTAAAAAGTTTTTACATATAATTTTGCCTTGAAAGATAGATAGATACTCTTTTATAATACTGACATGTATACATGTTAACATATGAATATAACACATATTTCAAAACACCCGGCCCACCTTACACATTTTTTTTTAATCAGAATATGCAATATCGGTATTGAAGGAACATATATAGCGCCAAATTGCAATGATCATAAAGTAAACAAATGACTTTTACTGTCTTGATGTATACTTAGTATTGCAGTTATAATATATATGTAAATGACGCGATCATTTTTAAAGAACGTTATTTAAAAGACATGACAACTATAAATTTAATTTAGTACATAATTATTTCTGATTATTCATACACTCTTGTGATGTATGTGACTGTAGGGAGAAAAAAGACAGAGAATAAGAAAATACACAGTCTAACGTAATGTTTTTCTTGTAATTAAAGGCCACTCAAAATCCCCCTGGTCCAAAAATTGCCTAGTAGTCATAATCCCCGTAATGGATTTTACATTGTAATTTCAATATTTTTTTCCTCAATCATTCGCTGTAGTAAAGCAAAACTAGAGACAAGTAAGACATTTAGTAAAAAATTGTATTCAATATAATTCTGCTTTTCCACTTGTAAAATCCATTGAAGGGATTATGACTGCTATGCCAGTTTTGGACCAAGGGGATTTCGACTAAGGGGATTTTGAAGTACACTCGTGATTGTGACATACAACAGTCTTAGTTTAGTTTTATCTGTATCTGTTCTATGAGGTTGTGATTTTAGTAAGAATGTATTTTATAGATGAAATGCCGTCAGTGCGTTGGAATGTATATATGTTGAAATTGATTCAGCATTTGATTTAGCAATATATTATATTTTTCATATATGTTCAGTGGTGAAGAAAAACTAAAATGATATAAACTATAACAATGTAATTATTGTGCAAATAAAAAAAATCTGAACAAAAAAAGATGTTATCTAAAGCGTGGATATATTATATACATTTATCTACACTTATCGGGTAAATTATCAATATTAATAATGACACTATGCATGATATTCACAGTTTCTGCGTCAACCTCGTAAAACTGTAAATGAAAATAAAGGTCCGTCGCGCCTTTTTGTAATTTACGGCTATGCCGATTTAAATACAGTTGTGTACTGCACCTACTTCGTTCTTTTTGTTGCATTCATGTCGAAGATCAACAACATTTTTCAGACTATTCGCAGGATAGCTGTCACCTCGTTTGATCCCGCCGATTTGCTAATTAATTCTTATTGATACCTTAAAGGGCCAATGACGAGTCGCAAAACTTTGAAATGAAATAAAAATGTATCTGTTACGTAGAAAATTATTCAATATTACAAACACAAAGGATCTGTACAACATTCCGCTAAATACTTAAAGAAAGAAAAAATAATGTCTATAATGTTTGTAAAAACGACAGAGAATAAGAAAATCCACAGTTTAGCGTAATGCTTTTCATGTAAAAGAAGGCCAGGCGAGACGGTAGGGCAGTGGTAGGGGTGCAGGTAGGGATCGGAACAAGAATGGTAATAGCTTGTTTGATACGAATAAATAAATAAAAAAAGAAGAATGTAGCATTGTTTGTTTTACTACAAAATACATAATAACCGACGTTCACTGACCGAGGTATTGAATTTAAAACTTTTAGTACTGAAGCAATCAAATATTTTTTTTGAGTAATGAAATATTAAGAAAATTCAGGAATTATGCTGCATGTCCGTTAGAGCAGTATTTTATCCTCTGCACAAAAGTCAAATTGTTTTATATAATCATTTCAACACGCAGTACATGTTGACATTAAGTAGACTATTTAACCCGCATTTACCTTTTATAACATATCCTAAACCCTATCATTTTGCTGTACACAACCCAGGGGGGTATTATTACCCCCTCCCTAATTTATACAATTGTGTCTCCGCCCAGCAGATTGTATTACCCACCAGGCCGAATTAAATGTTTCAATTACTTTTACAAGTTAGTTGCTTCAAAAATATTGACTCTATTGTCCTCCTAGACGCTTTATACTTAGTTAATGTCTTAGCTTTTCACCTTTGAATAATGAAACTTGCCGAAAATCTCACATTAAAGGAGAATGTTATTGTTGAATGTTTATTTTCATTTCTTTTCCCCACCTTTCAATTTCGGACGCGCTTTTCCGAACAAAAGCGACAATTTATGTTCTTTATATAACAGTGCGCATTCGGGTTCTCTTTACTTTAAAAGTATAAAACAACTTAATGCAATTTTCCGACCCAAAGATGAACAAGCCTGGTGATTTTTTGTTTAGGGTATTCCCACGATAAAGTAGTATTTCATTCAAGGATTTTGAAAAGATGCTGCGCTGGTACTTGAACAGTATATCACTTTACTCATTAATTTTATCAGTTTATAGTTTGAAGTTTCTTTAACTGAAATGAAAATGAATCGTGATACCTTAACAATCTACAGAAGACCCCCTCTTGCCCGTGTGGCAACTAAAGTTTGGCCTTTTCGGCTAGTGTCGATACAGGTCGGCCTGTGCATTCGGTTATAGCAGCACCTGTTGTTATATAGCTGTTTGCAGTGTATAATCATTACACCACACGTCTTTCGTACTTTTAACACAGACTATAAACGTAAAAACGTTGGATTTAGAATACCTATTTCCGCATGACTTTATTTCCGCATCAAATTAGTTTATCAAGACAAGACGTGAGTGCCGGGTTAAAGACTCATTTGTACAATTTACATGAGAAGTTCCCACGAAACAGTCGCCCGCCACTTACACATCTTTCTGCAAGATATTGCATATTTACAAAAGCAGAGGGTAAATAGTTCAGTTATTTGAGTGATTATATACGAAAAGTTTCGAGATTAATGTGTTATGAAACATGATTATTGTCAGTCTGGCGATTCTGTTTTTTTAATTCTATAATCTGCTCGAAAATACAGTGAATGCTCAATGAATACCTACATAATTTCAAATACATTCGAAAACAAGAAAACAGCTTGAAACATTGATCACTACAACACAACAAAATCTTGAACTATAATTTATTCAGAAATAAATAAGATCAGAACTTTAATGATACATCGGAGCATAATTTTTCAGAACTCATGTAGAAAGTTGTTTCAGAAAATCCCCAGTGCTGTGTTTCGTTTGTTTTATTTCGGTTTGAAAAGTTTAGATATATAAGACATTGGGATAACAATAGTTCATTTTTACCAATCTCTTTAACACTTCTTCACATTCATTTTATGATCAATGTGAAATTCTTTCCTATATCATTTACTTAAGATTTCTCAAATATATGAAAAATATTTGTAATATGGACACTTTCTCCATTGACTAAACTTGGATACAAAATTCAGCAGCCAGTAGCGGAAATTACGTAACATGTCACCCACTTGTAACATCTTGTTTGTATCTAACGGACCACTTTTATGACACTTGTAAGTTATTTGGTCCCTTCTCCGGTCCTTGATCAGCATTATACAGTAACCACATGTCATATTTCGGATCTATGGCCATTTTAAGTTGTTGATTATGTACATCATCCATGTGTCAGCTACTGTTGTAATTTGCAAGTCTGCACGCGTGGATTTGATTAGGGTCCCCGAACTTGACACGTAATATACATTCAACTTAGTCTGCAAAATTCTTAATTACGAAGAATAGAAACAAAATTAACATATTTCTTTATGGGTACATTGTAATGACTCCTAACCTATGTTGATTCTTCAGTGAGATCGAATCTCATAAAATATCTAGAAAAGAAAATAAAACAAATGCAAGTGTTTGCTACATGACCTATTCCATGGATTGTGTAAATGCGTAATTAGAAATTTTTACTAATTTTTTTTTTTAAAATTCAAACGATCGTTTTGCTGAGCGAAAGTGTTTAAATTACCTGTTGTTAAAGTTTTCATGCTGAGCTGGGTTTTTTATGAATATAAATTTAGCTATATTCAGTAAGTTAAAAAAAGCACACACACAATGCAATAATTATTGTCCCTAAACGAAGAAAAGAAGTTTATTCTCCACGCCCGGCGAAGGCAAACTACGTTTCCCTTTCGTGTCCATTTGAACTTTTTATATCAACTTGATTCTAGAAAAATTAAATTAACTTATTTTGTTTAATTAAGAGATATACATGACAGGAATTTTTACTGGAGCCCTTTTATATGACTATAGTAAATTACTAAGTAATTTTTGTGAAAGTCATGATCATCTGATTTTTCGTTTTCTACGATAAAAACAAAACAAAAACGTCAAAGACATATTATAGCTGGTCAGGGTTAGTGATTTGTTCTACATTCACAAAAATGGTGTTTGTACTATTAGCATGATTTGTATAATGTAAAATTAATAACATAACATATCTTTATTGGAAATATATGTAGTTATTTATAACAATCTATGTTTTTTGTCTGCAAATAACTTTTGTCTTAAGTGTTTGTGCCTGTCTGTATCTTGATTTGCAAATGATATGAAGTGGGGGCTATAGACTAATATGTACATGCACACTATGACCATTTGTTGCCTAAACTATATTATGATCATCTTGACAACCATCACGGTCATCACCATCATCATCATCATCACCCAGAACCAGAACAGTCATCTGGAGAATGAGTAATAGTACAGATGGACAGCATACTGTTTCAAGGATAAGTAAATAAAAGTACAGACTCTTGTTGAAATGTCAGCTTCATCGATCGTGTGTCATTGGTGTAAAGTATCCAGCATATGTACACAAAAAGTAAACATTTATTTACTCAGCATGGTCAGATATAAGTGTCGCTTCTAAGGGGATACTGTGTTTGTTTAACGGTTTGATAAGTTCTCTTCCAACCTAATTTAGAGCTCCAGATGTAACAATTCTGACGCAACTTTCAAACACATTTTAGGCATATTTGTACTTGAAATTTCTAACGTTTTTCATTATCTAAACGGTCTTTTTATAACATTATACATAATGTTTTTTTTAAATTCTGAAACATTCATTCATTCATTCATTCATTCATTCATTCATTCATTCATTCATTCATTCATTCATTCATTCATTCATTCATTCATTCATTCATTCATTCATTCATTCATTCATTCATTCATTCATTCAATAGTTTGTGTTAATATTATTTTTATTATTTGTTCAGATTTATTTAAAAGAAAGCACATGTCATAATTCGGATCTATGGTCATTTTAAGTTGTTGATTATGTACATCATCCACGTGTCAGCTACTGTTGTAAATTGCAAGTCTGCACGCGTGGATTTAATTAGGGTCCCCGAATTTGACACGTAATATACATTTAACTTAGTCTGCAAAATTCTTAATTACGAAGAACAGAAACAAAATTATAATATCTCTTTAAAGGTACATCTTTATTACTCCTAACCTCTGTTGATTCTTCACTGGGATCGAATCTCATAAACTGTATAGATAAGAAAATAAAACAAATACAAATTTTTGCTACATTATATTTTTTCATGGATTGTGAAACACGATGAATACGAAATTTTAAGTGTTTTTTTTTTTTTAAATCTAACGATTGTTTTACCGATAGAGAAAGTGTTCAAAATACCTGTTGTAAAAGTATTCATGCTGAGTTATTTTTTTATGACTATAGCTTATACAGTTCGATAAAATAAACACAATTCAATATTTTCAGAGCCGATAAAAGAAGCTAACTTCCCCCGTTATATTTACTTCTAGGGCAGACAAAAGTATTTCTAACGTATGTTTTTTAATTATTTTTTATAGCCAACCTTAATTCTACCAAAATTTCAAAATGTTATTAAATTTTTAACGTAACTTTTGCTGAACGTCATGATCTTTTTCAATTTTCTTTGTCTACGAAAATAAATAACGGACAGTTTTTAGCTGGTTGTGGCTGTGGATTTGTTCTACATTCACGAAAATGGTGTTTTTCTGACGTGTACTATTAACATGATTTCTATAATATAGATATATGATTTTTCTGTTACACAGTCTGTGTTTCTTGTCTGCAAAAACTTTTGTCGAAGTGTTTGAACCTGTCTGTATCGTTATTTTTATATCTTTGGGAATACGGTGAAGATGATATGCAGTGAGGGCTAAATACTGTACATACAGACTATGACCATTGTATTGTCTACATTATGACAGAGACATAGAAAATGTATTCTAACCATCCTCACAACCACCACGGTCATCATCATCATCATCATCATCACCATAATCATCATCAAGAACCAGAACAGTCATCTGGAGAATGAGTAATAGTACAGATGTATCAGTGTTCTGTGACAGCATACTGTTTCAAGGATAAGTAAATAAAAGTACAGACTCTTGTTGAATCGCAGCTTCATCGATCGCGTGTCATTGGTGTAAAGTATCCAGCATATGTACACAAAAAGTAAACATTTATTTACTCAGCATGGTCAAATATAAGTGTCGCTTCTAAGGGGATACTGTGTTTGTTTAACGGTTTGATAAGTTCTCTTCCTACCTAATCTAGAGCTCCAGATGTAACAATTCTGACAAACTTTCAAGCACATTTTAGGCATATTCATTCATTCATTCATTCATTCATTCATTCATTCATTCATTCATTCATTCATTCAATCATTATTATTATTATTATTAAAAATTATTATTATTATTATTATTATTATTATTATTATTATTATTTGTTCGGATTAATCTGAAAGGAATTATACTCAACGTCATTCCGACGCGCTGATTTTAAAAACAGTATAAAGAATGGTGCTTCTTTCAATTCTTATTGTATTTTTTTGGAAAATATACATTGAATATTCCCATGATTCCAATCTTTACCTCTCGCTTTTATATTAACCTGATTAAAATGGGAAGGTCCGTAAATTTATTTTTTGCTTCACAACAAGAAAAAAATGATGAAAGTTTACAAGAAGGCAAGCTTATTGTAAAGATTATGTGAAAATCAACCCATTTAAATAAATGATTTGTTATGCTTCTCACGTAATTGCGGTTTTATTTTTGTGGTATAGATATTAAAGAATTTAATAATTATTTCGTTAGTTATACCAGAAAATAAAAGGTTAAAGTTAATATCACAAATTTTAAGTTAAAAATTCTGTATTAAAGCTTTGTCTATTAAAGCTTTGTCTTTCTAACTTTCACTAATATCTGGTATAAATTGTTACCTTAAAGACCGAATCATATCAAATCCAGATATATTTCTACAACAAAACTTTATAAAACTACTCGCAACCAGCGTGAATGGAATAGTTTATCTTTATTATCAGGCATGATTGCCGTATTGTTCTAATATTTGCGCTTCTGAAATGGCAGGGGCTATTTTGATCCGCTCTGTGGTGATTATGAGAAGATTTGCCAATATTTTCCTTCATTTGATAAAATAATACAAGAAATCATTGTATAGGCAGACGTGTTTTCTATTCAACTCGCGAACGAATACACCTATCTTAAAAGGTTCACGCCTCCTCGAGATCACGCAGCGAATCAAGCACACCCCGTAGTGTTTGTTTATTGATAAACTGTCAATCAAACCGCCGCGAGCCAATCCGCGCGCAGTAGGGGCACGTCGCGAGATTACGCGAGAGCATTAAGGTCCGACAACCTACTGTGAAAATTAACTGTCGAACTGTTTATGTTTCAAAAATACAGAAGTTTTACTGACTCAAAACTGTTCAAAAGCTAGAAACTGCTGAGAAGGGGAGTGAATTAAAACGTTTCAAGTTTATTAAATGTGTTGAAAGAACTTTATCGACGGACTGAAAAAACAGTGAGCGCGGTGAGACACCGTATTATTTGACGTTTCGCCGTGAATCAAACGACAACGTTTCGGAGTTTCTAAAACACGGGACCCTGCAGGATGTTATGATAGGGCTTGGGCACCACTGTGAATCTGCTGTGTGTTACACCATTATACGAGAAATCGCAGTTGAGAGATATTTAACTGAAATCCTATAGTTTACATAAACTGGAAATAAACAATTAATGCGCATTACTGATTTACAAGGCACGGATTTTTTTTTATATTCTGCAGTTGGAAGTGCAATAGTGACATTTAACTAAGACTTTGTACCTGTGGAGAGAAAATTACTTATGTTGGATTTTTCTTGAGTAGTTTATTCACACAAAGCGTTCAAAATGATTAACCCTTTCATGGAGACCCCTCATACTCCGCACCTACCACCAGGAGCTATGAAACTGAGCCCACCACATCACATGTCAGACGGTGGTAGTATTCACAACCAGCTGAACCAGTACGTTCCACAGACTAATGGATACAGTGTTGGAGTTCCACCCTCTCACCTCTCCAGCTATGCTTCTCGTGACTATCTCCTTCGCAGGGATATGGGACTTCAGAGCCATGACTCGAACAGTATGTTTATACCTTCTTCAGGAAGTTACCATACCACACACCATGACACTGGGAGCAGTCACATGCTCTTTCCAGGAATCCATGATGCTACCTCGCACCCGGGAAGCCAGCTTAATAGTCAAATGAGGCTCGGACTTACAGGTGCGGATGTGTACACCAGGGAACACTTTAATCAAATGTCTACTCCGCGAGCGGATCACTTCGCGCATCAGTCGCACTTTAACTCTATGAACCCAATGAATGCTATGAATCACATGAGCATGGGACCCCATGGTCCAGGGGCCTTCTTCAGATACATGCGACCTCCAATCAAACAGGAACACACGTGCTTGTGGGCTGACAAAGACCAGCCAGAACCTAAGAAGCCGTGCAATAAAACATTTACAACAATGCATGAGATCGTAACACATATAACTGTGGAGCATGTCGGCGGTCCTGAACAAACTGACCATGCCTGTTACTGGCAAAACTGCCCTAGAGACGGCAGACCCTTCAAGGCCAAGTACAAGTTGGTTAATCACATCCGGGTTCATACTGGCGAGAAACCGTTTCCCTGTCCATTCCCCGGATGCGGCAAGGTTTTTGCTCGTAGTGAGAATCTTAAGATCCACAAAAGAACTCATACCGGTAAGTTAAATTTTTTAGCACCTTCTTTTACGAATTGTAATTTCAATAATATAAATATATGTACATGTATCATAAGAGTAAAATTCGGTTAATAAATGATACTATAAAATATAAGTAAGAAAAGTTGATGGAACCGTTCATATATAGAGATTTTACAATATTTTCTCTGATGGAAAGGGTACGTATTTGTTTGTTTTGTGACACTTGTCGGCAGTCCCTAAAATCACCTTCTCTCAAACATGTATTTAATTTTCATATTTACATCTTGAACTCTTTTTTATAACGATCAAAATGTATATGAATTTTTCTCATTGAAACTTTTATAGTCATGAAAAAATAAGACGGGTAGGTAGGTTGAGAAAAAAGGGGCTACATTATTATGTTTTTAAATTTTTTTTTTAATAAACGACAGATCACTTCCGTGTTAAAATTAGGGTAAGAAAATAAATAAATAAACTGGATATGATCAAAACATACATGTTTTAAATTCGCACATTTTTCAAAATCAAAAATGTATACATTAAGGGAATTTGTTATATTTGATTTAGATTTTATTGAGGGAATAATGTATCTCTGTTTACACATATTTGCATTATCTAGTTTATTTACATAGCGTCAGGTATTTAAACAAGAATTACAAACTATTCACCTACTGAATATCTTCACCTGAAAGGTGAGACGAATACACATTATCTGTTGAATATGATGATTTTGTTTAAATGAAAATAGATTTTCATAACATTTGCCTTTTATATATGTGAACTTTATGTTTATAGTTTGTAGTCTAAGCTTTAAAATTAAAAAAATAAAATAAGCACATGCAGGTTGCTTTCAAGATCTTCGAATTTAAAGTGCAGACGTTCATTTTTTTCTTTTTCTTGGTAGATGTTTAGTACCATTAACAAACTATTTGATTCCTATCTATGTTTTATCAATATTTTCCAAATACGTTTGTTCGAACAAATCAGAAATATATGTGACACTTTGGCACAAATTAACAGACTGTCACAATACACAAAATGTTAAATTATGTAATATATATGCGTATCTCTTGACACTTAATTTGACTGTCCGAGACTGCATAACATTTTCAATTTGAATTTCTCAGTTCTTGAGAATTTGAAAAAACATCGAATGTCAGGTTAGGTGACGAAACGCCACCAAAATAAGAATTGCTAGAAATGAAGTCGTAAAATTGACAATAAAGTTAAGTATTTATTATAATTTAGAGCATAGCAAATTGTCTATAAAATTGTAAATTGCCCTAACTTCAAGTTTTTCCTCTATTAAAACAAGTTTATCATCACTTTAGATTTGAAACTAACTAGAATATATAAAAGGCCAACACAAATGTTTACACACGTTTATATTTTTAAACAAAATAGAGACATAGCGCATTTAAACAAAATAGAGACATAGCGCATTTTCTTAATTGAAATTCAATCCGTTTCCAAAGCGACAAATTTTACTAAAGAAAAAACTAAAGGATTGGATCTGAAAATAATAGAAATATCGCTACTCCATGGTTTAAACCGGTACAAATTGACAAATGAAGTTACACAAAACGGTCCACTCATATTTCAAACCTTTAAAGTCCCAAGATTTAATTTAAAGATTTGCATTTGAAAATTTAAGTAACAGTAAAGCGCTCTTTTTACTACAAAAGATACTTCAATTAATGTTAAACAATTCCAAAAATACTTTCCACCCTGAGTCACTAAATAACATCTGTTTCTAAACACTTTTTTTTAAATAAATTTTCTTTTGCAAGTTAAGTGACATATTTTAGTGTACCTGCATTTTGTATTTTGATTTATACCCTCTGAGAAATGGACTGAAGACATGTCTTTAATTGTCTAGAAAGGGTACTGAGATAAAAAAAAATGATTTATTCCAGGTTGGGCCTGGCCAACTCTCTCCGTTTTATAATACGATGTAGGTCTATAAAATGTGTTTTCTCAAGGAATACGACTGGCATTAAATGTAACATACAACGCGTATAATATGTCGCCCATTACATTTTTCGTCGAAGACATCGAAATTAAACGTCTGAAGAGTAATTGGTAACACCACGTAATGCACATGAAACCGGGAAATAAAATGAACGCAAAGTACCGCAGCATTCTTTTTTACATGCAAAATATTTCATTTCCTCCATTACCCCAATTCAGGTCTAAATTGACTTGTTTTCATGTCAGCATTGTGTGAGAAAAGAGTTTTATCTAGAACAAACTAAAAGGTTTTGAATTATACAAACAGTAATAAAATCTGCGATACGTTACATGAAAATCATAACTAAATACTGTGGCTGACACACAAATGGATCGCAGAAATTTTGATGGACGTGCAAATCTAACCCAGATGATTTTAATAAGTTTAAGAAGCCGATTACCGCTGACATGTTACGCTCTAAAGGGGCTACTGCAAGTGCATTAGAACAAGGAGTTAAATACTCCCCGAGGACTCCTATCTATCAGAACATCTCAGGAATTATCTGACCATTTATTTACTATTAAACATCCACCGACACCTCTTTGATAGCTAAATACTTCACAGTAGTGGTTCTTCTGGGTAGGTATCTTCAACGTTTGGACAAGTTGTCCTTTTACTTACGGAGCGACACTTTATATGCGCTTTGTTTGTTGCGTTTGATTAAAAAAACATTTTAAGGACGAACAACACTTCATTATAGGAATGATTCAACATAAGACAATGAAGGCATGTACATCAGTGGTTTACAACTTATTGTTGCGTCAGTAAACACCAAAGGGTTCCAATTGTGAAGCTAAATTCTTATATAAGCACACCGGCTCTGTAATTTGAACTGTCAGGGATTACAATTAAAGATGAGAGTAATTTGAAATACAAAGTGATTTCTATTAAATAATATTATTGCAATGACAAGTGCATACGATATAAACTTCTCACCTGCAATAAGCGGAGTGATTTAATGATTTTCCTGAAAACTGCAGAGATAAATAAATTTCGCAAGATACATTTTATGTCTGCATCCTCAAGAGCATCACTAGTTAGAAGGTTGGAAAGAAGCAGTGAAATTTAAAAGCACCCTTTAATAACATGTTAATTCTCAGTCAAATTAGAAAGAGATGTTTACAACTATATCTGTCAGTGTAAATTGACTATGATGTATAGTGTGTTACCATTCACGTTAACTTAATTTGTTAAAAGCTTTTGGTGGGTGGGGTAAGATTCGTGTTTGTTACCCATTAATTTTTTTCATACCCGAACTTACATATGTTTAGAATCTTTAGATGTTGTAATTATCATAGGAAAGTCTTTTAGACGGACCAACATCATAGACGAGAACACGTGTTTTTCGAGGAAATGCGTTCTGCTTAACGCATTCCGAATTTCATTCATGATTTCTTAAACGTTTTTCCGTGAAATATATAAGAGAAATGGTGCAAAACATAAAGCAGTGTCCATATGGTTCGGATATGTTTGGTTCTCTTCACGACAGTTATAAGTAGTTCTTGATAACTCTCTAAGGAACAGGTCACTTGTATTTTTTTCAATCCCACATGGGAAGTAGCATTGCAGTATCCCGACACATCAAGACGGTGCATGTATTCAGCATTTTCATGAAGTGAAAAAAGACACATGATGACAATTTAATGAAGCCAAATGTATTATAAAAGACAAAATTGTTGATCAACATAAACATTGGCAACCTTTAGTTTAAGGTTTACATCTAGTTTTTGTTTAAATAAAAAAATCGGACGTTTAATCGTTTAATACAAACCAGTTTATTTGTACCAAACTAAAAAAACGTTATTACTTTTGTCTGAAAGGTCTTATAATTGGTTCAGGGCGATTTTCATTGAAATTATTGTCTAGACGTAAAGTAAGTCAGCAGTAACAATCTTATTAGGAACCATTCTTTCAGGAATGCCGAGAGATGTAGGTTTTATTCAGTCCATGCGTACTAGTAGGAATAATATGAACAGAACAGAACAGATAATATGAAAATTACCAAGACTTCAGTTTCTTACAACATCTCCAGAAAATTTCTCTATCACAAGTTGTACTATACCTTATTCATTAAAATGCCCAAAAGTTATATAGATTTCAATATCGTGTTGGTTAAGGATGTAAAAAGCTTGAATAAAAGCTAACTAATATTTTGTTTAACTGACGGTTCATTGTATTAATGCAAGTACAATACACCAAATAAGAATAATGCGCCACAGACTATATTTTTTCTACGATTTTATATCATTATGCATTTTCGTGTTTAAGATCTTTGAAAACGACTATCATTTTTAAACTGTTATGACAATCCGTAGGCTATAGAATAAATAGTACACAAGAACGTAATCGAAGAAATAATGTAGATTTTGACGTGTAAAGCATAAAATGTATGTGGAGAGGAAAAAATGATATACATTCTACAAAAAAAAATTAACGAAGAAAATTATTACAAGTTGAAGAAAATTAAGAGCAATGTCAAAATATAACCGCCTTCCTTAACATAAAACTTGTCTGCAATTAAAATACTAAAGGATATACTGTTTACAATTATGAAAATGAAAACCAGTAAAACATGATAAAAATAGTGTTGTGTAATTTTCTGCATGTTTCGTATGACATTTAGATAAAAGAGGTTTTCATATTCCCACTGGTCGTTCTTCACGGTAAACGGGACGGTAACTGGAATTTATATCAAACCCCAGATGTAAAGAAAATCATTAAAGAAAAGTTATAGCTGATGGAAAAACCTTACATCATCATTTTGAAATATTTTCCGTAAACTTTTCAAGTTGTTTCACCTAGGATATACATTTCCATGATGAATTTCTCAGTGGTTAATAACCCACCTTCTTTTTTCCCATCAGGGGTCTGGAGGACCAAACTTTACTCACTATGTGTATTTGCATTTATTTGTCTTTTGTTTAATATTTAAAACAAAATAATGCAGGGAATATTTTTTTGTTAAGTTGCGTTGTACCTTTCTACCCATCCACCGATGGTAAAGCAGAATAATTCCCTTGTTGTTGTTATTTTTTCGTCTTCAAAACGTCGCTAACGTCGTGATATTTGACAGTATAGAAATAAGCCTGTTACAGAACATGAAGATTGCTTAAAACTTTTTGAGTAAAGACAGAGTCAAATCCATCCGCATTTAAAAATTGTATCTTAATTTTGGATCTATAAGAATAAGGGAATGAAGTTTCGTAGGTTTTACCGAGTTTTGGAGGTACTAGGAGTGATCGCTATGACGATTCTTTGACTTTTAGCACACAGAAAACGATCGGATATTGAGAAAGCATTTATTACTATCTATTTTTTATAAAAATATACTATTTCCTATAAAAAATGAGATTGAAAACGTACTGATATTCTTTAGACACCCCATTAGCTTTTGATGTATGAGAGATGTCGTCTGCTGAAACGATTTTCGCGACTTCACATGTAGTGGTAGTTGATTACTTTCCCATTCCCTGATGAATTCAACATATATTTTCTTGATCTTTTTTCTTCAACCCGAACCGACGAAAAGTCCTTTGATGTCTTAATAAGAAAGCATTGGGGAATAATTCCACTATCTTCTTCGCCATGTTACTCGCACTTTATAAAACATGTTGTATATATTTCTGATACGGCCAATAAAGAACGCAGCTTGTAATGACATTATGATTTTTACGTTTGGTGCATTTTATTTGTTTGCGATATTATCTACATTATGTAGTTTTTCATGCATTATTTTACTTTTGGGAGACTGATCCGCATCCTATTCCCACTGCATTAATATGAACCCAGCATCAAAAGAACTTTCATTTAGATAAACATAAAGGTATTCCTTTAAAGATGAAGAAACACGTTTTTTTGTACTAGTACTCTTTTGACTACAGAAGTAACGTTTTCATGACAGGAACCATTACGTCTTCATTTACTCTTTATGTAAAGGTTGTTCTTTCAGTTGTCTTTCGCTTGTCTTCATTGTAAAATGACCCATTATTTACGGTTATTATTGCAAATATCTGACGGTTTTGTTTGAGATGAAAAATGTACATAATACACGTTTTACGGTGGCTGCCACTTTTACGCAATGCCATTTTTCATGTGATCACCGTCTTTTGAAATCGCCTGCAAAACCATGATTAGTTTACAATGCGTTTGGTAATCCATTATATACGGCAAGGCAATGAAACCAGATTTGGCACTTTTACTTTCGTTTCATTGCGTTAAACCGTCATTTAGGAAACGGCGAACTGATAATAAAAGCTAATCTGACGATATTTTCGTAGAATGGCTATATAACGAGGGTGGGATGTTGGATTGCAAAATGATTTGCCATATATCGGAATTATATTGTAAAGGCGTTGGGATTCCACAGGGAAGGGCGTTATAACTAAGCAAAGTAGTGTGAAAACATTCGATTTTATGTCGGTTAAAGGGCATTTACTTTTGATCTGTTTGTTTAAAAAATAAATCGGATTCGAAGACGTATCAAAATATTATAGGAAGACGGTAATCTGTCTCCTTCGAAAACAGGATTACACTTTACTGTTTCGGCGTTAAAGGTTTCAAGCTCTATAACGTACAGTGACAGAAATGTACTGTTACTGTATTGTCTATTATATCATAGTTTCAACCTTCTTTTTGTCAAACTATTATAGGACGTTAATGACTTAAGGAAATGTCCTTCGTCTGGCATACTATTCCATGTTTTAAGTTTGGCAGTGCTAAACTTATTTTTTTCGTAAATTTACCTAGGATCATTTACCACGCCTTTTGTTATTTTTCTATAGACTTATTGATATTACATAAGACTACACACAAACATAATAACGTTAACTCTGTATGGATCTAAGGCATGGTCATATCCCGAGATGTCTTGCAGGGGCCTCCTTTCAGGGCCCGTCTCGCTATGTATTTCAGGCTTTGACATGGTTACGACCTAGGTTCCCTAACGTAGTTGTATTACTTCATAGCAGGTAAATGAAAAAAAAATGAATAAATACTGTTTTGAGAATAAAAGTGACACTTTGCGACTGGTCACGTATAGTCGTATTTTCATACTTCGATCAACACAGGAATAAAAGATATTTATGCTGGTTTAAATGAGGCTTGAATTGAAACAGCCTTGCGCAATGAAGGATGAGCAGTAAGTCTTATAAAGTTAGAGAATTAAGGTTTAAGATGTGAACGAACTGAACGCGTATATTCGCATTGAATGAAGCCGATACTTATCAAACGTTCTCTTCCCAAATCTGTTTCAAATCAGATTTCAGGAGATAAAGTGTGTTAGGTATTGTGTAACATCTTTTGGTCTATAACTTATTTTATGTGTAAATCGGACTACGTTCAATCTGGAATTACGGCAAGAGAGAACACTCGCCATTTTGATAAAGCCATCATTTTCGGCTAACAACCTGTAGAAATTCCTCTGTGGGAAACGATGACTTGCTCCACGGGTTCATTAGAGGGTCCACAGGGGTCAACGTGATGGCTAATTCATTAAGCTTGCACAAAAACTAACGAATCAGCCTGGCTGGTAATCAAACTAGAAAATAAATTTAGATTATATGATATGAAAAACTTAATAAATAACATGTGCAAATTTAAAATTCTGTGATTTTGACATTATTCTAGAAATATGTTGGTACCGTCGTGGTAGTTAAACTTGAATGTCTTGTAATTAAACAATTATATGGCAATTCATTTCTTTCATAATATGAAATTAGTGATATATTCAACATAAAATATTAATGGGAAATATCAAAGAATTACGTGAACTAAAATGTAGTAAAGGTAAAGATGTAATATCATATTTTGCAGATGCAAAAAGTCTGAAAATAAAATAATACGGGAAAGAAGTATTTACTACATGTGTGAAGTGTGTAAAATATTAACTACAAAATATTAATGTGCATATAAATCCTTTACCCAAAATATTGCAGCTCTTTTTATGGGAAATCATGCATGTGTATATTTTAAAACAAACAGTAAACAAAATATATGTAAAGTTATTTTGCTGAAAGTATTCTTAAACCAGCCTAAAACAGAAATTCAATTATTTATTTTTAATTGGTGAATATAAACCTTCCAAAACCGGTGTAATGTCTAAATTAACGTTACATACACTGAGAATATTTGTTTTCAATTTGTAAAAAAATGGCTGCTTTCCTTTAATATGTATTACAAGTTTTTACAGGGCCATTGTATAAAATTGACTGCATAATCCGAACTGGAATAAAGCTATCCTTTCACGACCTCTGAAATTTTCTACAATTATATTGACTAAAATGAAATGCTAATACTTGATATTTTACAAAAGAAGTGTTGTTACATTTAAGGGCCATAAATGTTTACAAAAGGTGTCAAGCGTCCGCGTGAAAGAGATTCTTCAATTTGAATGAAAACGAGGTTTGGCGACATTTTGGAATATTCGAATTTTCGAAAGACAGCTTTAATCTGTTCAATGAATTTCAAAATAGATTTTTGTGCATATTGAATATTACAATGGCGAAATAATTGAATATAGCGGTGACATGTGTACAGTTTTAGAGGACAGACCGGTGTCTGTTGATGGGCTTAAAGGTCGTGAAAAGCTACACACGACTTGGACGAAGTTTAGAAATGTCAAAGATGTTGACTGGCGTCTTGGCAAGGTTAAAAATGAAGGTCTAAAAGATTGGTTGTGAAATCTGTTTTAAGACAGTATGTTCATCTTGTAGAAATCAGAATTTTTAGCGATAAGCGATTTAAACAAATAATGAAAAACTGAACCTTCACTTCCGTTGTTTTTCTTTCTCTATATAAACCTTTGCTACAATGCTATCTTTCTTGTGAATAATATCGTCAGTTTAGCGCCAAATTGGATCGGTTATTAGGCCAATTCCATTAATAGCTTTATATTACTTTAGTCACAATTGAGCGATTGTGAGTGTCTAATTGACTTACAGGAATCAACTTGTGAACTACACTTATCTTGTTTCAAGTTATAGCCTTCAAATAATCTGATAATTAAGTCTAATTTGTATCGGTAAATTTTCCGCCATGAAAATTCGCCGCGAGCCTTCGCATCCGTTTCGTTACTTCTGCCTGCAACTTGTGATCATTCTTGGCCCTCAATTTGATGCTTGAATGTCGTGAAAACGAGATAACAAAATAATTTACAGACGAAAGTTCGCGATCTGTCACTTGCAGACATTTCTTGAGGGAATGTCGAAATATATCGATATGAATTGAGATGTCGTCTGCAGTTAATAATCCATGTCAGTCAGATGATTGGATCTGGAAGTGAAAGATCGGGGTCAACTGGCTGTTGTCCGGGTGAATTTTCATACTTCTTGTAACTCAAGCGTGTTCGCCCGGACATATGTTTTCATGACTAAAGTGCTAATTTTACAATCGTAAAGTTATAATCAAAAATTTAAGAACCATCTGTGTTCCGAGTATTCGTTTAGACTTTGGTCCTTTAAATAAAAATAATTTCAAGAACATAGCAATTTTGGATTGAAATATTGACAAGTTAATATGTGAACTTGATTAAATAAACACTACACAGCATCATAGAAAATAAAGATTCAATAAATAAATTAAAATTAAACTATATGAGAGACATTGGCTTGCAGAGCTAGACCTCGACATAAATGGTCTTAATTCGATGCAAATAAATCCTTGACGCTGTGACAAAAAATACTGAATAAAACAACAACAACAACAAAAGCACTGGACAATGTTGCGAATGCTGCTCATATATTTGTTATCAGGGGAACAAGCTATTTATCTACATAGAACAGTTACTACATATGTTTATGCCGATAATATATTTGGGATAATTTATTTACCCTGCCAAACAGATTTTTGTTTACGCTATTTATCATTTCCTTCTGTAAATAGTGATTCATACGTATGTGCAAAATTACAAAATACTCGGAATTCTAGAATGAAAAATAATATTGATATTATATGGATTTGAAAACCACGTAAATTAGAAACCTTCAAGAAATCATTTGACTGAATAGATACATTATTTTATATTCAAAGAAATTAAATAGAATTAGATTCTTTATAAAGTAACATTCGATTATTACAAACTGTCCGCACATATATTTTTACAAATATAAAAAACATGTTATTGGCGTTCTATAATCTTTAAAAAGTAATTGTTGTTGTTGTTCCTGTTTAAGAGAATTTGTAAGGGACCTTTGTGTCAAAATTGCTAAATGAAGAATGGGACAAATAGGAACGAAAGTTCAAGTTATAAAATAAAAACTCAACCAAATAAAAGCTCTGCAAGAGCATGCAACATTATTACGCAACAAGCCTTAGGAAATTGTTAAATAGCAACCGTTCTGCTATTAACAATATTGTTTTGAGTGGAAATAATAAAAACCTGGTTTCTCTATAACACCTGTTTGGAGAGGTTCCACTGCTTCTGCTTTATTTATGTTTTTCATGAGAATCACACTGATGAGCACTGCTTTGTAGCATCTTAGCCCTGCCAATCTTAATGAAGACATCCGTCATCGTACTTGTCGAATTTCGGCTCTCCCAGAACGTTTCAGACTTTGAAGTCGTATGGGAGAAAAAAGTCCGGGCTGGCTGAACAATTGGAATTTTTTAGACTTCTCTCTTCAGTTACTTTTGTTACTTATAATGTTCCCAAACTTTTGTTTTTCTATGTTTTCATTTAAAATTGATCTGAAGTGTTTTGATTGGTTTAACGTTTGTGTCTTTGTTAATCCTGGTAGGCTAAACTCGAAGTTTCATTTCACGAAGTAGATTTTATTTCTTTTATCAACATAAAATAGTTAACAAAACAAAAGAAACATTATCTTTCTCTACCAAACTACATCTACTAACTACCTTGACAATACTTTTCTTGTACCAAAAACCAAAATATAAAAGAACAACATTGCAGATCTTCAAAACTTTAAATATTTTGAAGCTTACACATTATAAATGTCAATTTGGTTTGAAACATTAACTTCCAAAATAACCTTGATGGAGGCCGCGCATTAATTTCTCTAGAGCATTTTTGGCGGGAAGATATTGTGTTGACATATGAGTAATTCTTACCATATCTGTCTGTCAGGTTTTATAGTTAGCACTCATCGAGAATGCACACACATGAACTCTGAGAGCTCTTGAAAATAAACACTATTTAATGTATATTCTAATGAAATAGCAAGTGTTCCATAGGCTTTCCTACAATAAATGATGAATGGCTCCCTCTTATATTTCCTAGTAAAGGAGGTGCCAATGTTAAGTGGTTTAAATGCATACATATATATAAACCAGTTATATTTCAAATGGCGGGAAAAAAGAAACAAAACACGGGGAAACATTACTTTCTAATTTAATGTCTATATTTTTTGCAATGAATACAAAATCTAATTGTTTTATGAACATGGGAGAAAATATAGAACGGCGTTCTCAAACTGACATTTTCATTGTAATTACTTTTAAAGAGATTTTCGATGAAGTACATTTAAAGGTGAAACAAATTATTATTACATTTAAACTTTAACCGAAATTCGAGCGTAAACTGCATGTATAAAACAAGTTATTGATAGCAAAAATAATAGCATGCATGTTTTAGTTCTTAACAAGTACAATAAAACTTGTTTTTTATCATCAAAGTTTATTGAGGCCAGCTATTTTTCAGGCCTGATCCTGATTTCAAGCTTAGAGATCCTGAAGTTATATTTTGTGTTTATATTTTAAAAAGTTTGTACTTTCAGGCCTAAGAATACCTTTCCAATAGCAAGCCTGTTAATTGTTAAATAGTTGTATATATATGTAAGTATATATTTTAATGCACATTTTTATGCGGAAAGTTTAGATAAAAATTGTATGTATTAGTAAACGATCAATTTCTAATCAGGTCCTAATTTTTTTATTATTATGTTTATAAATAAGAGAAGAACTGTTTCACTGTAGCAGACCGGACATGTCCGACTGTCTCAAATCTTGAATCAACAACCACAAAGCTGAAACAGAAGTGGTCTCGAGATTGATTTTCTTGACAGTTTTCAGTAGCTCCTTGACATGATAAGTGCCCGTAAATTCTGACACCTCGGTGATAATTCGGACCATATGATTCGGATATAAATATGCGCTGCTTTTGGTTATCGTAGAACAGAAAAAATGAATACCAAATTTTCAAAACCCTGGCATTCAAACTTCATTATTTTTTCATGTATTATCAATTAACGGTCAATTTGATATGTTGATAGTTTCCTTCTGTGTCTTTGATCAGTATTGCAAGAAATGTGTTTCATAAATAAGACAGTTTTATAAAAAAAGATGATATTTTGCTTTGCAGTGCAGAATAGGTTAAAAGGTTTCTTATACTTGCCTGTACTGTTTATTCGCCGAAGTTCATCGCATTTCTTTGCACGTGCTACTGAACATATTTTATCAGATTTTGTCCTGATAAAACGTTACAATTTTTCAGATAGCACTTGGTCATATGATAATTTAGTTAATTAATTTGCTGATTTAGCACATCACATGCTGATAATGACCATCTTGAATGATGCTTATCGGGATAGTGCCGCTTATATCATGCATTAAAATGTGAATCATATATCATTGAAAACAATTAATTACCAGAATAATCTTAGAAGATAAATTATGAAGAATCGTTTAGAGTCAACAAAACTGTTTGCAATATGCACAAAATATATGGAGGTATTACATAATTGTTAACTGTTTTATTCTCTGTTCCTTTCTTTTCTTCACGTTTCGCTCCTTTCTTTCTACTAGGTCAGTCCATTCTGTATTGTTGAATAAAATATTGTTTACCCTTCCCACTCCTCCATTTAGTAATTGGCCTAAGCGATATTAGTTGTGAACGTTGTATCCAGATTTTTTCCTAGCCTTTAAATATAATATTTTAAAATTATGTAATAAGCAAAAACTTGTTTTGTTTATATCGGAAAGACACAATTTAAATGAATAATTACAATGTTTGCGAAAGTGTGCCTTATCTAAATACATGCAACCTGATACAGCATTACTTATTTCGATATTAAGTCAATTGTTGGGCGATTTTTCACCCTCTCTGCAGGAATTATTTCAGAAAATTATTAAAATACACTAAACACTGTGCCATGTCACTTGTTCAAAATGTTCAACAATTGTAATTTATAAGTGTCAAAACTTCACAAAATACTTAAATTCAAGGTTTCCCGCTGGGTTTAATTCTGCTTATATCAAGTTTGTAATGGTTCTCAAATGCAAACAGACATAGCTTCAGTAAACGCCTTTCAGTTTACATTAAAAACTTTGAAATGTTGAATAAAACTTGAGCGAAAGAATTTCGATAGTTTCACATAGGCGTCCCACCGGCACAATGGCCCTCTATTTATTCATTCTAGAACATAATTGAAACTTTATTACAATGCTGAACGCCGGGTATCCTATATTAACCCCTGGTCGAGAAAGCTTGGCTGTTGTGAATTGAGAATGTTAACATTACATTGCCACAAGACAAATTCATGCAATTTTAGAATAGACTTCATAGGGCCAGAAATTGTACCCTTGTTAATACATTGTTAAGCCCACACCGTCGATTGTTCGGTCTTCTCTGTGTACAGGATAACACAAATACTTGTTTTGAACAAATTATAGTAAAAAAGACATGGAGATTCCTTAAAAAAATCTTATACATTGAATAGCACGTGCTTTTTCTCATACTGACAAAAATTGTTAAAGATACGCTTTATTTTTTTTTTTTTTTTTTTTTGGGGGGTATATAGAATGGCAATAAGTATTGTCAATGCAGATGATAAATTAAGTCTAATTTCAAAACGATAGATCCAGTTTTTAAAAGGGATCGATAAACTATAGGATTGCTTCGCTTTTGCATTTGTATATTCGTTATTTCTAAGTAAGTTTCCGGTGATATTCTGCTTTAGACTGCCCCCCTGTATTCTTTTTTTTTCTGGGGAGGAAAATGGTCATTGGTAAACATTTCAGCGAGTCAGTTTGTCAGTCAGTTACGCAGATAGAAACGTCCCCGACTAGATTAAAAATATCGCCGTGTATGCCAAATCGTTTTATAATATGTCACTGTTACATACATCAAGAGAAACTGTAACATTCAGATACTGTACTCTTTTGCACTTTATTCTACACATAATACGCATTAAATTACCATTTTCTTCTATTTGTAGGTGAAAAGCCATTTAAGTGCGAGTTTGAGGGATGTGACCGCCGCTTTGCTAACAGTTCCGACCGGAAGAAGCACAGTCACGTTCATACCAGTGACAAACCGTACAACTGTAAGGTACGGGGATGCGATAAAAGTTACACCCACCCGAGCTCGTTAAGAAAGCATATGAAAGTGCATGGTAAAACGTCGCCGGTGCCAGAGGAATATGATTCTGATGAAGATTGTCATAGCAATGAGGAGGAAATGTCAAGCCAGACAGATATCAAACCTATCTCATCTGAAACTCCAACACCTGTTAATACGAACTCTCAAACACCAAATCCTTCAATCGCTTCTAGCCCACCTTTGACAATAAACCCCCACTCAAGTATAATAGACTCTCAACCACAAACTAAATTCAGTGAATGGTACGTGTGTCAGAGTGCGGCTGGGATGCCGACCCCACCTAGCAATGAGCATTCACCCATTGGTGGATTAGGACTAGGGTCACATCACATGCATTCACATCTATCAACACTTCATCCGCCATCTTTGATACAATATTCGTGACAAATGTATTAGATTTAAAAGTTTATAAAATGAAATGAGTACTTCGTTTACAACTTACAGATTTAAGAAGCAGTCACCTGTTTGCACAAGTTGACTAGAATTCTGTTCAGACGGAAGTGACACAAAGCGAAACCGCTTTAATATTGAGGTCAAGGATTGACGTTAAAAGTGCTCAATTATGCTTAGTTTGAAAAAGTGAAATTAGATGACATACATTTGATGTAACTCAAGTCATATATGTGTTCAATATAAATCATCAAAATTGAGGGAATGCATTAATGCTATAGACTCGATAAGACATTAACCTCGCTACACAGCAGGAAGATAGTGCAGTGCTAGACATTTCTAAGTCAATGGACACGTGACATGTCCATGTGATATCTTTTTTATTAAAAGTTTGCTTTCTATATATTGAAAATGATATACACCGAGGAGATGAGTTTATTTGAAATGAGAGCGAAATTTGACGCTTAATTGATTCGTAAATGCTATTATAAACATTAAAGGAATATTCTGCTTGTTCCATATCCTTGTTCTTCTGTATCATATTTCTTTAGAAACGTGGAAATTAATGAACAAATGTGGTTTAATGCTCGTCGTACGTATGTATATTTTAATGTATTTATATTTTTTACGATAAACGAGTCACACTTTAAGTCCTTACTTACGCACACAGTGAAAACTACATTGTTCTACTATGTTATAGTGTAGATAATGAGACGAATTATTAATTTCCCAGCATGCTGTGTTGAAGCACTTCGTCCTCGGGGAAAACAATTACTCCATATATAGCACAACTGTCACAGTTTCGGGCTAATGTTTGCTGGATTTCTGGAATACAAAGAATAAGCCAGTAGTATAGCCGTACGCATTCCCCGTATGGACGAATCTCTGCAATCATAAGTAAGACATTTAATGAAAAATGAGTTTTGTACTTCTTTGATAGAAAACTATCAAAGTAAACAAAATATTAGCGTAAACATCATCTACTAGTTAGTCCGCTCACGTTTAAGTAATGCAAGGAGATTATGCCTCCTATACTTCCTGTTATAAGTAAGGCAAACCCGGCATAGGCTTTACATCCCCTGGTATATCCTTAAGTATGCTATAGTTACTTTTTTAATTCACGGAAAGAGCTATTCCACAGAACTTTACTCCTATATAAAATGTTGACAAAGATCATTTGTTTGGCCAGTACCCTACTGTTAGTTATTTTCTATAGACAAATACTGAACCAGTCTACATGTATAAGCATTTCTTTATAGTCTTTGGTTTTATATAAATTCATTTTGTGTCCTCGCATTTCTGCAAAACAATAGAGATGTTAAACCTTTATTTTCAGAGTCTCGGATTTTCTTGATTTTTTACAACTAAAGACAGTTTGTAAGTTTATTCATAGGTTTCTGAAATCCATATGGACGCTTTAAATGGATTTATATCTGTTTTGAATGAGTTTTAGCCCCCCTGATGCTGCGATATAAAGACAGCGCAGTTTTGGCTCCACGGGTATGCGCGGATACCCGA
Source organism: Saxidomus purpurata (assembly GCA_022818135.1). Classification (NCBI taxonomy): domain Eukaryota; kingdom Metazoa; phylum Mollusca; class Bivalvia; order Venerida; family Veneridae; genus Saxidomus; species Saxidomus purpurata. The sequence continues at coordinate 39,739,150 of JAFMSR010000015.1, forward strand.
CTTTTTATTTGTCATGGTAATAATTTATTTCATTTTTGGATAATTTATCGTATTGCTGGAGGCGTGATGTTTTTTTAATCCTTGATAAAAAATTCCATCCATGTATTTGTCATTAACTTTTTAAAAAATGAATATGCCAAAATGTTACCGTATCTATTACCATTTAAATTGATACCTCAAGATTACATTACTGCAGAAGGATATGTTAATGATGTACAGTTACATTTACAATAAGAGGTCCATTGTATATTAGTTTAAGTTTTACGGCATTTCTTAACATATTTTAGCAAACTTACTGCAGAAACACCTTTTGTTTTGAGGCCATGTCACAGGTAAAGTTGCCACTTCTTTCAATAGTTTTAGGGGGATTCTTCTGGTCTAACAAACATTTTGCTGAAATGTAGTTTCTTTTTAAATAATTAATGTCTGCATAATTTCACCTCAACAACATAGAAACATCACCCATAGCATTACATGTAGTTTTTATTTGTTGATGTTGTTTGATGAAATTGTTCCTTTTTTATTACTCCTAACTTCGATAAATAATAAAGATACATACAATCACCCGACATATTGGGTTTTTAATAACAAATAATCTTTAAACGAAACATTTATACCTCATAGACCTAAGCCTAAGGCAATATTTTTCTTAATGATTTTAATGTAACACTGTTCACCATGTCTATATCCCGTTGTCATACAGTGACAGAATATATATTTAATATTTTCCGGTCATGCAAATGTCAGAATCTTGCCATTTAAAATATTAATTTTGTAGGTGGACGGTATCACGTGCAAATTCCTTATTATTTCCCTGAATTTTTTTATTATTATTGTTTTGTTTGATGAAATGCTCTTTTTACGAAATGTCTGTACAATACAATTGGTAACTGACTACCTATTCAACAAGATAAAAATTAATACTTACGCAAACGATTTTACCATTTAGAACTACGCAAATGTAAACATATCTTTTTTTACTACTTTTTAAAAAATTGCAAACACAAAATATTTCCTGTCGCACAATAAGCTAAATGTATTATTTTCATTTTTGATATTGAAGTATATAGTAACTAGAATTTATTACAATACATGATATTTAAATGAGGACACAAATTTTATGAGGGATTGATATATGTTTGTTTGGTGATATAATGTACATTTATTGTATTTTTGAAATGTTTGTAATGCACATTATGGCCAAAAGCTTGGTTGTCATAGTTATGTATAAATATTTATTATAAGAATGACTTACAAAAAATCGAGTAAGCTATGTCAGTAGAACTATTTTGTGAAACAGATCGTGTATATTGAAAAAGTGATAATTAAAATATGAAATTTACCAACCGTGTTTCTTTATAAAATTGCAAAAAGCGTACACATTCGAATCTCTCCCATCCAATCCAATGGACTGTTTGCTCCCGGCTGTCTTCAGTATTTGAGGTAGCTATGATTTGCACCATCACGGCTGCAGTTATTTTGGTTGTTGTTGATGCAGCTTTGTTAAATATTGTTGCTTTACCATTGCTATAGCGGGACTGACTTATTGCCGTTATGTAATCTTAAGGCAAAGGCAACAGAAGAAATGTTTCAAAGTTTATTTACAAACATGCATGGCGACAGCATTAGCAATTTCTGGAATTTATGAAATCACATATTAAACAGATAGGTGATTGTGATGATGTTGAGGATGATAATGAGGGGGAGGATGATGATGAAAAATGATTATGAACGCAATGAGATGGATAACTACGCTGTATAAAAGTCTCATTTTCAAGTCTGTACCTTTTGATAAATCAATCTACACGTATGAGTATTCCGTTGTTCTAACTTATACTTTACAACTTTCTGGAGTCAGGCTTCATCTGGTAATAAATATCCAGCTAGGTAATGTAGAGATACAGGAAAGATATATGCTTGTAAATACCGACCTGGACATGTCTACCACAGTTTTATGACGAAGTTTGGTATAAAGATGCTGGGCGAAAAAGATTATATGGGACGTCTTTATCACGATATTCCGCAAGCCCCGCGCCATATTTATTTCATAACACAAAATATCTTATTATGTAATATATATCATTTCATCTTAAGAGCGAAATTTTAAACATTGGTTTAATGTTAACTATGTTAAGCTTAGGTAAAACCCAGACGAAACCTAGTGCACCAATTTAAGCGATAACATCTTCAAAATTCTCAATGGAGAGGCTCAGTGCAAACTGTAGTTTTTGACAAATTTTCTTTACTAGAAGTCATGCATTGTTTTCAGTTTTTGCCTTTATTTTTTATAAGGATGTTTATTTAATTTGTAGGCTGAAATAAAGCTGAATACACATTTGCTTTCAACTGTGCTGAGCGTTTAGTTTCTTTTTTATATCGATTTTTATTTTTCGTACTGTATACAATACAGTTATCTTGTTCTTTCATAGAAATATGAAGTACCTTCCCTTGACCCACCCTGTTAAACTCTCCAATAAAGTATAACTCGTTGAATAATTACTTAAATTGAAATCCAAAAACACACACAAGTGTTTTTGTTATGGTGAAATATGCTTGCTAAGAAGAAGGGCGAACATATGTACAAGTGATATTAATATGAATTAAACAAGAGTTTAATTACGCACAGATAGCCTTACCATCGAGTGCGACAGTTCTTGAAGAGGGAGCCATATTTCAATCCCATTGACCTATTTGCTCACAGGAAATATATTTCATATGAAATCAATGACTTACTTTAAATAGCTTTTCCGCAATGCAATAAAATTGCAGTCCATACTTCACGTCGCCATTGACTGCGATAAAAATACACGCTGGACTAAAAAATCAACATTGAAACTTTAAAAATGATATATAAATATATCGACAGTGTCTCTGCTGTGGAATAACACGGAATGAAAATAAATGCTTAACTACATGTTGCAAAAGTATACTCATTTTATATGAAAACGTATATGTGATATCTTTGTTCATCATAAGAACTAAATAAATATTGAGCACTCACAGAAACAATTAACATTTTCAGTATTCTTTTACGAAAGCATATCAGTTAAATATTTTACAGTCAGTATTGATATTCATCAGGAATGGTGAATGTATAATTATCAATATATCGACCTGATCGTATAAAGAATAAATTGTATGAATGCAGACATGGATTGCCCTGATAACCACAGCCCGGGTAGTGACAATATTTTCACCGTACTGTAAGGTATACTACTGTATTCTGGCATTGTTGCAAGAGATTGCATTATGTTTATGATAACCACACATCAGGTAGCCACATTTCACTGTACTACAAGGTATACTACGGTATTTTGGAATTGTTGCAGCAGATCGCATCTTTTTTCTAATTACTACAGCCTGATTTTGAACTGAACATATATCTAAGTTTACAGTACCCTGTAGTCTGTTTGTCATTTTTGTTACCCTAAGACGTTTTCGTCTTGGAATCTCAAACACTTCCGCTGGTGGTATATTAAAAGCAAATACACATACCATACCCTTTAGTAACGTTTTACTACGTTTCACATTACAAACAGTGATTCTTAACTTTCTCTTTCCAATACGCCAGATCAGCCATTCACGTTACACGTTTAATCATTATTAATTGTAAATGATTTAACCACTTTTCACTACGCGGAGCCTAAGTCAATTGAGCAGAAGGCTTCATAATAGCAGCAGCTTTTCAATTATACTATCAAATAAGGAGCTCAGTGGTATACTTTACTACGAGTTAATTAAATCACGAGATGCATCATACATCGTTAATTCTAATATTTTCTCGCTTGGTATGATATTAGAGTATCTTATATAACTGTTGATAAAACAAGAAAAAAGGAGAAAAGAACGTTATTTGTTATTTTTGTCAGCAACATGGTATAGTATGGAACTATATGTAAAATAGAATAGACAATGTGACGGCATCTCAATTGACATTGTCCACAAGCAGGATAGAGGAGACTATTATTTATATTTTTGGCACAACGGCGACATACACTCAGTTCCAAAAGAAAGTGTGCACTTTGTTTTCTGTGATTTTTCATCGACTACTTTTCTGAAAGCCTATATATTTGGTACCAAAATTGAGATCTGTTTACATACAATATGGCGAACATTTTAGATTTTGAGTTGCGCTCGTTTTAAGTGGTTGTTTTTAAACGAAAAAGGACGGGGTGTTAAAATATTTAAAATTAAGAAGTGCACACTTTCTTTTGGAACTGAGTATATACGTACACACTTGCACGCACAGATGTACATTAATTCTGCTTGTTGCACACAAAGCATGCGGCCATTTGGTGTGCCGGCCACACTTTGACTTCTTTTCAAATGATTTCAAGTTTATGTGGTGTGATTTATGTCGGCAATATAAACGTCATCTTTTATACCTAAAATACACACACATTTATCGGAAAGACAGACGGAAACAAAATAGTTTCAAGTGACAAACCTTGGAGCTTTGTTGCAGTGTGTAACATCTTGAAAGTAAAAGCTTATTTTAATGAACACGTGACCAATTTGCCAACCAGGCATCTAAGATAAATGTTGTTGCCTTGTATTTGTTAACGTGTTGTCATTATATCATTTTGAAGTTGCTTAAACCCTTTGTTTCCGGCCCATGCAAATGGCGATGCCCTTATGTAAAACTGTTTCTTCAGAAATGGTATTGCACGGGTTTTCAGTTGAAATGTACCATACTGCCGCTTACAACTACAGATTTGTAGGAATATACTGAACCAAGCAGTTGCTATATCAAATTTACTATTCAATAGGGAATTATATCTAACCGTAACCTGGCTTCAAATTATGAAACAAGACAAATACATTTACACCACTAATACAGTCACATGACCTTAAGTTTGGATAGCGATTGATCAAATACTTACTAGTTTATTGTTTCTATAAGTGAACGTTGATTGCAAGTATTAGTATGCAAGTGTGTCTTTCAAAGAAAGCGTAAATAGCATATTTTCAGGAGAATGAAATTTGTCTAAACTACTGTAAAATATTTTTCAGAAACAAATTGTGGTGCAGTTATAAGCCCGATAGTAACTACTGCAATGTATCATTTTCTATCATAGCATAATCTTCCCATTCACCGGCATCAGTCTTGCCAAAGAATGTAACAAACAAATACTGTAACGGCTGTTAATAGTTCATGTGACCGAACTGTATATTATTGAATAGAATTGTACCGTCATCCTGTCACTGGTTTCCAAATAAGGTAGGGACAGTAATTTGAATGGAATGAGTTTGTATGCATGTTTTTGAAATTAAATTATCTTTTAAGTAGCTACTTGAAATTATTTTACAGAGCATTAGAGATACTTTTAATTCAGCAATGTTTACACAATTGTGCTTGCTCAATATTTGCTGTTGACACTTTAAAGGTAGTGAAGGAAATGTTATATGCATCGAGTATATGTCGATAAATGAATTTTCGCCAAGCACTTGTACTTCGGCAATTCGTTCTATTCGTTCTTTATTAATGTCTTAGAAATTATCATACATTAGTTTTTCGTGTAATTTGTGCTCTGGGACACGCCAGTATTCGGATTCATTTTTCTTATCTTACCAAGGGACGAAGAAAATGTGTTTGTATCTCGTTTCTCTCTGAAACGTAAAAATGTTTGATTTACACTTGGACGCATAAGGCTTTGGATTATTTCCTATTCTAGACAACATTTTAAAGATTTTCAGGAACGTTTCCTGCCCCTTCAAAAAGAATAATGAAAACAAAAACTTTAATGCAACACTTTTTTCTATATTCATTAACAGGAAAGAAAGGTTAAGTCATACAATATTTGAATAAAGTGGCTTTTGCTATAAATATTAATTGCTATACCTTTAATTCACACAGACGATGGCGACTGCCTGACTGATTCGCTTATTTTTCATTGACTTTCGCTATTCAATTAAAACGGATCATTGAAAATAGAATCTTCTACCCCATGGGGTATTGAAATATGCATAAAGAAGCAAAATGGGAAAATTCCGGTTATTCTGGATATTTAAATTCGAATTGAATATTAAGATCTTCACTAAAATAGCGTTAGTTGCGCGGTGTGAGTTTAAAGGTTGACAAACCGAAGCACTTGAAAACAACGCGTCGAGCGCGTGGAATTGAGTCCCCCGCCGCTAAATACCAGCTCTTTAAGAAATTATGTATATAAAGAGTACCACTTTTGCCATGCTGTTGGTAGCCTTAGATGGATTTTGTTCACTTTTCGACACTCTTGGATGTTTAAACTGTTAATAAATAACACAGCTGTGCTTCAAGTGGACAAGTATAAGTGCACATGGTGTTTATATCTAGTGTGAGGTAGTGAATGAACGTCCCTTTTAGGAACAAAAATAATACATGGACATTTTTCACTTTCCGAATATTTTTATGCATCACTTAATATTCTTTAAGACATTCTTTAAAAAAAAATGAAATTGACAAGAAGTCATATTGGTCAATAACAGACATAAAACCCCGACTTTGTTTGAACCATCATTATAAAATATGTTAATTTACAAATTCATCATACATTTTAGTAACCCCACATTTTCATTCATTATGGCAGAAAAGATAAAAGAAAATGGAACAAAACAAGACAAGATAGTTTAAAACAAAATGATGCAAGAAACGAATGAAACGATAAATTAAACAATACATGAATATAAATAAATAAATAAATAAATAAATAAATAAATAAATAAATAAATAAATAAATAAATAAATAAATAAATAAATAAATGTACACAGCACGTCTTCTTACTCTTTTATTTAATGTTTCGTTTTTCAAGCTTCTTAACGGTTTGTGAAAATCATTCGGTACCCTGATACTGCGTAACCATTATCACGGCATCTAAAAGTTGATAAATCAAGACGGAACTAAACCGCAAATGGGATAAACTATTTCGACCAGAAACTGTGAAACCTCATCTACACGACCTTTACAAATCGAATACGATCATCCGTGTTAGGATGGACAGGCAATTGTTGTCAATGTCAATGTGAGAAAATGGAGAAATTCCGATACAATTCCCAAACATGGTCACCTATAACCTTTTACAATAGGATTAAAAGGAGTTCATTTTTGGGAAGTTCATTTAATCTGGCCTGGACAAAACCCCGTAATTTGACATATGAATACGTTCAATAAGACGGTGACCGAAGAACACTTGTCAAATATTCGCGACCTCATTAAAACTCCGGTAGCTCAGCATGTCCGGACACTAGATTAGTCCGGAATAATGGTTACCTGGCCGTGAACAATGGCGCCCAGCCTGGATCCCGCAGTACATTCGCCACTTCGTTACATAACCAAAGTTTTCTATCGACGGGCGGGTATTATCCTTAAAACTAATTATAAACACTGACAAGATATCGAGAAAGTTTCTCAATGCCTTAGAATTGCAATATGACTGAATTCAAATGATTTTAATTTGGTTACCGTGTCAATTATGGTAACAGATTCTGCAAGACTAAACTATCAGTGCATCGAAGAAGACCATTTGTGAGTCACATGACTATTGTAAAAGTTATAAACAGTTTTGTCAAAAGCCCTTATCTCAAAAGAGACCAAATGGACACAAATTTTTTTTTTCATACATGTGTACGAGTGAAGAAAAATTTCAAAAATATCGCATACGATGCCATTGATTTACTGGAATGAATTTACTATAAAAGAATTGTCGTTTTTTTACAATGTACAGTAAAATCTCGTTAGTGCAGTGTGCACATGCTTACAGGTTGCGTTGTCTATATACTGAAAGTTCATACCCGTCAAGTTTGTAAAATGATTTCACTAATTGCATGAAATCTTTACACAATTACTTTTAACAGTTGGAATAAACCAACAGCTCATTAATGAAAAAGTACTTAGATTTTACCATGTCGTGTCTTATTGCCTGGGTCAGCGGGCGTAACGTACCTTGCAGCAAGCGGCACGGATTAAAGAAAATATCCAATTAGTTAAAGTTGACCCTTGGTGGACGGTGGTCAAGCGCACAGAGGTGGGCACCCATTATGGGATAAGTGACACAAGGATTAAGCAATGTTCATGATAATTTTCAACTGTGCAGGAATTTAGAAAATAATAAATCAGTAAAATGATTCGACATTTAGTGAAATAAATGTAAACGTAACTGCAATTGAATGTCGCATTAGTCAACATAAATCAATGTTCCACGAATGCTTCGTGGCTGAAATTACATAAAATGCATTCCTTATAAAGTGTTTTCCATGTATTAATTAAGGGTTTTCTTTCTTAAGTCGTTGGCAATGTTTTAAATTGTTATATATATAGAAATTTGCATGGTCCTGTTTGGAAACAGCGTCTGCTAAGATATAGCCTCGCCACCAGGCTAGATGATGAAATATATCAAAGCAAATTACTTTCAGCCTTTTATTCTTACAGGACTCGGTCATTTTACATTTTTGGCAGCAAAGGGAGTTAATTGAGTAAGAGATAAATGGTCAGATAATCATACAACGAAATATTAAGTAGTCTAGCTAAGAACACATGACCTTGTAAAACGTCAACGGATGGGGAGATTCCCATTAAATTGCAAAATGGTAAGATTTTTATGCATTTCAGCATTACAAGTGCAATTACAATGTTTACATTTAATCTATATCGACTTAAATGTTTATGAGAAAGGCACCCATGGTTTATGCCAATGACATGATACCAGCGTTCCGATGAGTCCTCCACATCAATAAACATTCTTGCATTGACTGATTATGCACAAGTACGAAGACTGGCATTCAGTCCTTACATTTACTATTTCTTACTCAGTATTAACTCCCTTTGCTGCTAAAAATGTAAAATGACCGAGTCCTGTAAGAATAAAAGGCTGAAAGTAATTTGCTTGGAGTTAAATAAAATAGATTATCATCCAGCCTGGTGGCGAGGCCTACAAGTATATAGTAAGTAACAGTCTAGTACTGGTTCTTCCAATGAACGATGGCGAGGTGAACTGCCAGCCTGTAAAAATGACCAAATTTACCTTAAACTCATACAACAGCAATACAGAAAAATAAAATCACAATGTTGTTAGATTCACATACTGTCATAAATGATCGAAACATGGGTAATTGTGTTATCATCATGAACAAGATTATGAACATCGACTCTGTTATTATTAAAATGCTTGCAACTTTAATAACATATCGATGGTATCTTAATTTGATAAGGTATTGCCGTAATAGAATTAATTCACTTGTCACACATTTCCGTTTGCAATGCTCGGCATAATATTAAAGTATTTGGATAATAGATAAGTGTGTAACTAAGATTTCCTACTCGGATTTCCTCCTGTAGAATTCCGTGGGTGGGGTATTGTATCCGTGTTCGAGGCACGTTACAAAGATCAAGTGTCGCTGCACCGGTAGGAAAGTAAACATTGGATACCCCGCAGGTGTGAGGATGATACGGTAGATATAAACTAACCACTCAATCAGTAGACGATAACGATATTTACAACACTTCAATTCGACAATATCATGCATCGGAATGTTTTGATCTGTCAAAACGCTCGTCAGGTCAAGTCGTGTCAGCGCTTTATGGATTATAAACTGAGAGCGTTTCAGTGATACGGATGGTGGGGAATGATGTTGTATATTGTTTCCAAAAAGATTTTAGTAAACAAAACACTTGATAACGTAATAAGTTCGAGTTTCTGATCTTTATGCCAAGCTGTGCAATAATTCCTCGTTTTAATCGTGCGATGTTTTGTAACTTCCGGTTTCCAACATTTGACAGCTTCCGGGATGATAAAAATTAAAATTAGGTCTTCATTATCCTGATAGAAAGTAACTAATCAGGCCTTTATCGGCTTAATTTAAATAAGAAAGAGCAGTGAAATTTCCTATGCCCAGTATGTGCCCACTTCATCAACACATTACGGTGATTATAATTTTCAAAATGTTATAAAATTAACTTTCCTCTCACTGTGCTTTATTAGTTTCCGACACGATATGAATGTGATAGTAAAGCAAAGTGTAAGAAGTTCAAATCTTATCGGATCGTAAACGTCAGGTGTGTGTGCTTGTTTGGTACATAATATTTTTTTGGGGAAAAAGAAGTATGATTAATTTTGCTAAACATGCACATTGTGTAATAAAACAACTTCACCTTAGCCGGTGTAAGAAGACAAAGTATAATTGAAAGCTACACCCAGTACACCTGAGTAATCATTTGCATGCATTTTTTCAGCATGCCACGTTACAAAAACAAGGGTTTTACAATATTATGATTGTAAAAAAAACGAATTCAGAGTTTTGTACACATACTCGTCATTTTGTATTTCAACTGGACCCCCCCCCTCCCCCCTCCCCACCAAAAAAAATAAATAAATAAATGAGTAGATCTACATCGCTCTTGAAATAAAAATTGCTCTTGAAATAAAAATTACTGCAGATACATTTCAATAAGTCTTCCACTATGACTTGTCAATTTAGCACCGACTGGTATGATAGACCTATGAAAATTGACAGGTACATAAATACTGGAACGTGTTATTTCTGCTCAATGCGGGATGAAAAACTGCCCTGACACTAAGCTTGTATAAATACAACAGGTCCGTCATTCGGTATTGCTGCCTGTACTATGGGCATTATGAGTAATATTAAAGGAATGATATTCTATTCTACAGTAAACAATCAAAGCAGATATGATATCTTTAACAAGTTCTCAAGTTTGTATTACCGCGATAGATTGATAATTTTGGTAATTCAAGTATCTATAAATCACAGAACCATCTGTTTTTGATTTGGACTGGTATACACTTGGTTATTATTTCAATAGGAAATGATCGGCTGTCATATTTTTATGTAAGATAACATTTAATCGGGCTAGAATAGTTGGGTAGCGTGTCAGTTACACGATCCTGGCATTTTTACCCTACATAGAAAGTACAAAATTCTTATTTTAGTTGTCACTGAACAACAAATGGCTTTACGAACACAGACTACAATATATTATTTCGCTTTTTTGATATGGAGGTTTTTTTTTTTTTTTAAGGTTTTTTTTTATGTAGAGCTTGTTTTTTTTTTTGTATAGAGCTTCTTTACTTCAAGTACTAGAGTATGAATCCTTTCGTTTTATAATGACGTGGTCAAGTGTTTTTTGAGCATTTTAAATTCTTAAAATAATCATGTTTTAAGCATTTAACTCTTATTTTTTCCGCCAAAACGTGCTCTAAATTCAGAATTGAGATCCATATACAGGCACGTACGACATATCAGTTTGGGACATTACTCTTTTAGTACCCTTCCACCCTACACGTATTTTGTTTTGCATGATCCATCCTGTTCATTTTGTCATTGAGTTTAGAAATAATCTTCAGACTTAGGACTGCTATAAGTCTTGTCGGTCCCTTGGAAGCATATTCCGAGGCATGCACATTCTGAGTCGTAACTTCTTATACACATGTATAGTCTGATATAAGCTATAGTGTATACCTTCCCATACTAAGAATTCGAGGATTCGTTCTTCTGCATTTAAGACTTGCTTTCGTGGTGGTTGTAGATTATTTGATACGTTTTATCTTTTGCCATTTTAGAAATGTATATTTTGCGAAATTACTTTATAATTGTTTCGATACAAAGAATTTTCTTAAATCATAAACTTTTAATGCCAGGTAGCACTATTTTCAACAAAATGGATGGCCATATACAAATGTAGTCATTGGTTTGTTAAGTGCATAAAGACGAAAACTGTTTATGAATAAGACTTGGAGTAAGAATACTCGACTATGAATTATATTTCATATTCATCTACATTCATGATAAAAGTTGAATGTGAATATTCCATCTAGCTCGACAATGATACTGTATAACTTAACCGATTGTCGAGTTAAAACTGAATGTTCTGCTGAACATTGCAGGTCCATATTGTGACTGATCTATGTTGTGAACGAATGTCGAGCTAGACGGAATAATAAGCTGAACATTGCAGCTCGACATTGCGATTGACTTAATTTATAATCGAATGTCGAGCTAGAACAAATGTTTATTTGATATTGAGCTTGACCTATAATGTAAATGAATGTCAACTAGATCGAATGCTCAGCTGAACATTGCAGCTCGACTTTGAGGTTGTCTAACATATGACTTTAGCGAATGCTCAGTTAAACGTCGCAGCTCGACATTGAGATTGACCTTTGTTGTAAAAGAATGTGGAGCTAGAACGGCTGTTCTGTTGAACGTTGCAGCTCAAATTTGAATAGTGCAATGAATATGTTTATGTCCATGTCTATATATATATATATATATATTCAGCTAGACATTGCAGTTGAACATATTAAAGCAGATATGAATGTTGAGCTGGAGTAAGTGCCGAGCTAGATATTCCAGATATACATTCATTTTCACTACATACTAGTATGTCGGATGTCCAGCTGAGTAAAAGGTCGAGCGGGACATAACAGCTAAACATTCGTGATATATTATACATGTCGAATGTCGATTGCCGATGGCCGAGCTAGCTTCACGCACATTAAAAAATACGATCATACCTTTGCACCAACGTTTAATAATCTTACAACTCATCCTTAAATATTAAAGTCATATGATTCTTTCATTCTCATCGTCATATGACATTAAACGTTATAATTCCACGTTTTTCTCTGCGTTTTCATGAATGTGATTCAGGACTAAAATTAAGATGGACATATCAATGAAAGCTTTAGGTTTAAATGCGATAAGACAAATAGATAAAAAGTATTTGATTCAAGAAGTGATAGTCTTGATTTTTGCAATACATGTCAAAATAAATTACCAGAGTGTTACAGTGTATATACAAGTGTTGCTGCCGTCAAATTATTTGATTGCACTAAAAAAAAAACTTTAGGCATGTCGATCTTAATAAAATTCATGTATGTCTGGTTTTACTATCACATAACTTGTCTACTGCAGCAGTTCAAAAATATATCAATGAAGTCTCGATTTGCCTTGCTTTTCTTGATAATACATTTCCAACTGAGTATCAAGTGAAACTAACACTTGATCGACTTGGTGCGCATAGACGCCGATTCATGTTTTCTTCTTTCCGTCTTAAAAGTGTTTGAAGATTGCTACTGGACACAAAAATGGTGCATTATTAAAGGAAGAATCCGGTGCTCTATGAGTTGATTTAAACTTCAAATCAAATCATAACATAGTAAATACCCTACGAAGGGCTATCAATGGTAACATTAATAACTACCAAAACATGTCATTGTTGTGAGACTTACCCATCTAAAATCAGTTTTTCATTTTGACCCTCTTGGTCACAATGAATGTACTAAACAATGCTATCTATTGTGATTTAGAGTTTAAAAATAATCATAATGTCTGCAACTTCACATAAATGTCATTAACCACCGTTACACTTTTACACACATGGACAACTTTTGCTAATCGACCACTGATCAGTTTGGTTTAGCGGTGTCGCAACACATTTGTAAACTAAAAGTAATCCGATTTTTTGGAGCTCGGTCAAAAATGAATGACGGTGTTCTACGATGTTGTATATAATGGCACAAATGGTGTAAACCCTTTATATTCAAAGCTTCGATAAAAGAAAACATTTATTTGCTGGTTTATGGAGGTCTACACGAAAATGTGCCGAACCACGTGATACGGTATTTCGCGACATTATCAAACGTTCCTCCCGTTCCGTTTAAAACACTACCCGAAAATGCAGCGCATGTGCAGACAAACTACTGATGGATATGTTTTACAGATTAATCAACAGTTAAACTTCTTCACTTTAGTAAATCAAAATAGTACAGTATTATCATGAATTATAGCATAACTATCTTTGCCAATTTTATACAACTTCACTTTATATGCTTTAATTTGCTTGCTCTCCAACGTGGTCTTGGCATTCATAGAGTCCATACTACGGGAAAATATATTTCTAGGGAACATTTGAGATGTAAATGGCTTTTCTAGGTTTTCCTGTACAGATTTTATATGCTCTTGCAGTGACACTGCAGGGCCAGTTTCCTGGAAACGTAATGCGTCCTTCTATAGCGACACGATGAGCGAGTACACCCAACCGTCTAACCAATTTCAACTTATTATGTATGTTTACAAACACAGCACCGTGTTCTTGCGAAACAGTAGTAGAAATTCTGTTTCCGAGTGGCATATTATATAACATGTTTTGACTTTTAATGATTGGAGAATGTCAACAAAAGCGCGGTAGCATGTGTGAAGTTCGGCGATAACCACCGGGGAGATCCGATTATGTTACATTTCATGCTGCGAAGATAAACGAAATTATCCGATTGTCTTGGAAGCTTGCACGTGATCATATACAGCTTGTAAAAAGAAAATTAATCGTATTTAAAACATTTACAATTTTCTGCACCTCCCTATTAAACGCAAAAATCTGATTTTCTTGTTACACAATATTTTGACGTTCAATGATGTAAATAACTAAAACTACTTGTAAAATAAGTGCTTGTCATTATTACCCGGGTACTAGTGTACTGTTGCATGTAAAATCACTTATATCACTAGACTTTTAAGACTAAAAAAATGTTTATGTGTGAACCTGAAACTTTGGTGAGAGGAAAAAGCTTTCTACCCCCCCGCCCCCAGCCCCCTTCCCACCCACACACATAAATTTAAGTTTTTAATTTATTTTCATGTTAATTTTGGGCAAGAGCGGTACAAGCTATGCTTTGGAATATAAATTGAAATCAAAATTGTAACATATTATGCGACTTTCAATTCCGCATACAAATGCTGTCCTTTTATGCAAAACATAAAAAACACTAATACAAGTGAGATTTATTTCGCTTTGAGCCAATGATATTCCGTCTGACACTAAATTCATTTGCGACCTTTGTGTAATTTATTAGCAATGTTCTAAAAACCACAGACAGTTCCTCCTGTTGTGAGTAAAATTTGACAGCTTTGCAGAAATTAAAATGTAACATAATGTTAAAATTATTGATGCAAATTATATGTATGAAAACTAATTCAGTAATAGAGTGATTCTCCTGATTTATGACACAATATCCTGAAGATTTGGTTAGAATACAACTGTGTTATAGTCTATCAGGGATACTTGTCAAAGGATTTTCAATTTTCTAAATCCTTTCAAAACAACATCATCAACTTTCTCTTTTATTGCTAATGCATTGATATTGTGTGGATTCATTGTAGGGAACGTAAAGTAATGTTCACATTTTGACAGGTACGTAAATTAGCCTCGTGATTGATCGACATGTCGCGTAGGGATCCGTAATCTACATTATGTCGCCGCATTGTAAACCTCAGCATCAAACGCCCAGGCACTGCGTGTGCGCAGTCGTGATATTTTCAATCACTGCGACGCCTGGTGGGTTTTCAAATAGCGCCATCTACCGAGGAAGATAGATGTGACATCGGGGAATTCAACCGCGACGAATTTAGTTCCTGGGATTGAGAGGAAACAACCGGACCGTGTACGTCACAATTTTCAATCAGTGTATGGAATTTCTCTGCATCAAGCACCCGTAACATGATCTTTATGAATTTTGCGATGAATTCAACGGTACACAGGCAATTTATTTAATTTGTAAGGAAAGGTGAAATCCATTTTGGGCCATTTTCATATTTCCTTTACACCTATTTGAAATATGACACTTGGTTATTAATATAATGAGCATTTCTCCATTTCTTTTTGGATTAAAGGTAAAAGATGACAGGCTGGAGTGATGTGATTTATTGGATACTCACCTGGGGAAAAGTCGAGCAGAAAATTTTAAACGTAGTCTGTAATGGGTTTTTGAATTTCCTAAAAAATTACCAGCGGATAATGCATTTAATGTGCTAATGTGATATTTAATGGAAAAGTACAATTTCAGAATTCGAACCATGAACTGTATAGACGGCTGGTTAACATTACCGAAAAAAGTCGATTAAAGTTTTTCACTCCGTATGGTAAGATATCGCTTCAACAGTGCCAGCCGTGTAACGAAATACATGAATAAATAGATGAATGCGAATGAATGAATGGCTCAATAAATTAATATCGAAATTGAAAGGGAAGGGTAACATCAACAATTTTAAGGCGTAAACAGATTACAAACAAGCATTCACAAAACACATATGCTTGCGCAGATAACCGCCTCCGTGTCACTGATTGGAGGCCATGGGTTCGAGCCCTGCTATCGGCAATGTATCTTCATATGAGAAAACGGAGTTCTAGTATGTATAGGTTATACGTCTTTATTACAGGAATAAACAAATTTACAGTTTGCCCTACTTTCCAATCCAATCAAATGCCCCTATTTCATTCAAAAAAGCTAATTGTATTCTCCATATTGACTCAATATCTCCAATATGAAAATAATTATTTCACTTATTTTTCCAATAAGTGAGACTGTGACATCACAGAGCTAAGCTCCGCCCTTAATCTCTATATATTTCAATACAAATATGTCTGTCGATGGGAAACTGTAAGCCGGTTATAGGTCCATATTACAGGAATAAACAAACTTTTGCATCGGTTCGCTAGCGCTCCTCGCAAAAATTTGTTTATCCTGTAATAGACCTATAACCTTTATGCGACGGAGCGTCAGCGAACCGATGCAATAAGTTTGTTTAAGTTTTCTCAACAAAAGCCCCTTTTCTTAAAAAGCATGTATTCTCCTATTGGCTCAATATTAGTATGAAAATAATTATTTCATTTTTTAATAAGTAAGCGGGCACTAGGCTCCGCCCATCTCTATAATTTCATACAAAATTGTCTGTATATGGGAAAATGTAGCCGGTTATAGGCCATATACAGAAATAAAAAACTTATTGCATCGGTTCGCAACGCCCCTCGCAAAAATTTGTTTATTCCTGTAATATAGACCATAACCTATACTGTTCCGTAATATGGACCTATAACCGGCTTACAGTTTTCCCATCTACAGACAATATTTGTATGAAAATATAGAGTTAAGGGGGAGCTGCTCGTGATGTCACAGTCCTTTTGGAAAATAAGTGAAATAATTACTTTCATATTGGAGATATTGAGTCAATTTGGAGAATACAATTGGCTTTTTTGAATGAAATAAGGTCATTTGATTGGATTGGAAAGTAGGGCAAACTGTAAAGGTTATTCTTAGGAAAGTTGGACTGTCCGACTGTCAAATCTAAAGTTAAAAATTTGAATCCGTTGCTGGTACCTAATGTTTGTATTTTTGCAGATCGGATTTATTTATGTCTAAGTAAAAGTATTTTATTTGAACGTACGTTCTGTTGTAAACGTCAAAAATCGGATTTCTTTTTGTTTACACATGTTTTGCGGCACCACTTAACTAAACTGATCACTAGTTAAAGTTATCCAAGTAGGTAAACCTTTAACGGTGATTAAAAGGACATACCCTATAACTGATGTCAAACTAAATAACTTCCAAAACATAAATAATAGAATCTTTGGACGTATTATAACTTAACCTAAAAAGTTCAGCTATGCATTCCCAGTCATTATCGATAAAATCAGCGGTACTATACTGCAGAACCGTTAACCATTCAATAATCTATGTAGAGTTGTACAATTTACAGAAAGCCTCTATATTTATTAATTGTTGTAAAATGGGGCATTTTTCGCTATAGGTTCTTCTTTGAAATTGTAATTATTTTATCATTTTACGTAGATGTAGGGAGTGTCCCTTTAATGACAATGATGTAAAAAAACAAAAATAATATCAAACAGGGAATGCCACGTACCAAAAACGTTGCCCCCCCAAACCACCCCCATTGCCCCAGATTACACCACCAACACACACACACAAAGTTGCATTGTGATTATTTTAAAACTTTAACATGAAAAATAGTGTATACAATTTCTCCTTTAAACATATTGATTTTAAGTGGGTGATTGTCATAAAAATATATAAATGTTTTGGTAGTATTTATGCTACCATTGATAGCACTTCTAGGGGTATTTACTATGTTATAATTTATTCTGAAGTAGAGCACCTTTAAGCCTTGAAACAATGCTTGCACAACCACTGTGTGTTAGTTGGGCATAAAACCTTGTTTTCTGATGGCTGCCATCCTTTAGCCATTATATTTCTTCCGTGTGTTTAGGGAGGGCAATGAAATTAAACGTTCAATTGCATCTTTAAGTTAAACTTGATTTATTTTATTGAAATTTGAACACACATTGTGTGTACGAACTTTACATCAATTACAATAAACGGCAACCAAACATCAAAGTCCTCGATTGTTATTTCTATTACCGCATCTATTTTTTACATCTTCAAGCAATGAAATACCGCCATTATTCTTTTAAAGTTGTTACAAGCATTCAATAAAGTGATTTCCATTGAAAATAATTTGTAAGCACTCGGCTGTTAATGTTAACCCTTAGGCTTTTAAGTTACAATTACAAATCGGTACACCTGTTTCACCGGGTTGTCGAAAAAAATACAAATTGCAGTTGTTGCCTACAATACATGTGTGCGGCGGCTCTGTTTGAAGTGGTTGAAGAATTAAGAATGAATGAATTAATAAAAAGTGTTCTTTTATTGTTTAAAAGAGACGGGGTGAATAGTAACGGTTTTTGTTGTAGAACCTATCTTAAAACACTACCGTACCGTTATATAAACGCCAGAGTTTGCTTAATCTTTTATAATGATGTCATTTAAAATATTTGAAAAGGTAGTGCTTTACTGACCGTAGAATTCTCAATATAGCAATCATCTCAGTTAAGAAACTAACATGATTTCTGGAGTACACAGTATGGTTGCTTTCGTGTACAGTAAATTGTTGAGTAATTTATTCACTATATAAGAAAATGTATTGTTGGAACCTTGTGTATCTTTTTCAATTGATACAAAAAACTTGTTATTTGGCGTTTCATGTGTAAAGCCATAATCCAATAGAATGGTCTCTGACATAACTCTCCAATCAAACGTTTTGTTATATAACTGTCCAATCAAATGTTTTCTAGAATCATCGGCCAATGTTGTAATTTAAGCGCGGATATTCAAGGGGCACTCTCTACATCTAGCAGATTCTATTACCGAAGCAAAGATTATGTGTTTTCGATGAACGTAAAATGATAAATAAATACAATTTCAAAGAAGAACCTGTGGCGAAAAATGCCCCATTTTACCATAATATCAATAAAAAGAGACTTTGTGTAATAAATTGCATCCACCTATTAATTTTACAACAACTCTACATAGATTATTGAATGGTTTACGGTACTGCAGTGTATTTTAAACCGCTGATTTTATCAATAATGACTGGGAATGCATAGCTGAAAATTTTAGGTTACGTTATAATACTTCCAAAGATTCTATTAATTATATTTTTTAGCTTATTTATTTTTGCATCAGTTACAGGGTATATCCCTTTAAATTTTACAGCTTTTGAATTGTTGTTGATTTTTACAGAAGAAGCCCTCGCTTGGAAAGGATTCGGTTAAGTATCATTCTGTAAAAGAAACAAATGCTTGTGAGGTCATATGTACCGATATTTTGTCTTCATGTTACCATACCAACAACTTTGTGATACCGGTACTTTAAAAATACCTCATGTACAGAAGATTACGCATCAGAACCGTAGAAATAAATTTCCCCCAAACTTTGAAGCTTTCATTTTCTGATTGTGTTAAAAGTGCGCGTAGTTTTTCTGACAGTGTTAACGTCCGTATCCACAATAAACCATATGTGTTGCAACGTGTCACACTCTGTTTCGATTTTTTTACCCAATTGCTTAAAATACCGTGTAGCGGATTGTCTTTAACAGAGGAGTTGACAGCTTGTATGAATATTGTTCATTCGCAGCGTGTACCCACGCATTCACATGCATTATAAAATATCATTGTGACTGACCGTGACGAAACAATTCATAATCATAGCTCGATATGTTTTAGTCCGAGTTGGTGACCTGTGGCGGAGATGGTAGGGAATAAACACCGGTAATCTGTAGAACCACATGTATTTATGGACTTCATACGCTTTTGTGACATGGCTTTGGGATGCTGAGACTAATGCATTTATTTGACAATGGGCTGAGCTTAAAACTGTTCTACATAGTTTCAAGAGAGTAGTATACGAAATTGCCTATGATACAAATCACACGATAGAGAACTGTTTGCTCGAACTATTACACTATTTGCCTTCTCGAAATAATGTAATTATTCTCGCGAACAGGACTATATATATATGTGGTATAAATGGTTTGTGTATTTATATCATTATATTTTATGAATATTCCAGAAGTTTGTTATGTTCTGTTAGTGTATACATGTAGATTTATGTGATATTCTATGTTGAGATATTTATATATTTTAGACCTAGTAGATTCAAAATCGAATAGACAGCCCAAATGTTTTCCATAGCCCGAAACTGTAAGACCCAAGTGTCTCAAAAAGACCACACACCGTCGAAGAACACTACATATAGTTGTGCCAGGCCAGTGTAACAACAAGTTCACTTTTCTAAAGGAAGAAATGCATAAGCAGCAGACGCATTTCATACATGATCTGCCGTGTCATCAATTGCCCTTCACACAAATTTCCCTTATATCCGACCTTTTTTACCAACCACCAAATAATGACAAGAAAGAATCTGTTTTAATAAGAAACAACCCCTGTATGTTTTAAAGGTATGTAACCTGTCTGTCTCAGTAAATTACTTGCTGCGCTTGAGATAATTGTTAAGCATTTCATAAGGTTAGTCAGATTTACTAGAATCATTGTATTTAGTATTTTGTTTGTGACCGGCGATCGGCACGCCACATTCCGGCCACGTGACTGGCACTGTAGATTATAGGGAATCGTAGATAAGCGTTATAAACAACGGGTCGTACCGTCTATACCTTGAACGAGGTTGGTGGACCCAATAAGCACGATAACAAACAAACGTTATAGACACTTCGGCAAAGTTCAATTGAAGGAACAGTTGGCCTGGATAGTTAAATCAGCAAGTCTGGAACTGTTTTAGCAGTGAACAAGAGTTTGGCTTTGCTGCATAAATGTTAATGGTTCAATTGTATTGCCCAAAATGGTGAAATCCCTTTAGCACTGGAAGTAAAATGATAGATAATTTAAACAAGATATGTATCAGCTTTAAAGTAAGAAACCCGGATGTTAGGTCATCACATAACGTAAAAGATACCATTAACTTAAAATAATTAAATTTTGTTTCTTTATGAAAATTTATGAATGAACTATTCCAGCCCTTTTAATTAACTGCGTGTGATATTGATTGAACAAAACTCATATTATGACATAGAAATTATCAAAACATATGTAGATCAGAATTTACGAGTCCGTTAATGTTCTTCGATATCAAAATATAGCCAGCAGATTCGATGAAATGTTCTATGTTTTTATATTACAAACACGTGTTTCTTACCTTGCAGATGTTAAAAAACTAGAATCAAGGTCTTTAAAAGAGGAGTTACTTAAAATATAATGATATTTAATAATTTGAAACAATATTTTTTTCATATATCGCGTGAAATAATGAGGACCAGACATATGTATCTGGCATGTTTTGAAATGGAGTAATTGATGTCATATTGTAAACATTAATTTTAGGAAATTAAAAATATCAACACCTTACACCTTGCTCTTTTATGCCATCTAAAACGAGTCTTTCTTTAAATTTTAATTGTACATTTTACTGGCATCCGGTTGTAAAATTTAATAATTTAATATTTCCTGCACGCGTCGACTTTAATAGCATTTTCGTGGGGGTAACTCGTGACAAAACAAAGAAATGCCCGCTTTCACTCGAATATTTAAAGAAGCCAAACTTCTCTTCTTCTCTTTGGACTATCTTGAAGTTATGTTGAGTTTTTGTTATAATATCGTTAATAATGCATGTCTTTTTTATGGGCAGACATTAGCAAAGATATCCGGTGAATGTGGGCCAACGGCGTCCTGGCGAGCACCGAAAATCACGTTGCGGGGATCTAGTCCTGACCGGTCTTCAGGAAAATGATAGGCAGTTATGCTGACATTTTGTCATATTTAATTTAAGATAAAATACGTTTTAGACGATTTAGTTTAAGACGCATATCACTCTTTAATGAAAACGCCATTTTTGATACCGGTCACGTGACAGAACCCTCATCACGTGATCCATGCATTTCTCTCTAGAGTGAAGGAGTTTATGTAGTTTTACGGCATGGTAAGTTGGTACGGTTATATTGTGCCAGGAACCAATATTCTAGGTTCCTGATTGTGCCGATATTTCATTGGAATCGGACAACTAAATTTCCCACTTTTAAATATATATATATTTATAGTAAAAAAGGACCCGGGCTTGTAAAGAGGAGAGTTCGAATTATTTTCTTTATTATATTTATTGTGGTACATTTATTGCTATCTCTGCAGGTGGAATCCAGTGTTCTATGAGTTGATTCAGATTCCTGGTTGATTTAAACTTTAAAAAAAGACTAACATTGCAAATATCCCATGAAGGACTATCAACTAATAGCACAAATACTGCAAAAACATGTTTCATAAGAATCACCCATTTAAAATCAATTTTTCGTTTTGACTCACAGCAAAGTTCATGCCCTGTAGTTTTCTCTTCCAGTATTCACGAATATACATCTAACAATTGGTAATTCGTGTGTTCATTCGCGAATATACATCTTAACAGTTGATAATTCGTTTGTTCATTCGCAAATAAACAGCTAGTTCAGATGTTAATTTGCCAAAATACAGTTTGTAGTTGGCAATTCAAATGTTCATTTTCGAAAATACATCTAGCTTGAAAGTGGCACAGCCCTGTCCAGAAGACTACAAGCATCGTTAAAACTATGTCTGTCGTGAGTATCTTGTTTGTTGTAAATTCTTTGTCACCGCCTCCTGAAAGTTTACAAGCCATCCGGGGAGTGTCGCAGGCGAGTGCAAATGTTTTTAGACCTTATATAATATAAACATATAATAGTTAGCTTAACAACTCCTGAGTATTGATTCCTGGAAGTTTATGAGCCTTTATGAAAGTGTCGCAGACCAGTCAAAATGACTTAAGAGCGTACTGATTTCTTCGTTGAATAACTTCTTTAGCACCGCCTCCGGAAAGTCTGCGAACCCTCCTAAAAGTGTCGAATACTATCAAAATCGTTTACAGGTAATAGCTATCATAGGCTGAAGATCTTTATTGACATTGCTTCATGAATGTATGTGATTATTTCTGAAAGTGTCGCAGACCTGTACAAATGACTTAAGAACTTATATGCATGATTATTAGCAAGAGAATATCTTTGGCGCCGCCTTCTGAAAGTCTTCACAGATGAGTTTATATGACTTAGATGAAATTATATACATTTTCATTAGCTGACAAACTTTTTTGGCACCACCTCGTGAAAGTCTGTGAGCCTTCTTGAAAGAAAGGCCAAAATGTTTGGAGATTTTAGCAGAGAATTTAAAAATTAAAACTTGTATCATTGTATTAAAATAAGTAATGTATCTATACTGTAGTACAATGTACTAACTAAAATAATTAGTATGACTGTTTTTTTCTTTCTATTCTAAGAAGTACTGTGGAATTGGTATATGTTATAGTAACAACTGTCCACATTATGTCAATGTACATTTGTAGCTGTTATTGTCATGCTGATATGTAACCTGACAAAAATAAAATGGATGTTGAGTTGAGTTGAGTTGAAAGTATCTCAGACCTGTCCAAATTACTTAAGAACTTATATTCATAATAATTAGTTAGTTTTATTTTATACATTGGCAAATCAACATCTGAATTACTAACTGTAAGTCGCGAATTAATATTAATAGTACCAACTAAGATGTAGGAGCCAACGTCACGGACCAGTCACGGACCTGTCACGGACCTGTGTTGAATAGCTTCTGTAAAACCAGTATATAACAGCAATGTCTACATTCATCCAATAGCTACATTTTATCAATATAAATATTAAATATGGTGGAAAGGTTAAGGAAAAGTACATTTAACCTAGATCTATCCCAAATCCTCGTGAGACTTCATAGTTTAGATAATTTCTTTATTTTTCTTTTTGTCTGTTTGACATTCCAGCGTTCCGTCTGCAGTACAGATCATTCTAAACACGAGGAAAAGAAAATGTTCTGATAATACATTTTTAAATATATATAACTCTTTCATTAGCAACGTTTTTATGCCTATCAAAGAATATTTAGATATTGGATCGCATGCAGTGAATAAAATGTATAAAAACATGGAAATATAACGTGAAAATCTCTCTCCCGTAGTTTACCTAATTGTTTCGGTAACCAAGAAGAGCGTTTTCCAAGTAACGCACGCAATGGGACAGCCACGCTAATGCTCTTAAAGCTTCAGAGCCCGCTGTTTCAAAGCGATAATTCTCCGAGTTTCCGAGATTTCGTGCGTTTCGTTCATGGGTGCCGATTTCCGAAGATATCTCACTAACAAGATATTGAGTGCAAAAACCCAGATATGCCACCCATCAGATAGAAATGAAGTTACGCATATTATTTCTAAATGCTGTTTATGATAAATTTTTATATTTTATTGATCTTTTTCCCTTCCCTATCTTTTTAGTTTTAGCCCTCCAGTTTCCTCGTATAACGCAGCCGGTGCTTAACCCGTGCTGTCGTGCACCACGTGAATTCATAAGGATGATTGCGGGGTACGACTTTAAAAATATTATGTAAGTTATTGCAGAATTTGTATTTCTCAAGGAAATATGACAGAGACTAATCGCTGTATTTAAAAAAAGAAATCCTGGCGTCTATCCATTATTTTCGAGTATTTGTTTTCAAGTGCGAGCAATAGCATAATTCCAAAACCATTTGGATGTAATGCTTTCACATTTTTACAAATTGGAATCGTGTTTTCTATCTAAAACGAAATGCCTCATGCATTTGTAAATCGTCGGATAGTAATGGAATAAAAATCCTGAGATAAGCTTTTCGTGGGACGTATCTGATGGATTCCTTTCTTTTCATTAACTGTATATTCTTTTCAAGTTAATGGTGAACATTTTGAACTCGATGACACAGAAACATTTGGGAAAACGGTAATTCAAATATAACTTTGTTTAGATTGAAAAAGCCCAAATCCTAAGCTATTTCAGCGCCGAGAAACTGATGCTAATTTCCAGCTCACATATTCAAATCATGTGATAAATGAAAAAGAAAATTAAATATAAAATCCTGTGTAAAAGTATTATTGTTGTTATATAGTTTAAATATAAATATCAGGAATAACATTTCTAATGCTGGTCTTAAATTCACAGATTAAACATAAACGAAGTCTTCTTGTTTTAGATTCATTTCATGCACTTGGCACTTTATATGCATATCAGTAAGAAATTGCTGTTTCTTGCGGAAAAGAAAAGGGCAACCAGTCTTTCAGGATTTTACACGCATCAGCACAGGGTAGATTGCACGAGAGCGCGACGCATGGCAAGTAACACATGATAACCAATCAAAATAGAGTAAAACTTGAGGAAAATATCAAGAAAACGGCCGCTTAAAATGTTTACTTTTCAACAAGTTATTTTTTCTCTGACTTAATGACCCAGCGGAATGTGAACGTTATGGAATCGTTTAATATGTCATCTCGAATAGTTACATATTTTATAGAAGCAAATGTACGTTTCGTATGTACGCTTTGATGTTAATGGTGACTTAACAAACAGACATCAGCCGTGGAATCCACAGCCTGTCAAATTACGCAGTTTACCGACGAGAAACACGGTGATAAAGAAATACCTGACATTGTCATAAAGATGGGTAATGAATATTTACGAATCTGGTGGACATTTTATGAATTTTGAATCTTTTCCCAGCAGTCATTAGCAAAGTCCTGGCATTCCGCATGCTTTTATCGGCTGCCTTGTCAAAGTGACTGACGTTCATCGATAATATCCGAGGAGTTTCGAGAAAGGGACAAAAGCAAATCAGGGAGCTTTTAAACCTTTGATGCAATAGCTTATTCTCTAATAAATTCGCCCTTTTACTGAAACATGTTCAACGGTAGGTCAAATTCTATGAATGGTGTCCATTTTTCTGGAGTATCTACTAAAAGGTCAAAATATAATTTATAGCATATGCTACCGTTTTGGCGAAAAGACGATGATATGCATCACGGATGCAAGTAGTGCAAAAGTATATTTATCCGTAATTGCTTTATTTTCTTATTCTCACAGCGGAGAAATACTGAAATACACTTTTAAAGAAACTCGTATTGACACGAAACAGTATCAGGTAAGGTACTGGTATGCAGAGCTTGTCGGCAGTGTTTCGAATTCGCGACCAGTTGGTCCACTGATTGGTCCACTTATTTTGAGACTTGTCTGATGTATGACAAATTATATAACAACATTAGTTCTTACAATTCTACTGACTGGTCAGCTTTGAAACCAAGATAACATCTAGTCAATTTGAACATGGTTCTGGAAAACGGACGGCTAATCTAAGTAACCGCGCCTATAAAGTTAAACTTTTAATGACGCCCCTAACGCCTGGGAAAAGTGTAAATCAGCGAACAGCGGCCAATTTGAACATCTGGGGTTTGAGCAACGTGGCCATTTACGTGAAACAAAAAAGACCGCGGTGCTCCCAGTTTTATTGGCTTTTATTTCACATATGAAATAATTTAACGTCTGTGATAAGACCGTTCCTTTTACGACACTTTTTTCAGTGTTCTCGAGATTTCCGAGCATAAAATCTTACATAATAATTGCTTTATTTACCTCCAGAATGAATTATACAATCTTTATTTTTCCGTTGATATTTTATCAGGATTTTATCTGCATATTTATCATTTTATCAACTTCTTTCACATTTGCTGATGCTGTTGATGTACCTGCTTTGAATTAGGCAAAATTCTGGAAAAATGTAATAAAGTGTTTTGAGTGATGATATTTCTGGTAATATTTTGACACATGTCATTAGCAAAACGTTCTAACCTGACAAAACGCAGGAAACTAAAGATATAAAGTATTTCTATTTTCATTTTTGAATTATTTAAGGCTTGATGTAAAAGGTTATCATGAGCAATACTTTCTTCTCACTTCTGTTTCTTCGTCAAACTTCCCACACAGGTTCCCAACGTGCGGTTGTTTCACTTGCCGGATTTCCAAATATGCACCATGGCGAGGTCCTTTACCATCCTTCTGCACCATCCTCTTACTCTATAAACTATTAAAATTGTTTTTAATCTTCAGAGAGCCAGTTAAAATGTTAACAAGCATTCGGAAGTAGAAATTTCGGAACTAAAATTGTAATTCGTGTAGACTCTATGCTGGTGCCAGAGTACTAAAATATTTGCCTCTAGTGGGATACGTCATTAAATAATCCGTAGTTCCCTGGCCCTTTTTATCATAGTATTTTCTCCTAACGGAATATGTCTTTTAAAAGACATTAACCGAATGTTACGTAAATTGTGTAACGAATTTCGTTTTTATTAATATGAAATGCCTCTAAAATACTAAATATAATGCATACAGCATTTCGTCTATTTAAATTCTGGAATTGGGAAGACCCGAGGCAGTGTAGTAATCTGGGGTAATCTCATTCGCATATTTTCAACGAGATTTATTTGAGATTTAAATCCTTGAGAAAAGAAAATAGTCCCTCTCCTGATTTACTGCATGCTTAATCCATGATATAATCTTGTATAGATTAAAAAAGGAATTATGGTACAAAAAAGTAGGTAGATTCTAATGATAGGCTAGAAACAATTTCTATGCTCAAATCATTTCCATTGTGTGAGACTGACAACGATCAAAATGCCAAAATAGTTTTGCATCTAACTGAGAACGCATATCTATGACAAAATAAATCCGTCTTATTTTCGTCCGTAAATCAATTCTTCCGGTTATGACACCCGTCCAACGAAATTTTATATGCGTCAGTTTCAAACATTGCGCCAAAATTTACGTCAACGCCGGTGTCATCGTAAATGTATTGTTTCACAGCGGGAGAGGAAGCAGCAAACCCTGGGTGTGTGTGGAATTTATCAGTTATGAATGCGTTACTTGTACATTTATAATAAATCCGATGAAAGTGACCACATGGGTTCTATTTCAAAATGGCGCCGATAATTGTTGAAAACTAAAACCATCTTGACTTGCGTCCAATTAGGGACTATAGAAATTGATTATGACATGGACACTGTCAGCCGTGGATCATTAATGCGTTCTTTGTTTAATTTATGACATAAACACCGTTTTGTGATCTTAATGCAAATGCTTTTGACACATCCTTTTCAGATTTGGCACAAACTGCTGTTTTATCTAGTTTATTACCGATACAGATTTTACTGTTGTTAGCTATATATTTATTTTAAAGGTTTTAAAAGTCACGAGTGAGACGTATAGGCCATCTCTGTAGCTGCATAGTCAATACAAGTATTGTTTCTGCAAATTGACGTTAATTAGATACGTTTGTCTCTTTGATTATCGGCATCAAATGTGATACAAATGGCCGTAATTGCTGAGAGAATAGATGGACACTGCATCACTTAATGATTAATTAAGCAGCGCTAATTGATCATATTACAGCCGCCAAGGGACAATATGTAAACATTCACAATACCATAAGACAAGAAAAATAGTAAAGGATCATCAGGCTAGTTGCTATACAAACTGCTAGTGAAACAGACCTTTCAGCGTCATAGTGATATCTTAAATGGAATGTTTTAGTTTTTAAACCAGTTATATCTTTGTAGGAAATGTTAGGTGTTTTTACTAGACTTATAAAAGTCTGTTGAGATCGAGAGGTGTTTTTTTCTCTAGAAGTCTTATTTTCTTTTTAAAAAATATCTCTATCAAAATATTTGTCGCAATCAAAGCTCATCTCAACGTTAGATTCAAGGGAAGGAGAAATTGGTAGTATGTTGTAAAATGTCTAGAAAAAGACGAGGTAATGACTCTAACGACTGATGCCAGTCTAGGTTTATACTGGAATTTATACATTTAAAGTAGTGTATATATATTTAAACAGGGTCCGTATGTTACGAACCCTGATTAAAAGGAGCCTATTTCCTGATTATACTAATCATGAAATTGCACCTGCCCCTGATTCATTTGTTTAAAAAATATGTTTTTTTCAACCGAAAATACGTATTATGGTGCTCCATCGCACAATGACAAGCCTGTAGATCAAAGAATCAGTTTATATTCATTGCAGCACAACACAGCAGCGTTAAGGCAACAACTGTTAAAATATTGCACTTCACTGAGTCTTTCAAAGATTTAATATACTTTTAAATATTACAATAATGATTCTGAATTTTGATACAAGACCTTTGGGGTCTTCAAAATGTTTGATAAGCGCGACACCACGCGATGAAAAAGCAATTCCGAAAAGCTGTATAGCTCTGATTACATTAGAGAGGCGTTACATTGAAATAGATGGAGCAAAGATGGTTGTTTTTTTTTCGTGCATTTTCTAAATTTAGTTAATATGAATTATTTTGGTTAGTACTATATCACACCATCATCCATTATAATAATTAATAATCTGTGCAGGCAAATCCCTTGGAGACACGAAGATTAGATTTTCGCGCGGAGGAAATGAACAATGCCGCTATAGCGAATTAAGCAATTTATTACGCATTATGCTTAATATGAACGAAATGTAAATGAAGAAAAAAAATCCGTGTATCAATTTAAGTGTGTTTGCATTCATTAATCGTTAATACCGACATTAAAGCAGAAGATGGATCAAAATTTACTGTTTAAGCAGACGCGTTGACAGCAACTCCTTTCTTCATTTTTCCTTATTATCTCTACTTCAATTTTACCCTTCTAAATATCTAAAATGGACTTGGTCATCCTTCAATATTTGATACATGTACCATCAATTGTTATATAGGGATGTTCAGTGACTTCATCGACTAAATAGTGAACAGTGCATTATCTGTACAGTATGACCATGATCTGCACTGGTCGCAAAGGTTATATCATGTGCCACAAACATGTTAAAGGATAATGATTTCACTTTCTGTTATAAACTGTAACTACTCGCCACCTTTATTGAAACTTAATTTGTATCAACGTTTTGCTACATTATATTTTTTTCTATTTCAGTGAAGTAAGCTCAACAAACGACATACGACATTCAACATTCAAAATCTACAAAACTATTAAAGTTTGAATGTCATGCCAGCGCACATACGACATTCGCCATTCAGAATTTGAATGTCGTGCAAGCGAAAGTTTATACAGATTTTAGTTAACCCTTTTAAGCCTCTTTGGTCTACAATGCTAGCGTCACCAGACACTCGAAGCTATAGCCTCTGTACGCATACCACCAGCAACATGTACCCATATCATATCACCACTTCTCTTTTTATCTGCAACAATAATATTAGTTCGCCTTCATGAGACACTTCTATTTATATTTTTGAAATTGACGAAACAACACGAGCTTCTACCTCTACTATCTCTTGCTTTTAAAACATGATGACATGGTTACAACCGGTAAATACATAACAGACCAGAACTAGCCTCGCCACCAGGCTAGATGATAGTTTATTTTCACTATTTCAGCAGAATATTTTCTGGCCCATATCTACTGACAGGGCTTAATCATCATCTTACATTTTTTGCAGCAAAGGGAGTTAATTTAGTAAGAAATAGTAAATGTAAGGACTGAATGCCAGTCTAGACCAGAACAAATTCCCAATGTTCTCAGAATTTGTCCCTGCAGCCAGCATTTTGCTGTGAAATTGAACCGCATCAGGACTCTCTCGCTGTTTACATTTTATACAAGAAACAGTATCGTTGCACTGACTGGAAGCGCTAATGACAACACTAAGCTATTTGTATTCATAACAAGCGATTAAATTGACAGTAATCATGTATAAACAGTAGGTTCACTGACAGCAGTAACAGCCAATGAATGCAAAGGATGCTGTAAGAAAGATTCTTGAGATTTAGGTAGAAGCGATTAGCTGCACTTGGGACCTAAGTGCTTTAAGCATAGGTATACAAGTGTAGTTTGAGAGGAAAATAGCGTTTTTATTATGAAATGTAGTACCTGCTAGTTGTTATTTTTGTTACGTTTTGCTTAAACAAATCTCTGAAAATAACTTATGAGGCTTGAAGAAAAATTAAATCAGACTTGAATAAGAAATTCTTTCACGGGCTAATGAAAATAAACACGTTGACGTAGTATTATAGTGAAGCTGTAACTTAGAATATGTAATCTAAAATAGAACCAACAAATCAAAAACATATTTTAAGTTGTCAAGCAGGCCACGCTTGAAAGTCTCTTTTATAAAACTAGTTAATTATTACTTTTCGTTTCTATTTTTACTATTGATAGTATTACGTCACGTTGTACTCATCTGTAAAGCTTACATAGTGATAATATTATTGTTTCACCTTTATTGTATTTTATACATTTTTAATTGACGACAATAGCTTTTGTCTCTGTAATCTCATGAATGTGTATGCCCTTTTCATACGGCGTGTTTACAAATATTATTAATTTTGGTTCATTCTTCTCTCTTTCATCCTTCAATTGTTTAATATCGCGGAAAGTATGATATAATAACTTAATGAATGCCCACAGCAAGACTTTGGAACGGAGACAGGAAATCTGTGCCGTTCCGCCATTATAATTCAGCTACCTGCGTTGATGACCCAAGTTGTTAAAAATATAAACATAGTGGGTAACATACGTCAGGACAGACATTTATCTTCAAGACAGTCTATGTCAGACACTAATAAATTTTTATTACATGTAACTATATTCTTTAATTAATGACCATTTTATAGTCAGTCTTTTCCGGACGATTCAAACTCGGCTCTACATTTGTAACTCCTATAAACATGCTATGCTTGCTAGCATACATAACGGGGAAGCAGACCTTTCTTTCCATCGACCGAAGGGCCTTCTGTTGAACCAGAAAAATATTTCTCCGTAAGATCATGAGATCCTGAAAAGACATTTTTTTGAAAGCATTACTGGAGCTAATTTTTCCGCTTTCCTATAAGGCTATATAAATGGATTGTACACGTCTGTACAGTAGACTTTTGCGCAAATCTTTACTCTTTTCCAGGACCTTTTAATTATGCTTTGAATACACAAGGGTACACATGACATTTGCAAGATATTCCTAATTCACCTTTTATCCTATAAATGTAAGTTTGAGTGGTAATTAAAAGCGTCATTGAAAGTGGTGATGAAAATTTTCCGAGACATAAGAAAATCGCAGACCGCCATCAATTCAGATTTTATAGGACATTCACAGAACTATACATAAACATCATTGCTTCGAGAAAAGCATAGTGCAATTAATACCCCACTAAATTTCACCATTATCGCTATAATCTCTTTTATACAGCGATATCATTTATCCCACAAGTTTTGAAAAAGCCGTAAAAATCATACGTTATAATGGTAGTATTTTTCGCATTATTTTAAACAGCAGGTGGGAAAAGATTTACTCAACAAAAGTAATATCTTGTTTTCGTAAAAGCAATAACTTGTTTTTAGACTGTGACACAAAACTTTGGCTTATTGCTACTCTCCGCGGGAAAGGAAATTAAAACCCGACTACGGGAAGTGAATAACGACAGACAAGGACCGCAGAAATGAAACAATGAGCGATTTATTTATCTGCTGATTTGTAGACTAGAGAAAACAAAATTAATCCTAATAATTCTTCATTATGGGATCGATTGGCTTCTATTTTTAGGGCTTAATTTGATAATAAGCGAAACGTTTATTAAATAATGCAATCTCTGAACCCTATACATTAGTTAAAGGCAAACTAATAGTCTAATGGTATGTGTTTAATTTAAGACATAAAATAAAAAGACGCTAAAGAAAGAGAATCCTGGCGGGTACAGCCAGCATCAGTTGCTATAATATTGTTGTGTTATTCCATGACCTGCACTCGTACTGACATCGATAGAGAAAGATTTTAGGGACGTGTTTTATATCAGTTGACTAATTTATATATTTCTGAATGCATGATATTGGAGTTGACGATGCTCGTGGGATCCCCACTGACACCGCTGTTCCCAGAGACTAAATACATTCTGAACTGGAGACGTTGTTCCAGAACAAAACCTCGAGATTTAAAACGGTAAAACAACGGGGGGAAACAAAAGTAATGAAAAACTGTCTTATTATGTGGCTATCAACCTGTAATACCTCTCCTTTATCTTTTCTAAACGACAGTAAACGAAATCCTGCGGATTTATCAAATGGAATGGGCATACATGTACTGGTTTTTCTAATTATATATTTGAGAACTATTTGTATATTTGCTGGCCATTAGCCCACAATATTTCTACAGCGGGTGTCGTTAAAATGTAATTCATCATCATGTTTTCACTTTCAAGTAGCCTTAGACATTTAAAGGTAAAAGGTCTATAAAGATAATCTTGCGTTTTACAGTAATTATTTAAGGTGCCCATTTTCTTGGAAGATTTCTTTAATGGCCATTTATTCGTGGGAATTACCCAAGCCATGTATATGGGTTGACCTAGCTTGCGGCTAATGCGCATAAAATACCGTTAAACAAAGGAGCGATTATTTACTGTTGAGCTTCCATGTACAGGAACCAGGATATTGATACTGAAAGTCATTTTGTATAAAAATCAAGGCAGCAGATACTTCCATGACCGAGCTGTAAGGGGAGATCACTTTACCTGGTCGTACTGTCAAGGGAGATCATTGTGTAGGCGATAATTGTAAATTCAAAAAGGTTTATGACGTATATGACATACTGCGTCATTTTGACTTCCTCTTTCACAGCTGCGGTTGTGAAGCTCACTAAAATGAATCTAACAAAAAGTAACCATATTGTTTAAACACATTTATCTCCCTTCACAGATGAAACAAAAACTCTCTTTAAAAAAGATGGTCGGCGCGATTTTGAGTATATGAAAGAGATGGGTAGCTCGTTTTTATAGTTAAAATCCTGCCAAGTTTGATCTTTATGCAGGAAGTAGCCATCAAAATGTCACAGAGTGAGAGAAATATATAACTCTGACCAGGACGCGAACCCGGGACACTTTACTTACATGGCAAATGCTCTCCCGGCTTAGCTTATCGGCCACGTACACTTTTTCTCCCCAATTGTGATTACATGTAAGTCCGTACCGTGACATATGCATCAGGAATACAAACTTATACCTTGTTTTTCTTATCAAATATGTTAATCAAAATATTGACCGTTATTCACTGCCCGAGAAGGTATAAATACTCTACACTCATAAGTAACAACAATAGATCATGATATCAGTTAAGATAAATATGAACTATCTACTAACTAAAATTATAAAACCATTCATGGAAACGCAAAAGTACTTGCGGTATTTTCAAATTAATATGTGCCATACACAGAAAAGTTTTAATCTGCAAAATGTTATACATTCTACTTGTCATTTCATTGGCGGTTAAAAAGTAACCGACTTCCGGTCAAAAGCGAGCTTGATACGGCTGCGCCGAAAAATCACAGAACGAGGCAATGGTTTTATCCATCGAGATAAAATTGGATCAGGTAATGACACTACCTACAATAGACACTTAGGACATGAGACACTAAAGACGGCTTTACCCCTTTACTTTTCTGTTGTGCAGGATGTAACCTCACTTACAAACAATGAGTGCTCTGCTCATAATTAAAGAGTCACGTTTGCAGACACGTGTCTTTTTATTCCATTAACCTTATTTCATACCCGCAGAAACGGGATTCCTAAATTGTCACAGCGCCCAGTAGGTTGCGAAAGTTTTTGGTCACATTTCCAAGACAGAGTTTCGTATTTACGACATACAGTATGCTCATTCTGTTAGTTCGTTGACTCGACCTTAAACAATAAAATTAATATTCTTAATACACTAAACAGACAGCCTGCGTAGAGCTACCAGCTCTTGCTGAGTACAAAATAGTGTCGCTGATGCGAATTTGATATCAAGTTACATTATTAAAAAAAACATTGTATACGTTTTACTACATTTTACGTTACTTTGTGTATACACTTAGCAAAATGTCGATTGTTCTCCAATTATACTTAATCTTCTTGCGCTGGCAAACTGCGTTCTTATATATTTTGAACACCATGCCTATGACATAAAAGAAACTGAATGCATATATCACAGCTTGAATATAATATATTTATTAATGAAATAGCTGAGAAAACAATCCAGCAATGTAATGCTCGTACCACTGTTAGTTATTTATTTCGCACGAGTATAGAGCGAAACAATAGGAGTAAATTGGAATTTAATTTTTCATTGTCTTTCTGTGTGTTGCGTTGGTACAGAATAACGACAATAAATGAGGTGCAACATATAGCATAGATGAACTAATATCATAGCATAGATGAACCACAATACATTGAAACTGAATTCAATTCAATTCAATTCAATACTTAATTACAATAATTTCATGTAGATAATATATAACATTT
Organism: Saxidomus purpurata; assembly: GCA_022818135.1. NCBI lineage: Eukaryota > Metazoa > Mollusca > Bivalvia > Venerida > Veneridae > Saxidomus > Saxidomus purpurata. The sequence continues at coordinate 39,774,482 of JAFMSR010000015.1, forward strand.
GATAAACATGGAAGGCTCGTATAAGCATGCATGGTCAATATACATTATTAAACGGACTATTCCATTATTCTCATACAACTGGAGAGTAAGAATATACTCCGATTGAGTCGGCTTTCGTGGCTTTAAATCGCTCACCTATAATATAATAGTTTATTTCTGTCTCATCAGCATAATATACATTTACATTACATTCTACAGACAAACATTGCGGTCAGACTACAACCATCCACTAATCTTAAAGTACCTCCAGTTAGCACTGATAAAGGCGAGCTGAACAAAAACCTTTCACTAAAGTTGTATTTTGTCTTTCACAACATAGTATAGTTTGCATATATTTAGTAATAATAATAAAATCTTTATTTCACGTAGGTAGCACGAATAGACATTTATACAAATTTGTATATACATCACAATTTCATTGTGGCCAGTTTAATAAATTACAGACAAACGCTCATACAAATATATACATACATTCACAAAATTTCACACATGCAGATACAAACACTTTCTCAAAGTCGCACTTTAAACTTGGTTTTATACAAAACCCATACAAATTATAAATATGAATATTTTAATTATTTTCATGACAAAAGAACATAATTATCCATATTCAGTAATCAGTAGTATTACATCTCATATCTATTTATTTATTTATTTAAGTCTCTTCCATCGACATACATATAAATTACATTGACAAATACATTAAAACATGCAAATGGTCATTCTATTCAGAATTAGTAGAGACTATTCATCTAATCAATATTGCACAAAAGAACTTATCACAATGATATGTACGCATTATAAAACATGTATAACCACTGTTAATCTTACAGATAATAATTGTACAAGACTGTATGTGCTTATACAAGCTAAACCTGTTAAAATCTGCCATAAAATAATTCTTAAAATTTGACCTGGAATGTACATGCAAAATTGCTGAAGTTTAAAAAGATTTCTAAAACTCCTAGTACCTCACGTCAGATGTGAAATACACTGATTAACAGTAATGCTACAATAGTCAAGTGCTGAAAAAACCAAACCCCAGTGACAATGTACTTTGTATCTGAAGCAGATCTGAATATGTGAAATGAAAAAAAAAACAGTGCTCTGTTGCAGACTCCGAATGTTTGTGCAGGTTCTAATTAACGGGGTTCACTACTTTTTGATGGCCATATATCATGTCCACCTGTCCGGCGCAGTGTTAGTTCAGCGGTCTGTTTCATGCCAAAGCTTTAGGGTCACAAGAGATGAGTGCCTCCCATATTTAGAAAATGAAACTTCGAATTTATCCGTTACAGAGCGCTTTCTGCATTTTGGTTGGTCAAAACTGTCCCTAGAAATAATAATTACATGCAAATGCAAATTTTGCCGCCTTGCCAGAGCGCAGTTGATTTTGAGAATTCGTCAAGTAAAGCACGATTTTTGTATATTTCAATTTCAATACGTTTTGGGCACAGATAGCATTGTTCAGTAAGTTCATTTTTGTTTTTATTGCCTTGTTCGGAGGAATTATTTTTGTTCTGAAACAATTACACCTTTTACTGTTAAGGTAAATACATCTGTATTTTTATTAAGTAATGAAATATTTTACATAACTAGCTGCAGGATTCCCGCAATTCCTTGTTAAGATTTATTATGTTGTTTGTGTTAATACTTGTATGTACGTATGCAGTTGTATGCGTATCTTTTTGTATTTTATGTTTTACTGAGAGTGTGAATGTTTGACTTTCAGATAACCGCTATTGTATGTTATTCTACGCCAGGAATAAAAGTGAAAGAAGTAGCGCGTGTATTGTATCTTTTTCTCGTTGCCCAAGACACTTGGTTGAAGCTGCCCACTACAGCAGTGCAGTAGTGCCATAGTTAGTAAACTCCGAAAAACAGTTATTGAACATTATCTGTAACGAGGAAAGTTGCAGTTAATTGGATTACGTACAGTTAGTGCAAAGTCCAAATTATCTGGATTATATGTGTTTTGTATATTCCGGACTGTAGACATATTGTCGGAAGATGGCTGACGGCTCGTCACGAGAAGAATTAGAAGCGTCGATGAAGAAGCTCGTCGCAAGCTTCTCGAGGATTGCGAAGGCAATTGACATCAAGCTAAATGCAGGCGATTCTGGGTTCCAACAGTTGCGGAAAGAACTGTGCGATTGTTGGGAGGAGTTGGTTGACGTACGTCATACATGTGAGGCGTCACTAAATGAAGACAAGTTCAAAGAAATGCAAGAACGGTACAAAGTCTTGTTGTCGCGAGTTAGTGACTCTGGTGAAAATGACGCAAGCCGCGGAAGTTCCGTTTCGTCACACAATTCCACAGCGTCACACAAGCGAAGGGCAGAACTGCGCCTTCGGCAGATACAGGAGAGACAAGAAATAGAACGTAAAAGTGATGAGCTTCGGCGGGAGCTCGAACTACAGACCGCCCGACACGAAGTAGAACTGGCCGAGATAGAGGATGAGGAGGCGGATAACGACGGAAGCAGGGAATACTTATCGTTACCGGACAGTTCGTCACCCGACGACAAGGTGAGAGACTATGTGAAGACGTGCAGTAAGGACTTACCTTTCAATGGAAATAGTGACAAACTTTGTGACAATGTGCCACCAGTTCAAATCAGTGTTCAGGACGTTCATGGTTTACCAAAACCGGAATTAATAAAGTTTAATGGGAATCCTGCTGATTATTGTAAGTTTCTTAGTAACTTTGAAACAAACATTGAGGCTAGGGTAAGTGATAGTAGATTAAGATTAAACTATCTAATTCAGTTATGTCAGGAAGATGCCAGATATTGTATAGAAGACTGTGTAATTTTGCCTCCAGACGTAGGCTATTTAAGGGCTAAAGAAATCTTAAAATCTAGATATGGCAAACCCCATTTAGTGGCCAGGTCACATGTAGATAGTTTGATATATGGCAGTGTCATTAAGAGTAATGACGTTAAGGGATTGTTGAATCTGTCACTTCATATGGAAAAATGCCACATCACTCTCTCCCAGCTAGGCTTCATGTCTGATGTGAATAATACTGAAAATTTGAGAAAAATAGTTGGGAGACTACCGGTTCACATTCGGTCTAAGTGGGTTGAACGTGCGAGTAGCCTGATCGAACAGGGAGTAGAACCAAGCTTCGATCACCTTTTAACCTTTGTGAAGGAACGTTCTCTTGTTGCAAATACGATGTATGGTTATGACCTTGCAAATGAGTCTAATAAGCATACAAAGAATTTGCCCCGAAATTCCCACGGTAACCCTTCACAGCGGAATAAAGTTGTAACACTGTCCACTGGATCTGATAAGAGAAACTCAGGTAAATCTCCCCCAGAAAAAACCCCAAGGGCACGATTATCGTGTATTTATTGCAAGAAGGCCCATAAGTTAAGGGAATGCACAGAGTTTAGGCTAATTGATATTGATTCAAAGCTGAGAGTTATCAGAGAGCATGAAATGTGTGAAAATTGCATGAATTTTAAACATGTTGCCGAACATTGTAGGAAAAATAGTTGTTGTCAGGTTTCAGGTTGTACCGGGAAACATAATACAATGTTTCACCGAGACTCTGGTCAAAACCGTGAGTATGAAAATGGGCAGGATAGATATGTCGCCGCTTCAGAATCGCGGTCTAAACCGAACAAGGTTAGTCTGCGCATTGTTCCAGTAGTCGTCGGAACGGGATTTTCACAAGTAGAGACGTATGCTCTCCTGGACGAAGGGAGTGATGTTACGTTGTGTAGTGAAAGTCTTATCAAAAGGCTAGGGGTTGAAGGTAAACCTTGTAAGTTCACGTTAACCACAGTGAACAAGTCTAGTCAGAATCAGACTGGCAGAGAAGTGCAGCTGCAGGTAAGTGCATTAAATGGAGGTCAAGTTATCGACCTTCAAAGGGTATGGTCTGTCAAAACCTTGCCTATCTCCTTGCAGTCGTTGCCAGACCAGTCTGTGACAGGTAAGTGGAAACATTTAAGTGGCATCCATTTACCGAAAATTGATGTCGATAAAGTCGAGTTGCTCGTGGGAAGCGACACCCCTGATGCCTTCTGGGTAGAGGAGCAGCGAAGGGGAAAAGGGGGTGAGCCCTATGCAATCAGGTCGATGCTAGGCTGGAGCATTATCGGACCTACAGGTAATAGACCATCACTAGATCACGGTAGTATTAATTTTCAGCTTGCATCTAGTACACAGTTGCAAATCGATAAGCTATGGACAACCGACTTTCCAGATGTCAAGAGTTGTGGCACAGGGATGTCACAGGAAGACCGTCGTGCGCTGTCCGTTATGAAAGGTACAGTAATAAAAGATAACGGTCACTACAAGTTAGGGCTCCCGTGGAAAGACCCTGGTGTAAGCCTCCCAAATAACGTGAAGATGGCCACGATACGACTCGGTCATTTGAAAAGAAAACTTCAAAGAGATGATCAGTTGTTTAATATGTACAGGGAAACAGTAAATGGGTATATTGAACGTGGGTATGCTTCCTTAGTGGATGCAAGAGCGGGATTCGAACCCGGTCGTATTTGGTACCTTCCACATCACCCCGTGCTCAATCCAAAGAAGCCAGGCAAGGTAAGGGTTGTTTTTGATTGTGCTGCTAAGTATCAAGGCACGTCATTGAATGATAATCTGTTACAAGGCCCCGACCTAACCAACAGTATAACTGGCGTACTAATGCGCTTCAGGCAGGCGCCAGTGGCACTGGTTGCAGACATAGAAGCTATGTTCCACCAAGTGAGGGTGAGTGAGCATGATAGGGATGTCCTAAGGTTCCTTTGGTGGCCTCGAGGTAACTTACACGAGGAGCCAAAAGAGTATCGTATGAACGTGCATTTGTTTGGCGCAACTTCGTCGCCTAGTTGTGCAGCCTTCAGTTTAAAGCGCACAGCCAATGACAATATTGACAAATTCAGTCGAGAAGCGGTAAGTACGGTTGAACGTAATTTCTACGTTGATGACCTTCTGAAGTCTGTATTAGATCCAAGTTCGGGAATTAGACTTGCCGCTGAGTTGAAAGAACTTCTCTCGTTAGGGGGCTTCAGACTCACGAAATGGCTTTCTAATAGCGAACATGTCATGAATTCGATCCCGGAAACGGATCGAGCTGAACCGAGGGCAAAATTAGACCTCGACACCGAATCGTTCTGTGAGCGAACACTCGGGTTACAGTGGCATGTTCATCAGGATCAGTTTGTGTTTGATATTAATCTCCATGACAAAGGTACGACAAGACGCAGTATCTTGTCGGTTGCAAGTTCGTTGTACGATCCGCTTGGACTAGTTGCACCGGTGACATTAATACCAAAGTTGATCTTACAACGTGCTTGTAGGCTGAACTTAGGCTGGGACGAAAAAATTCCGGATGCGGAGGCAGAAAAATGGTCACAGTGGCTAACCAGTCTACCAGCATTATCGAAAGTGAGTATTGGTAGATGCATAATTCCAAGTGAGCTTGACAGGTCAACGTTGAGAGCTGAACTACATATGTTCAGTGACGCATCTGAATTGGCCTACGGATCTGCCGTGTACTTAAAGGCGTATGACGCCAACGGACACAGTAAGTGTAGCCTTATTATAGGTAAGTCAAGATTAGCGCCTATAAAAGCTATGTCAATTCCAAGGCTCGAACTGGCAGCAGCTGTGGTTGCTGTCAAACTTTATCAGATTGTCATAGAGGAGCTTGACATCCAAATTTCTGAAAGATACTTTTGGACGGACTCCATGATTGTGTTGGGGTACATAAGAAATGAACAGAAAAGGTTCAAGACTTTCGTTGCGAACAGACTGTCCGTAATTCATGAGGTGACGTCACCACATGACTGGAGGTATGTACCCTCTAAGAGTAATCCTGCCGACATTGCGTCAAGGGGAATTAATCCGCAAGAGAATGAAAGGCTTGAAACATGGTTGATTGGCCCGGAATTCCTTAAAAGGAATGAGGCAGAGTGGCCAGCACAGGTAAGCAACGTAAACTTGCATGAAGACGACATAGAGCTCAAGCCTCAGGCTAGCGTACTCAATACTCAAGGCAAGCGTGATTCGAGCTTAAGTACGTTACTAAGTAAGTTCTCCGACTGGCATAAACTACAAAATATAGTCGGTTGGCTACTCCGTTTTAAGGGGCTTTTAATTCAGAGATTCCTACCAGAAAGACGAAGTCTTGGCAATAGGGTAAGTAGTAAGTCTCTAACTGTGAGGGAAATGCAAATGGCACAGATAGCCATATTCAAATTAGTTCAAACAGAGACGTTTGAAAATGACATACGTGAAGTGAAGGCTCAAAGGCGAATCTCGAGTTCGAGCTCTTTGAAAAGGCTATGTCCTATTTTAAAGGATGATGTTTTGCGAGTCGGTGGACGAGTAGAAATGTCCGACCTACATGTAGATGCCAAGCATCAAATCATCTTGCCAAGTAGCCATCACGTGACTAGAATCCTGATACAGAAATACCACGAACAGAATGCGCACATGGGTCCGGTACATATTTTGTCCTTATTGCGGCAGAAGTATTGGATAATTCACGGACTGCAAACTGTGAAGTCAGTCCTTGGCCAGTGCATTACGTGTAAACGACAGCTGCAACGACCGGAAGTTCAACAGATGAGCGATCTTCCAGAAGAAAGACTCACACCGGACATGCCGCCATTTACCTATGTAGGAGTTGACTATTTCGGACCTATGTACGTAAGATCGGGTCGGAAACATCACAAAAGGTATGGTTGCCTGTTCACGTGCCTGACAAGCAGAGCTGTACACCTTGAAATTGCACACAGCCTAGATACAGATTCGTTCATATGTGCGTTGCAGCGATTCATTAGCCGTAGAGGACGTCCAGACAAGATTTTCAGCGACAATGGTAAGAATTTTGTAGCTGGCGAAAGGGGAGTTAAGGGAATCTATTCATTCTTGGAATGAACAGCGCATGTCAAGGTTTTTTCAACAAAACGAAATCAGATGGCATTTCAATCCACCATACGCCGCTCATATGGGTGGAGTATGGGAAAGACTCGTTAAAGCAACAAAAAGGGCTTTGAAGTCCGTCATTGGGGAACAACTTCTCAATGATGAAGGCATTGTCCACCCTTATCACGGAAGTTGAGAAAATCTTGAATGATCGACCAATCACGCAGGTAAGTGTTGATCCCAAGGATCCACAACCGCTTACACCAAATAAAATACTGCTGATGCGTTCAAATACGTGTTTCCCACCAGGTACGTTTGACAAAAATGATAACTACTGTAAACGATGGTGGCGACAAGTTCAGTATTTAGCGAACGTTTTCTGGAGAAGATGGGTGCGAGAATACATGCCGACCTTGCAGGTAAGACAAAAGTGGCATAATACCCAAAGGAATGTGTCCGTAAATGACCTCGTTCTCGTCTGCGATGAGCAATCATCTCGTGGTAAATGGCCATTAGGCATCGTTCTCGATGTAAACAAAGGTAGAGACGGACTCGTAAGGTCATGTAAGGTCAAGGTAAACGGGTCTGTAAAGGTACGACCGATTACGATGTTATGCATGTTAGAGCAGAAAACCTTTCATGCTAACTGATAACAATGATCAGCCACATTAATTAACGCTTAATGAGCAAGTATGTTCTTTCTGCTATTTAGGCGTTATGATATTCTATAAATGTACATGTATTATAAATCTAGATTAGTATGTCTCACCCTTCTGGAAGGTAATGAATGTTGTTGTTTATTATAAAATGAGTATTATATTCTTCGTCTTCCCTTAAAATATATGAATGAACTTATGTAAAAGGTTCATTGAGGGCCGGTGTTGCAGACTCCGAATGTTTGTGCAGGTTCTAATTAACGGGGTTCACTACTTTTTGATGGCCATATATCATGTCCACCTGTCCGGCGCAGTGTTAGTTCAGCGGTCTGTTTCATGCCAAAGCTTTAGGGTCACAAGAGATGAGTGCCTCCCATATTTAGAAAATGAAACTTCGAATTTATCCGTTACAGAGCGCTTTCTGCATTTTGGTTGGTCAAAACTGTCCCTAGAAATAATAATTACATGCAAATGCAAATTTTGCCGCCTTGCCAGAGCGCAGTTGATTTTGAGAATTCGTCAAGTAAAGCACGATTTTTGTATATTTCAATTTCAATACGTTTTGGGCACAGATAGCATTGTTCAGTAAGTTCATTTTTGTTTTTATTGCCTTGTTCGGAGGAATTATTTTTGTTCTGAAACAATTACACCTTTTACTGTTAAGGTAAATACATCTGTATTTTTATTAAGTAATGAAATATTTTACATAACTAGCTGCAGGATTCCCGCAATTCCTTGTTAAGATTTATTATGTTGTTTGTGTTAATACTTGTATGTACGTATGCAGTTGTATGCGTATCTTTTTGTATTTTATGTTTTACTGAGAGTGTGAATGTTTGACTTTCAGATAACCGCTATTGTATGTTATTCTACGCCAGGAATAAAAGTGAAAGAAGTAGCGCGTGTATTGTATCTTTTTCTCGTTGCCCAAGACACTTGGTTGAAGCTGCCCACTACAGCAGTGCAGTAGTGCCATAGTTAGTAAACTCCGAAAAACATAGCTCCATAGTTTGATATATTTGGAAATCTATCATATTTTTATATATTGCTTTCTAATATCAACAAGATAGCTACATTCTAAAAGATAGTGGAACTCATCTCTTATACTCAAACTACATAGTGTACATTTTCTCTCTAATAAGGAATTCTATTCCAATTAACAGTTTTTATGGTCATTTCATTATTTCGTGTTCTGAATTTAATCACATATTTTATACAAAAGAAAATGTAAATATTTTCGGCGTATACAGTAAACAATTTTCAAAACCAAATTCTTTGTTGAATAGTCTATAATATGAGCTCTTGTTAGAATGTTCTTTTAAGGAGTATTACTCATTTATGAATAAATCAGATAGTTTTTGGTTTACAGTCATTTTAAGCCATTTGTTTTTTGGAAAATCATGCGTTTCCCATATATTATTCAATCCACGTGAAATAAAGATATCCTTGATATTTGATATCTATTGAAAAAATATTAACTAATCAGGCGTTGACAACATGCGCACTATTCTAGTGTTTTATTGACCCTTTTCACTTTTGTCCAACAATAAACTTGTATGTTGCCTATAATTTATCTGTGAGAGAATCGTGGCACGTGCAAGGGCCACTAGTCGCAAACCCTCTTTAATACCAAGGTGCTTATGTAACGGAAACATGCCGACGAAAAGCAGTATTTCTGTCTTATATTTGCATATAAGTTTTATGTTTTGTTAATGTTATATGAAATTTTCTGTGTGACTGTTTACTAGTGCGTTGTGTGCTTACAGCTTTCTGGAGATACATGCATTGTTTTACTAGTAAATTAAATCATTTAATGTCTCTTGTATGTTTGATATCAAAATCATACCTGTTAACAATACTAAGCACTAAGCATAGGTCATACTGATCGAATTAACCTCAAAACTATTAATCAACGAGCAATTCGGTTAGGTTTAGTCCATCCCTTGAGCCGTTGAAATAAGGATATTTTGCATACACTGAAAAGCAAAAAAGTTACAAATAACATATAAATAACAATATTATCAACAACAATCACCAAGCAATCGTTTATGACAGGTTAATGATAACAGAGGTTCACTGAACACATGTACATTATTTCTCTTGCGGTTTTACCCTTTCCATCCCAAAGCTTTCAATAATACAGAAGAATTACAGTAGTAGGGCTATCAATGACCAAAAAGCCATTAAACTTAAGTGTGGAGACCTGTTGCGACCTAGGAATGGTATATCAAATGAGTTACCGCCCCAGGGTAGCACATATTATCAGAAATATGACTACGTTATGACGGTCAGGATTCCAGGGGGCCATAGCATAATGTCCATCTTCATATACTTCTCATATATTATTGCTGTTATTGCAATGGGATAGGATGATATATTTCATTCATTTAGAGTGTTCGGTGGAACGAGTTTTACCTCTGACATTCAATGAGTTTAACCATCATGATCTAATTATTAGTATAATGTGCGTGTGTATTAAACAAGTTTTAAGTCTATTCTTTCGAAATTTATTTATTAGCTCGAATTCCAATTTCAATGAATGAAGACGTTTTTTGTAAATTTCGGAAAAATTGCTTCCGTCCAAACTTTGGTCTATAGCAATACTAAATTATTATAGTCATCGTGTCAAATAAATGTATATATAGTATGGGTCGTTAGTATGGCTTTATCGCTAACATTTCATAGTTATTTGCACTGTTCTAATACTTACAAGTTTTTTGTCAGTAGGTAAAATACCGAAGGCACGCGGACCACGTCATCTATGGTTATAATGTGATAAGATTTTAAAAAAAGTTTCTGCTGATAGGAATTTGTAAAATTCATTTGTTTTCCAGGACATTAAAACAAGCAAATGCACATTTATCGCGACCCTTTCGAATAAATTATGACATCTAGCTCTGTTAATCAGCGTTTCGTCTACATATGTTCCATGCACGGCTATCGGAATGGGCATGGACTTCACAAAATTTCTCCCACAACCACTTTGTGTAATATTTAAGTGTTTGTGAGCAAAACTGTAACATATCATTTTTATTATTCAACCATTAGGTGTATGTATACAAAAAGTCATGTATACACAAACAATACGCAAACACATATTTACATGACAATAAAGAAAACAGAACATCGTGTGTCAATACTTACTGTTTAATAGAACTATAAAGCAGTTCGGACATTAGCAATTCTAATACCGTAAGCATGAACTATTTTACTATAAAAATGACATAAAAGGAAGGATCCATTCAAGATAATACAACATAAAAGGACTTGAATGGACTGTAACATGACTATAGATTCTAGCAAAACGTTAAGCATAACACAGCTGTCTAAATAAACTCATTGCATATGTAATTTTGAATGTTTTTAAATAAGTCATGATGGTCTGATGACGTCATTGACCTTTGATAATCTGTCTGTAAGGAGGTTTTCTTCTAGCAACTTATCATATCAGAGAATATTTAATGCACTTTTGATTGCAAGTTTGTAATAAACAGAAACTGTTGCGACTTTTTTTCTTTTCTTATCATTGATGTAACAGAACGACGTTTTATCCACGAGATTACAAAATACTCCGAGACTTAGATCAAATTTTCATGTATCACTTAAAAATCTTAATGCCTCCCGCCTATCGGCATTAATAGGAAAGTAATGACACGCTAATTTTGTTTCTTTTGCATTATGCATTTTCACGACGGGGTACTAAATTCCTGTAAAAGAAAACTGCTGGTTTTTTATCTTTGGTACATGGTACCTCTTCGTCTTTTTCACCATTTTCAGTAGAAACAATCGGTAGCTGTTACGTATCAAACTTTTTGGCACTTTCTTTCGGTCTTGCTTTTGAATCCAAACTTGAACATCTTGGTCGTTGAACAGAGTGGTATTTTTTGTCTTTAAACCCAATTATTTTTCATGTACAGTTAAGATATTTAATTAACCGAGTTTAGTTTAAACAAGATTTATTCTCGAACATCCATTATATATACATACATAGTACAAAGGTGTAACAAAATATTTGGAATCTGAAATAAAAGCTTGCCGGTTGAGGTTAACTAATTTAGTCCATCTTCAATTTTGATAGTATTTTATACAAAGGGATGCTCATTGAAAATTAACATTCTGAAAAGTGAGCATTGTAAGTCGTGATCAGGTTGCACGGATGTGCATACAGATGCAGAACCATTTGACGCAATCAGGGCAAAGGTTTAAGGCGTTTAATGGCAAAATATAGCGGTATTCCTGAGAATAAACTTCCGACATGCCATATAAAATATTTGATTATCTGGTTAATATTCTAGCAAAATTGCAACATTTATATCTTATCTTGACATCTTATCTAGAAAATATACGTAATATTTTATCTTGCTCGACTTTGGCACTTCCTTTGTATAGTTGATTTAAAGACGCTTAACACATAATATTACAGACAAATACAAAAAATGTACATGTTTATTTCAAAGAATTTTGGCATAAAGGTACTTTGTCTTAACAGTTTCAAAGCAAGAGTTGCCTTGCAAACGTTAGATGGGCGTACTTAAGAACACCCCAGTGTCGCAACTTCGTACCGAAAATGTTTGTTTAGTTTAAAATATAAAGAATAACGAAGAACATTTACATTTGCAAACTTCTAAGAAGGGAAAACTGTAAACTTTGGGGTAAAATCCCCTGTTTCGTTCAGTCTCATTTTTTTACAAGAAGTGGAAATAATCAGCTGAATATATCTATGGCCGTAAAGCTGTTTGCTATAAGCTTATTTGCAATCGTTTAATTCTTGCTCATTAAGTAAAGACGTTTTTGTGTTGTCTGAATTACACTCCCTATAGGACGTGTATGGTAAGGTCTACAGAAAGACATACCGTCACAGAGTTAGTTTTTTCTTATATTTGTTTACATTTGTATTAATACTGACAAGTTCTTGGATGTTATACAAATGTAATTTGGTGTTCAGACAATAATGCGGGACAGGAATCCAAAGATTGTGTCATGCTGTAATGAAAGGAAAAATAACTTACAGCAGTACTTTGTTACTTCATTTTATACCACCCGGAACAATTGATGTAATACAAAAGAGTAAGAATTTATGAGCTAAGATGTCACAAGTTTATGAGGAACCATGTGTATCGGCTTTCCTGTTTATTGCTTTTCCCTGTAAGACAAACAAAAAGCTGGTTTTTGACTCCCCCAAATATAACGTTATGTCCCCCTATTAACATCAAAGCTGACGAAAAACGCCATTATTTTAATCTAATATTTCATATTGTTCCTATTTACCAAGAAGTAGCATTCACATTTCTCTAATTACTCAATGGTGAAAGCTAATTAAGCTTTCAGCAGGTGCGCGTTTCTGAGATGCTTCCCACAAAGGATTATGGGTATTTCCATGGCGCGCGTGCTGAGAACGTGACGTGACGTCGCTGAGCTAGAGCATTCTGGGAGTCTGGAACACATGGGACGTTAATATTCTGACAGAACAGGTCATAAATCAGCTAGAAAATAGATGTATCTGCACGTCAAAAGTGATTATTTGATGAAAAGAAGATGTTTTTTTCCAATGGTACAATATAAAAAAGTGGGCGTTTTTACTTTCTTGGGTCGCTGATATGCAATTGTACCCCTTTGACAGAAGAAACTATGCAGTGAGTTATTTTATACTGTTCTTTGGTCTGTTTGTAAAAAGTGATTACAGGACATTTTATTACTGCATTTTTGTGCTATTGCAGGACATCTCAGAAATGCATCTGTTTGCTTTGACTAGGATTTAATAGAAAGTACTTTTGGCATATGTTCGTCAGGTGCATTTTATATTCAGGATAAACAGTCCGTTCAAAAGCCGATCCTGTCGACAGATTTCTTGTTAAATGAATTCTATTACAGTAGTTCTGGAAGAAGGCGAGCAAAACTGGCGCAGAAGAAACCGTGATATGAGTTGTTTAAAAATCAAAGAGGAAAAACGGTCGAATGAAAACGTTTATACAAATACTTTGATACAAGATAATATCTAGGACTGTCTTTATTTGATACATTTGCACTAAACTTCGTTTAAATTGTTCTTTGAATTAGAAGATCACTGAAATTCTTCATTTATACAGTTTAAATAAGTGGGAAACCCTAAAATTGTTTTTGTATCTAAAAGTCTGAAGAAGAAAAAAAATCAAAGGCCGTGTAACAAGCCTTCATTCAAATGCCGAAAACGGTTGATAGTACTTTTTTCTGTTCGAAGAATCTTCCAAGATTTATTTTAATCAACCTGTACACATTCTGAGGGCAAATCTTAATGATTAAGATAAAGAGTTTCTTTCAGCATATCTACCATCTATCTTCTTACCATCACTTCAAAGTGTGGCCGCCATATTGGATCAAGTTCATTCTAACAAAATCCCCACCATGGCGCCGCCATTTTGCTGAGTTTCGAATTAGTTCAAGAGTCTTGTAGACATTTTCTGAAGTGTTCGTTTTAATAATGATATACGTGTCAAGTGTAGAAAGATATGATTAATGCGCTACTGTTTTTGTCGGACTCGTTTTCCTCTATGTTGCTATACGTGAACGTGAGATGACCGAGAACGGGTGTCTAGTTTACTTTCATTTGCCAAAGGTCATCCTTCAGAGACGGTTGCATTTGTCAAAGTTGTTTTTTGTAACTTTATCCAACACGTTCGGTTTCTCTGTTTATTTAAGCGCCATTGATGTTTTCTCTATTGGCAGTTCTTCTGTTTATTTTACTGAGTTACTTCTTTTTTTTTTAAAAAAACTTCTGAAAGTTCCTTTTTTTCAATGCATCAACAAGTCTCTGGAAGTTTTGAATATTTGTTATATTCCCGTAAAGCACATAATTCCATATTACAAAACAGACCTCTTACTTTATTCGTTATTGTCACAGCCTTCGCAGTGCTTTTTTCTATCAAATCAAAGAGCTTATTTGCATGCATTTCAGCAGTGAGCATGGTGACCTATCAGGAACAATGGATGTCTGTTGTTCGTCCGTCGTCCGTCGTCCGCCGAACACTAATTTCATAAAGTATATTCTATATTTTCAATAACAGGCTAAATTGAACAAATATGTTCAGACACAGTGATAGCAAATGCAGTCCAAATTTTGGACAATGACCGGTCGTATGATAATAAATGTATATACACAGTTATTGTACGAAACTCTACTCTATTATTTAAGCAATACCAAAGTATAAATCATGAAGTTGCAGGTGCTCTCTGTTCTCATGTGAGCGACTTAGGGCCATCATGGCTTTTTGATTGTTATTTTTAGTATCACTATTAAGACTACGATTGTTGTTGTTTATATCGCAAAAGCATACGCGGTTGCTACAAAAACTGTTGCTTAGAAAAATGCTGAGCAGGTGATATTAACATTCTTGTAATATTATTTCTCTGAAGTGACCATTATACTGTTTTCATGAAAGCGGACACAAACAGGAGGTCAGGTGTAAAACAGTCGTCAGTTGTACTTAAATTATTTCTTAGTGCTTTGTTCCTTTTGTTTTATAATATGATGACAAGCACGCACACGTGCATGTTATATTATTACAAACAGCAATATCAGAATAATATTATGTTTTTATTCCCAAATTTCTGTATTAGAATTTCATAGATGCGATAAGCACTAAAAGATATTTGGAATATCAGATAGACGCTTTATCTTACGTTATCAAGCATTTCTGTGATCTCGATCTTGGACATGTGCAGGATTGCATCTGCTTGGATTTTATGATTGTTTATTTTATCTTTTTATTCGTAACAAATGTGCATACTGCAAGAATAACATTTCTTTCCAAGGCAAGTTTCAGTCTATTTTTGTCTTCAGAATACGCATGTTGTATACGCACCAACACGCAATAACTTTACAAACTTGTGCATAGCGATGGATCATCCAGTCTAGTAGATTCGAAGAGGCGGTAGAAGTGAATAGTTCTTTGCACGAGTAAAATCGCCTAACAATGGGTAAACATCAAGGGTCAATGTGTAGCTTTACAAATTTCAAAACGTTGTTGCTTTTATTTTTCACTCAAGTTATCGTCAAATTACTGAATACATTCTCTGTTAACGTCTAGAAAGTAGTGAATAGTTTTTTATTGTTCGGCCAGTATAAAGTACCCTTATCGGTCAAAAACGCCGTTATCTTCTGCTGTCAGGTAAAGAGGATCCATTATATCACAACGACTCGATTACATAATCACACTACAGTTTGTTTTTGAATGAAAATATCACTGTACAATAACTGAACACTTAACAATTTATTTACTCGATTGCTGAGTGTTGTGTGAATGGTTATATACATGCATTTACTAACCATTATACTAGCTTTTTATGTTTTCTAATTGATGCCATGCATGAACATTTGACTGATCGCATCTGTTAATTTTTCCTTTTAACAAGACAAATGAGTGTTTATATCATCATTGCTTTTGTTTGAGTTAAAACTATACAGTTTCTTTCAGATACAATTTGTAATATGCGAAACAGTGATAGGGGCAGTGTGGAATTATTGTGTCTAGCTTATGGACACTGCCATTATGATAAGCCGGATAATTATGGAATCCGGGACCCTGCGACACAGAGGCTGCTACACTTCCGCTGTACCCAGAAGGTGGTTCCAAACTAGACCCACGACTGCACTTGCCAAAAAGAACCAGAATTTTTTTTTTAATAAGCGGACAAGGTCATAATTGTGAACTTTCATCGCGATTGATCTGCTATGACGCATAAAGTACTAATCGATTCTATGATATTATCATCAACATTATACGGGTAACTTTAATACGCCCTCTTAGATATTTATAATAAAATAAACGAAATCAGCAGTAAAGTACAATTCATTTTATTTTCATTGTAACTTAAAATATTTGTTTTATGCCTTGTTTCGAGAGACAGAAAGATTATAAAAGAGGCAACATCTTACTGAAATCGAATAAAATAGAAAATGCCATCCTCCCTTATCACAATCAAGAGTCTCTTAATACTTAGCCATTTCTTCCATGTCTTTTATTTCAGCTCATAATGACCGTACTGTATCTTTATTACTGGTAATATAGATACGTTAAACTTACTTTTAGTAATATCGCTTTACTATCATTTGCATCAAACGCTCGCAAATGCGCCTTGAAGATCACGATGATTTGGGAATTGATAGCGCCATCTATCAACGGATGAACTCCACAGGTGGCGCTCTTATCTGTTTTTTAAATCTTCCAATGCAGGAAAAGTATCATTTTCTTTTACGTGGAGCACACACGTCTTTGAAGTCTTATTTTTGAAGAGTAACTCGGTAAATGTATGACAGTTGCTATCTTGTGTATGTCATTTAAAAGTTATAAAAAGACCTTTATTTGTTTGCTAGTATAGTTCTGTATAGTTTGATTAAAATTGTGCCGCTATGATTAACATGCTCCTTTACATAATTTAAATACAATGTAGCGCTGTATTATTGCATTATGGTCGGAATGATCACATGAATAAATTATCTTCTTGTGTACATAGTTACTCTGAATTTTGTCCTTAAACACGTGTTCACTAGAACAATACAACATTTTTGTCTTATCTGAAACCCAGCTGTAACACATTTTCATCCTGTGACACAAGGTGCCATGTAGCAATATCAAAAACAAAAACAGAGATGAAAACAGTAAATGCATTATCAATAATTAACGAACACATGACCCCCTACCTGCATTTGACTTGACAATAATGAAGAGGTTCACCTGACGAGGAAGAGGTGAAATATCGTTTTGTTTCAACAAATTTTGTCTTGTCATTCTTGATAATGTTTTATCACTTTATCTCTATCTCAATTGCTTACAGATGTCATTCAGAGTTCTCTTCAAGATGCAGCAAATCATCAGGCCCCTGTGGGTCTCTTTAGATGGCTTTAAGGGCTGTTAACAGATTAAGGGATCATTAAGGCCCATCATCAACGAGGATCACCTGATAAGCCCATTATACTTGAAGTTTATGAAGATATTTTCAGGGATATTTAGATCAATTCAGTAGCTACAGTTTGAGGGTAGAACTACAATAAAGATTAACATATTTCTTTACCAGAATTAGACTTATAAAAGTCTGTTGAGATTGAGAGCTCTTTTTTATCTTCAAGTCTTATTTTTTTAAATATCTCTATCAAAAATCCGTCTCAATTAAGGCTCGTCGTAACATGTTAGAGTCAAGGGAAGAAGAAATTGTGAAGATGTTATAAAATGTTCAGAAAAGACATAAGTAATGTCTCTAACGACTGATGCCAGTCTATACCAGAATATGACCTATAGCAAACACAAACTACATTGTATATTCAACTGTAGCAAGAAGAATACAATATCACATTTGTAGCATATTTCATAAAACAAAGGCTAGACCAGAGTAAAGTTCGAACCAGTACATTTATGCGGCAGTCCGACGCGTTTAAGTAAAATAAATTAGATACATGTATCACTTCCTGTCGTGCTATTACCATAGCTACAACTGATTCTCTGCATTGTCACATCAGTGCACATGACCGTCACTGCCAAAACCAGTGACAGGTTTACCAATCGGGAAACGTTATTGGAAATTTTTCGTTTTACAAGAAAAAACATTTCAGATGCGTTGTATTCTTCAAACTTATTTGAAGATTCTTGTAGCTTACCGGTAGTTGTTCAGACGGGAATTCTTCTTATCTTTAGAAAACATGTATCGGCGTTCATTGAGTTTATTCGCCAGCAGTACGAAACTAACACTCATTATTATTGTTTCTGAAAGGAAAAGATAATGCAGTCATTCAACATTGATACTCGGTGTCTTAACTCGACCAGTAAATTTTAAAACACAAAAATACATTTTCCGACCCAGAAAAGCCAACAAAAGACACGTGCTTAGTTTGATATTTGAACTTTCTCAGATCAAGTTTGATAAGAACGGCATAGTATGAAATAAGAATATCTAATTCTATCCAGTTATCTCTCTTTTGAGTTGGACAGTCAGAGCAGTTATCTTACAAGTATAAGTGATTGACAGATTGAAGATGCCAACTCCAACCTCACACATCCAACGTTTAAAAAAGATATTTTCATCTCAACGTGGGGGACTCACTTGATGCGGGGAGGAATCCAGTCGAAAGTACACATCACCACTGTCGGTTTGTAAATAAGACGTGGGACAAGGTTTAAACTTGAGTCATCGTTACAAACACGTGCTAGATTTTACTGATTCAGATCCACTTAGTTGATGGCTGTCGAAAGAAAGGTTTCGAATTTATAAAGTGCCACAAGTGAGATCTTACTATGTGTCCTTCTTTCTTTCATGTGTTAATACAAAGATATGAGTGTCATGAATGATGAAGTAGCCGTGCATTCCCGTGCATTCCAGTATCAGATCTAATCTCCCACGGGAAATCCATACAGAAAAATATGACACAAATATTTTGGGGAGGTATATGAGTCCCACGATTCTTGAAGGTTCTAGGACAACAAAAGTTGTCATTCTAAAATAACCCTGAATATTCTGGTATAATACCGAAATCTTAACATTTCATTCTAAGGAGCGGGTCCATAGTTTAGTTGAGAACATCCTGGACTAATATACCAAAGTTCGCTGGTTCGATACTCTGTTCTACCACAAAACTTTAAATGGTCATTCGTGTGAGACCTCACATAAGATGAAAAGCACGATCACGCGTAGGGCACATGTGGTCGGTAGCTGTAGTAGAGGTGTTGGGGTTTTGTTTCGGCTTCCCTTGTGTGTGTCTCTTGCAAGGACGTGCGTTTACTGATAAGGATGCGCCATAATTGTCTATGTTAAGCGAGTTCTTCCAATGATCCAGTGGAGATGATTTAATCTATTTTAGAGACCGCAAACTGCCCTTGTCTCTGCAGCAAACTCACCATAGGGAAGCTGCGACATTGTCTTGTCATTTAATGTTAAAAGTGATGAAGTTGTCGAGCATGTCTACTGTAGACAGTTTTTGTCTCACATGCATAGAGGGTATTGTCAAGAGCTTGGTAGACCTTTAGCTTGATAGCAACGGTGATTCCTCTACTCTCATAGACTGTGGAGCGCAGTTTTCCAAAAGCAGAGTTTACTTTGTTAATTCTGGCATTTACCTCCTCGTCGATGTGGGCGTATGTTGAGGGGTTGCTACCAAGATGGTTCAACTTGTCAACTACCTGCAGACAGGTGTCGTAGACCTTGATTTGCGGTTTGGTGTACTCTTTGCAAGGGTAAGGTTGGTACAAAATGTACAAAATTTCAGTCTTTTTGGTGCTGATTGTCACAGGCTGCAGATAATGTTTTGTTTTTCGTCTCATTTGCAGTGTGTGCATTTAGAGCCAACTCATCTGCAAAGAAGAGGATGCTGGTTTAGACTTTTGTGACTGCCTTCAGAGATTGTGATGACCGTCGTCCATTCTGCAGCGGGTGCTTATGCCTTGGTCATCATTCCTGAAAGCATTTGTGAACATTGCCGAGAACATCATGCATCTAGTGTTGGTGCCAGCGCGCATCTCTGATGTACACCATTTGTGACTTGGAAGCATGCCGAGTTTCACCAACATCAAGTACACGGGTCTTTGCGCCATCGCGAAACTGTCTGACGATGTCGACAAACTTTCTTTTGCAATTTATGGACATGTTTTTCCATATACCCTGGACATGTAAATAAACCAGGCTATCCCTGGAAACAAGTCACTTGTTGTATCTTGCAATATCCCACAAAACCCAAATTGACAAATCTTTTTTGGAGTATTAATCTTATGGATTTTCCAGGCCCAACTATAAACATCGAAAAAAAAAACCACACAAAACGATACGATTTCGATATAAAACAATGAAGACGTTATCGAATATACATGTTAGTAACTAGACTGGCATCAGTCGATAAAGTTACATTACGTATGTCTTTTCTAAACATTTTACAACATCTCCACAATTTCGTCCCTTGACTCTAACTCTGTTGAGATGAGCTTTGATTTGAGACAAATTTTTGATAGAGATACTTTCTTAAAGTGTAGCTAGTAACAAAATGTGCCCAAATTTACATGTTGTTACCTTATGTTCCAGAGACTTTTCTGACTGACTCAATCATTTTCTGACCAGACATTTCATTGATAAAATCATCTACATTTATCTTGCAAATTAGCATCTTGAATTTCAAAAAATAAGATAAAATCTTCCTTCGCTGGGTCACATGGCTAATTGGACGCCATTATCAAGTATTAAATAGCCGATGATTGGTCATTTGAAGATTACGTCATACAATGAACTCGTCGATGTCTGGGCAAGTGTGGTAGACGTTAATTTAACGAAGTTATGGGCGCCGTGTTTATAAATTGACAGGTAATAGTGATAGTATATACGGTAATCGTTCTAGGGAATCGAGCTGAAAACTTTTAATATACATGTAGGTGTATGTAATATTCTTAAAGCTGCTGACTCTCAGATTTTGGTAAAAAAACAAAGTTCTTCAAACTGTAAGAACATTGTAGAACATATAGTCATCTAAAAAGGTTCCAGTATAAATTTCTGTAATGTATATCTGTAGATTTTAAATAATACGCTGCCAAATAATAACGCGTTGCAAACGCTTTTGAAATTCCACTAATGGCAATATACACATATAGTGTAGCGGTACCAGCATTCATCTTTGAAATTGTATTTATTTATCATTTTACGTTCATTGAACACATAATCTATGTTTCGGGAAAATAATCTGCTAGATGTAGGGAGTGCCCCTTTAAAACCGAAAGATGACGTCATGATACTGCGATGTCAATTAAACACGTGCACAATTGTGTTGCCCTCGAAAGCATCACTTATTTCACTAAAGTATGTACTCTACATTTCAAAACTATACCATTATACCTATACGAGTCGAGTAGCCTTATGCTATAATCATCTTGTTTCTTTAATAGTACGTCCCCGGTCACAGGAAAGGTTAATACAGACATGTGGTCCGTTTACAAATTAAAACGCAACTTCTCACTGACTACCAACACGAAGTTGTTTTCTTCTTTCAGAACAGTGAATTTTAACCGTTTCTTAAAATTGAAAAAATAAATAAATAAGTTACTTTTTGTCATTATTTAATTAATCAAATAAATAAACAAATAAATAAATTGAATGTAGAGTCAACTGACTTTAATGTTCCTTAGTTTCTCATTTCTGGCTGGTCATTTGTGTCCAATTTATGACAAACGCACGCATTTTCAAGGAACAAATTATGTTGTCTTCCGTGAGATGTTAAAAGCGCTCTTGACAGTAATTTTTAGTAGCAAATGGGACGTTACTAATACAAACTAGCACGTATTTCAAGCTATTACGACAATAATTTTCTCGTATATTAGATTTGTTAACACCAAATAATCAAGTCAAACGCGCCGCTTCCATTTAAAGGTCCCCCTCGGAAGTGCTGTCTCGAAACTGTCGGAAGCTGCCGTTCGTCTTTCCATTTACCTTAATGCATCTTAATTAGAACTGTTTGTATTCTCTATATTACAAAGTCAAAATTGGAAATATTGCCTGACAACCGTGGAGTTGAAACAGTCACGATTTACGCGGAAGCATGATTAAATGCTGGGTATATTTTTACTGTCACACCGGGTATCGCGCGTGCTAGGAAGACCGCATCCTGCGCTCGTGCGTTTTGGCGCCTCGGTGGTGGCTGCGAATCTAGAAACAGAGCTGGTTAAATTCGCACATGTCCTATAAATCATTAAGGTTGTTTAAGCTATTTGCTAATTATATTGTATATTTTGCAATGTAATTTTGGGTGTTATATTAAACTTGATTACTCCTGCTATGTTTCGTAATTATTAATAATGCATGTATCTAGTTCTGCCTGTTAAGAGTCACTTGTTTGAACTATGTTAGTCCTATGCAAATCATTAAGGCTTATCAGCCCCTTTTAATTAGGAGTTGTACATGATATAATACGGTTAAATGTTACATCGATGTATTGTTTTTAATTTCATTTGCGAAATCAGTTCTTACACCTTATATTGATCACTTTCGAGACTCACTACAGATGAAATCCCAATCTCGGCTGAGGGACCGTGAGGGCAAAGTCGAATTACTATGTCGTATGATAATGAGGACCCATGACACTGGTGTAAAACCCTCCGTGATGTAGCATTTAGGGTCGCTTAATTGAAATCACTGTAACCGTACACTACTTGATGGTCATGGGTCGGAACCATGCAACCACCCATGTCTCTTTTGTGTGATTTAACAGAGGATATGGTTCTTATATTGGTCCAGGAACGATGGTTAAGTAAAGTGCCAGCCTGTAGTAATAATGACGTATGACTTAAACGGACATTAAAACAAAAAGTAGTCCAAAGAAATACTTCGTTCTTCTATTCAATTTGTGGCGTGACTGGAGTGATAAAAATGAGTCATTTGATTATTGCCGGGATAGAAACAATAGATTTAATACAACTAACAAGATTTGCATAATTTATTTTAATAAAAAGGCGAGATTTCCTATATAAAATTCCAAAAGTTCATTGAATGATACGGATGACCTCTGATATCAACGGTTCCATTTCCGTGTTATGCGCGCATGCGCAAGTATTTGTGAGCATGTAGTCGCAATGAATCGCATGTAATCTCGTGTAACTTCAGCGCAATTTAAACCTTCAATGACAAAATCTAATCGACCTAAAGGCGATTCAATACATACATCATATAAAGCGAAAAGCTCTAGATAAGTCCAGAATGGCACAACTTTGTACGTATTGAAAGCAAGCTCTGTAATCCGAAAAGATTGATGACTCTCCGTCATTCTTTTATTAACACGCACGTTAAAACACAATATTCGTTGAAGAAGAAATTTTATTCGATTATAAATCTTCGCGAATTCATCGTGATTTTAAACAATTCAGACGCCAGGGTGTCTACTTTCTCTCAAATATGTTTTATTTTTGTTTATTTGAAATTTTGCAAGGGATGTTACGCGTATTTATGCATAGCGGATTAAAATATTTTGCATAAATGATCTTATATGATGGATTTAATGTGACTTTACCACATCAGATTCATGAATGAATTATAAGCTTACTTGTCATTTACTTACGCGAACGGCTCTGTCCTCTTTCTTGTTATTGTATGGGGAGCGATTTAATTTAATTTTTAAATTCAAATTACACATAAAATTTATCATTTAAATGCGCACCGTGCGTTAAGAACACCGCTGAGTGCATTCAAGTAATGATGAAGTTATGTTTTTCAAGGGGTGTTTTATAAAATAAGAATATGTCTATTAAAATGCTAATGTTATGTCATTGAAAACCATTCTTATTTTTCAGTGACTCTATAAATAAGTAGTTCTCTATTTTCGATTTTTATTCATGATACATTAATCAAACTATGAATGGACTTTGATTACTCATCAAAATTAGGATGTGAAAAAACAACAAATAACCCAAACAAATTTCTATCATAATATTTCAACAGGCACCATCCGTCCTGTCATCACTCGATAAATTAATTAATCGATCGACCAATCATTAAGTCTTGAAGCAGAATTGCCAAAAGATAAGATCGTCCATATCAGGTCTTAGTGTCCCTGACACATACATTTTAAATATGTAAATTTACCAAGAGTGTTTTGGCTATACTTGCCTCCAAGAGGACCAAATGTCGTTCTGTGTACAATCTATCATGCACTCAACACGCATACACTATTCTGTCTGCCATTGTTGTAACTTGACAATGCCTTTTAAAGATGCTCACTCTCAGTTGCCGTTGAAAGAAATGAAAAAATGACATAATAAAAAAAAAACGATTGGAAATGCTGGTTTTACGGCACCGCTACACAATATTTTTATAGCGTTTGCAACGCTTTATTATTTGGTTGCGTATAATTTCAAATCTACAGATATTCTTGACAGGAATTTATACTGAAAGCTTTTTATATGACTATATATTCTAAAACAAGATATTTTCATACAGTTTAAAGAACTTTATTTCTTTACCGAACTCTGAGAGCGAGCAGCTTTAAAGCAATAACATTGTACTGTGTAGTTTTTGCATGAAGCTGAAAGTAAAAGTTGGTGACGTTATAAATGTGATACGTTTCACACAAAACAAATGTGTCAAGGAAGTCTATAAAATTCACTTCTGAGGCATAAGATTAGGTTGTAATATGTTCCAGAAGAGGGTTAAACTGGCATACGTTTTTGCTTTAGTTTATATTGCTATCTTCTGGACCTTTTTCTCTTAATTTCATATAACTTAAACAGGAGAAACATATAGTATCATATGCTGTCTATTTTAATTTATTGCCAAGAAACTGTTTTGCTTGTTATTCCTTTAAGAAACCCAAAAGTAAGTTTGACCAGTATTTAGCTATTGCAATGGTCAAATAAACCAGGACAAATGATGTCCGCCCATGATGCTCTCACATGTGTCGTTTCTTTGAAGTAAAGCGTCAATTGCTTTTTAAACGATGTCATTTATTTTGTTCAACATAGATGGGGCTCAGTTATATCATATAATAAAGAAACCTCCGCAAAACTTTCCTTGCTTCCAATTTTATATCCACCCTAGATATTTGACCAATTGTTCAGTGACCAACATGCGCATAGGTTACAGTATTTCCAAAGTTTGTTGTTTCCATGTCAGGCAGGTCTTGAGTTATTTTTAGAAAACAAATTGTTATGAAAAAACTTTTGTCAATGATTATTTAGACCAGTGCGTGAACATTGTCCATTTGTTCAAGCACAGTATTTGCCAGAACCATTAGCAACATCGGCATTCTTAGAGTGTGCCTTGCGATGAGAGAGACTCATCTAATCTAAATCAGTGAGAATTTACCTAATATATTCAATAAAACCAAGCACAGCAGCACACTACTCTGTATAACTACTTCATTTTCTCTTTAATTTCTTTCCGAAATGATTATAACTTCTTAAACACCCCCGTTTAATTTGTAGTCAAATAAATACACCTATGAATAATTCTGAATGCGTGTAACTACGTTAAAGTGAAGGAATTTGATCAGCGTTTGACAATAACGAGTTTCCAAAACCATTAATAACCCTTTTATTGTATCATTTGGTTCAAATGATGTCACAGAAAAAACATAAATAAAATATAACAGATGACGTCACATCAGAATTAATGTGTAACATATCAATAAAGAATATTTATACTGTATGGAGTATGGCGTCACTGGTCTGGTTGTTTCTGCGTTCTATTGGTTACTGTTTAACGGACCCGGATACTATCATTACTTTGACCACAAGAGGTGTATCCTTAGGTAATCCTCAGTAATAAAGGTTGCTGGTTCGTTTTCTTACTTTTGATTGGTTGAATTAAATGTGTCTCGTGAGCGATGTATTTAAACTTTAAAAACTCTGCCTTCACCCCGGGTATTCGACTACTTCGAACGCAGATGGGTACTACTGACGACAGATGTATATACATGTACGTCATGACAGGCACGCTGGAATAACCCCGATAGTTTTATTATTTCTCTTTTTAGGTCCGACCTTTTGCTTGATATAGGTAGTAATATGTTTAAACTAAGCATGTGTGAAGTTTTATGATAAACTGACGCCTTTTAAATAAAGAATTTCCCTAAAATGTTGAAAAAAACAACGGTAATGTTGCCAAATATGACATTTATTTGCTTATAATAACAATATATATCAATGACCTTAGACACGTATACAGACACATGTATAAAGTATCAATACAAACAGCCCTAGACTTTGGAATTAGTGGTATCGTTTTGATATAAGCAAATTTATAGAGGTGGGTGAAGATAAACGGATACGTCTGACGACCGAAGGAGATACGTACGAACGCAGATTGTTATAAAATGAGGATACGTATAACGGCAGATGTGTAACAAGTAGAAAGCATGAATAGGTGTTTTCCAATCAGGATAAAATTTGTTTTAAACTAATAACATTCAGTATGGCAGTTGTTTAGTCTATGTAGAAGGATCTAGCATGTATATACTGATAATAATTATGTATCCCACCTCCGTGAGAGACATATTTATTAGTGATACATGTCTGTCACTTTTTTTGTCATTAAGTGTCCACGCAGCTCCTCTGACACCACGTGGCGGATTTACACCAAACTTCACATAAGCGTAGTTGTACATATTATCGGCATGTTCCGGTTCAATGATTTTCAGTGGAATAACCGCCCTTGATACATGTAATTTTATGATGTTATGGCTAATTCTCCTATAACATCCGGCAGATTTCCACTTAACCTAGGATAATTGACCTTACGCCAGGAGAGATGTAGCCACGCCCACCGAAATCAAGGGGCACTACTCCTGCGAAGTCCGAGCTCAAACAGATCTCTATTGAACTAAGTCTGAAATCATTAGTTTTATTTCTTTATTCGATAATATTTAACTGTACTATGATCCTTTTGATGATTTCAAAAGTAAATCTATAAAAGTGTGAATTTAGTTTTAAAGGGGCGTGGGCGTGGGCGTGCGCGGGGCGGGGGGGGGATATAAAATTTTCGAAACGCGTGCGGATTAAAGCTAGTTATTTGCATATGCGTTATTTTACGGTAGCATTATTATGTCCGCTGCGCATTAATTATTAAATACTCTTAAATGATGCGTTGACAGTATACTGTTAATTGAAAATCTCTTAAAGATAAGATATCAATAAGCATTTGTATAAACATGTGTCATCAATAAAAGTAACTGTGTGACCATGGTTTCTAACTTTATATTTCGTTTTTGCAAGCGGTTCTGTGAGCTGGGTCATGCTATGGGGTCTTATGTTTTAGGCAATGTGACACTTCTATAAGTAAAACAAAACCGATAATATGCAGAACATTTCTAAGCATATATATTTATATCATTTTGATACGACTTCTGACAGATGTTTTTAAACAATTGTATGTCCAGCTAGAAAAATCATTTATTTATCTAAATTGTTTTTTAAATCAAATGAAACAGATTCATCGGACTGACTGACAGACAAATTGGAGTCATTTACCCTCGCTACCAGCCGTAGTCATATGACCCAGCGTGGCTTATACTATTATTGTGCACTTATAGTTTATAATGTGCAAGTCCACTAACAATTTTCTAATATATATTCGCACACACACAAACATGATGACACGTTTTGATAAGACACACTTTACAAAACATTTTATTAAATCACTCTAAAATGTATGAAGAGTCACAACACTACGGACCTAAAATAAAATTGGTCCGTGACAAAACTCTTAAAATTTAGAGACTAAACCCGGTAACAAAATATATGACTGTCACGATAAAAAAGATCTATTTCTAAGAGGTACTCTTCCTTACATAGAAAATACCTGAAATTGCATGTCCGTCAACGGATTAATTGTAATGTTTGTCGGACAAAATGGCGGCTAGTAACCATATTCGCCACGTGTTGTAGCAGCTAGCTGTTTGATTGGTCTGATAAGAGATTATTATCTGTCAATCAAGAAACCTGATCATTGTCAAGCGTAGTTGTACATTTCGTCAGCATGTTACAGTTCAATGAATTTTGCGGAACTATGTCTTTTGATGTCTCATATTCTAATACGCTTGTGCTACTAATCCTGTATCACTGGTCAGAAAACTACAAAACTACACAGAAGTGATTGGTGCGAAGCCTGAACTTGTGTATATCATCGGATTGTTACAGTTTAGTGGTATGCATTTTCAATTCTACTGAATGTTGCTGAATAATAGGAGACATGATTTTTTTTCGTGAAAGATAATCTCTAGTTTAGAAAATTAATTGATAATGGGGTATCTAAGTCTACTGTAACGAAGTCTCTAAAATATCGATGTCAAGCTCCCCATACACTAGTAACTAGTCAACGACTAAGAGACAATGTTACAACAAATAATCCACGGGAACAAACATGTTCATTTAACGCCAATGTAAAATATTATATACATTTGTAATTACATTTTTAGCCCGACTGTTCGAAGAATGAGGAGGGTTGTTGCACTCGCCCCAGCTTTTGCGTTAATCAAAGTCGTGTTATTAATATTAATAACTTCAAATCCGACAAACGTATCCACTTAACACTTGCCATACTTGTTTCTCATGGTAATACATACAAATGCAGTAAGTCACATATATTTTTGCGGAGTAATGCCTCAATTTGTATTATGATTTTGTAACAAAAAGTTAAAAGTCCGGTACCTCATTAATAAAAGATAATTTTACAAAAATCATTATGATACTGAAGTTTTCTATTTAGCCTTGACTTATAATTTACTTTTAATACATAGTTTTTCAGTTTAAGACAAAAACTAAAGTTATCAACAGTATTCCCATCGTAAGACTTATGTTTCATCTTTTACGTATCTGCAGTTCGTATGGCGTTTTACGTATCCACCGTCTGCGTTCATACGTACCCTATAATATTTTCATCTGTCGTCATAAGTACCCTCAAAAAGAACCCCATGCTTGTTTAAGTGTCAGTTGCAGCTGCTGTATCAGTCATAGCGAAACGAAAATATGTTTTTCTGCTACAGAAAATGTGTAGCTTTACGATTTATGCAGTTTTGGACTCTTTCGATTATTAGATTTCTTAAAATTCTGTTAAAAAGCCGAAAAATTGCAATTTCTGGTCTGATTTCCGCAATTGTAACAATAAGTCGATCATTTTTCAGCTAAACAATTGAGCATTGCCTAGTATAAATATATTGAATCTCATATTGAACGAAAACATTGTGAAAATGAATAAAAAAGAGAAGATATTAGGTATTTTCCAGCTTACATGTCAGGACGTTCATGTATATACATCTGTCGTCAGTAGTACCCATCTGCGTTCGAAGTAGTCGAATACCCGGGGTGTGCCTTGCAATGGAGCTTAAATTAAATATCATAAATCAAACATTGGTATTCATGTTTAAAATCCGTAAATCCATCAGGGACCATGGAACTACTTAGTGTAGGTCTTGTCCTCAGTAGCCAGATAAAAGTGTTTATAAGTAATGAGTAAGTGTTCATTCTTATGTCTTTTTTTCAAATTGTTGTATTTGAACAGCTGATTTAATCTTAGTGTAAACAAAGAAACGTTTGACTCTGCATCTTCTACTCGAGAACGGTTAATCAGCATAGCCCGTTAATATCCGGCGGTTTAAATTTCTGTTGCAATATCAAACGTGTCCCTAATGCGTCTCTAGTTTTCAGATCTGTCACACGATATTTCAGCATGCCAAGCCTAAACCTCAGCGTTAAACATGATTTCGAAGTTTTTAGCCTCTTCACTGAATAGGAATATGTTTTAATTTTCAATACTGATTCTTTATTTCAGGAAGTTTCCCCATTCCATTTTATTAGATA
The DNA here is from genome assembly GCA_022818135.1 of Saxidomus purpurata. Taxonomy (NCBI): domain Eukaryota; kingdom Metazoa; phylum Mollusca; class Bivalvia; order Venerida; family Veneridae; genus Saxidomus; species Saxidomus purpurata. Next base: position 39,804,312 of record JAFMSR010000015.1, read on the forward strand.
TGTACAATTTATAGACACCGCTCCACAGTGTTTATGAGATTCCGTGTCGCATTTCGCTGTCGTTAGTCCTGGCGCTTGCTTTGCCACAGGAAATTGCCTCATTTGCAGAAAATTAGCGGAAAATACGAGCGGATTTTATTAGAAATAAAGTCTGATCACTTTTGAATTATTTATTGGGATTGTCTAATATTTTGCCCCCGCCCCGCTGTGTTGTCGAGAAATCCTGAGCCAATATCTAGATATTAGGGACAAATAAAGCAGAGATAAAATCACAGCTTTATATCACTTGATATTGTTGCCCTTTTCGATTATTAATGAAATATTTTCCAGTCATTCTCCCTTTCCTTTGTTTCACTTAAGAACTATGATACATTGTTTATATTAGACATATCAGTCTTAGAGTATATATTTGTTATACTTCTTATTTTCCTCATATTCGGGATAATTTCAAGTTCACCTTTCTTCAATTTTTGTCTAAGAAGAAGCGGGATATTTCATTTTCTCCAATTCGTCTGGTGACATTTGCCACACTTCCTCACAAACACATTAATCTAAAAGTCAAAGTGTCGCAGACGACATACAAAAAGCAGAGATTTCTTTAGTATACAGACAAATAAAATATAAAGTCAAAGTACAAAGTCGCAACCGCAAATTTAATGTCAGAAGAAAATTGCCATGTTGGATGTCTTCCAAAAGAGGGTACAGATACCTTGAGCATTTCTTCTTCCTATTTTTACCGCTGATGAAGCCGATGGCACACGATTAAGCTTTGCCCCACTAGTTAGGGAACATTCTGGATCGGCAAGCACCATTTTATTTAGCGCAGGATTTTATCTGGGTCATCTCGCCTGATTGCAAATGTGTGTTTTTTTTTTGCTGTAAACACATTTAACTCTCTAACAGCTGATATGAAAAAAGCATTTAAACACAAACTCTTTTGTACTCCTGTTTTTACATACCTGTGCTGTTATAAGTTTTATACGAACTTACCATTTGAAATTGACTTTTGTGTATGTGTTAAAGGGGGAATCTGGTGCTGGTACCAAAACAACTGTATTTTTTGCAGATTTTGGATTTATTTATGTCATAGTAAAACATCTGGCCCCGTGCTTATAAAAGTTTCTTGAGAACAATTTAATGCTCAACACGAAATCATGCTCAAGTAATACGAAGTCGAGTCAAGTTATATTAATTTACAATAAAGATAAATAAGGTCAAGAAAAGACATTCTGATTAATGTTATGAAACACAACTTTGTGAAAAATAAAACTTGACTTTTACTTCATATTACTTGAGCATGATTTCGTGCTGAGCATGATATTGTGCTCAAGAAAATTTTTAAAGCACAACACCTGCTTTTTACTTGACCGAACGCCAGATTTCTTTTTTTTACATATGAGCTGCAGAACCGTTTATCCAAACCCATCAGTCGTCGATTAGCAAACATTGACATACATGTAACAGTTAATCAGTGATTAATGACATGCATGTAAAATTGCAGGCATTATGATTATTTTTAAACGCTGCATCACAAAATATGATATAAAATTACACCATAAATGGCATTGTTTACATCCAATTTGGCCCAGTGGATCAAAATGAAAAATTGATTTTAGTGGGTGAATTTTGGTATTATTTATGCTACCGTTTAGTAGCCCTTTGCTGGGCATTTACTATGTGTTGTGTTTAAGCATCGGATTTCACCTTTTATCCAGAAGTACAAACGAGCAGACTAATAAAGATATACACATTGTAGTAAGTGAAACAAACTCCTTTTTGAAACCTGCAAAAAATACAACAAACAAACCATTTATTGAAGACATAATATTTATGTGGTATGCTGAATAACTGCTTCTATGTAACTATAATGCCATTACCTATATTTTTGTGTATAATTGATATGTTCAGTATTGTCACAATGCTGGTATATTTACAAGCGAGGTTGCACCATTGGTTTTAGCCAGCTGCGTTATTGCACGCACCCAGTGACGTCACAGCATGTTCAGATGACTTTCGAAATTATTCACAACATGCAAGAAATTATAGACAACATGGAAAGTCTTAAGTTTATAGCTAACGAACGCTTCGCAAGCATTATCACCGAAACGTTTACCAGTTGAACGGCAATTACAGAAAATACCCTTAATTCCTATTAAATCCACAAAAACCAAGCACCTAATGGGAAAAAATGGTGTTATATTCCTCGGCTTAAAACTACATTAAAGATATCATTCATTGATGCGAAATATTATGCTGTGGTAATTATATTGAAAGAACACTTACGCATGAATGTTATAAAACACGGTTTACATGTCAATTCGACGGAGGTAAATTTGTTGATTCATCTTATATTAAAATGATATTTACACAAGACTTGAACAGATGTTGGGCATTACCAAATATTCAGACGAAACGTTAAATACCAGATGTACTTTTGAGAATCGAACGAACATAGGAGCAGGTATAACTCGTACCAACCCTTAGGTCTAAGTTGCAGTACGATATGTGCTTGATGAAATAAAAATACAAATTTATTTAAAGCGCAGAAAATGACAAATATAAACAGTGTATGCCGTTTGTATATAACAAACTTTGAACTGTACTTTTCCATAAATTCATATATCGGGAACTTAAAAAACAACAAAAACACTTCTGATAATTGCTTTTGACGTCAGTCAGCGTGACTGTTAATAAAAGATGAAATGGGACGTAGTGTCAAAATTGCTTTCATTCTAATTAAAGTTGTTTCTTTTATGAAATAATTGTTTGTAAATTTGTATCCGGCAACTGCCAGAATTTCTTTCTCTTCACAGCAGCATCTAGTTTCTCCCTCTAACTGTCTGTGTGAATAAAAAGAAATCGGTGGATTTAACTTTAATGAACTTTGTTTGTAAATTGAGCTTTGTCACAAGACTCTGCTATGTAGAGGGACCTCCTCTGCATTTATACCTAACCATATTCTGTTGTTGCCGAATCACACTCTGTTTCGCGCATAGAACAAGATATGTTTAAAAATAGTAAAGTACAATCCATCCACACATTAAAAGAAGCAATAGACGTCAAAGGCACTAATTAATAAACATATCCTTCATTACGAATTCAGCGACAAAACAATCCCTCTTCCGAATATAACTACAAAAGTTTGATTGATGTCAGGATTTGATATTTTAAACAAGTTCAATATAAAAGATTTTAATGCAGAGAAACATCTTTATAAATAATTCCAATAAATGGATTTCTCCTCCTAGACCAATTTCATTACATGATTGGCAAATTTTGAATAATTCTGTAAAATGATTTGGCAGAATGATTTATTGCCTGCTTCCCTACGATGAATTTACAGCTATTCCACCGGCTCATGTATCAAAAACAAGCTTGACTCTAGAATAAATTGCCATCCACAGTCAATCCTGCTGGTAAAATCGTATGTATCGATGAAAAGATTTGTTTTCTTGCTGCGAAGATAAAGTATAAGTCCCTACCCCCATTAAACTACACAGTTTGAGAGCTATGCCTATCTATATTATTATTTTATTCTTTTCTCTTCCCGTTTAATAACTCGAGATCTTAATTAAAACTTCGAAAATGTTTATCTGGTTTGCCCTCTCAACGAACGTAACCACGGGATATTAGATCAAGTTCGACAAATATATCGTTACCATAGCAACCATATGTTTATTGATAACAAAACTATCATTTGATATACGTTTTCCCATTTCAACGTTGATTAAGATAAGTCTAAATTAGTAAAGGAACCATGAATTTTGCAATTTTGCGATTTTTTAGATTATAACTTATCTTAAATTGATCAAATACCAAGGTTTCGCGATGTAAGTGGCTATTCCAAATAAAATTGGCGGACGTATTTCTTTAGTTTTATTTCGTTTTACTTTGATGTAGAAAGAAAGGCTCGCCTACGATAAAACTGTTTTTATTTTCACTTTTAGTACTTTGTTTGATAATTATCTATGTATATCTCATTAACAGTATCCATGTCGAACTGAAAGTGCATAAGACCTCTCAAAATTAAAACCGTCCAAATGACTGATTTGAACATTCTATTAAGGTCCAAATGAGACCGGTTCAGATGTAAGGCGGCTTTATATACCAAACCATGATATTTTAGACATGACCGTAAGATAGAACTACTTTGTTATAATAATGTATTATTATTAACATTTAATATCAAGTGGAGAGTACTTTAAATGTGAACCATCGTCGTAGTTGGATTCCCACGTTCGCTGATAACACATCCACAGAGATGCGGACAAATTGTTCAGATGATGCTCCAAAACAAACAAGATCCAAGGCTGAACGGATGCTAGAATTCAAAACATTTCGTAGCACAATTTTCAGTGTGAGAATAATAGAAAAGGAAAGGAATAAAAAAAAACAGAAATGAAGGAAAAAGATACGTTTACGTTGGTTCGATCTTGTTGGTGCATTCTGGACATCGAGTAAGTATGAAGGTACTTAGATCTGAGTCAGTGCTTATTTTCTGGGTCACTGAAACCCGTAATTGTTGTGCAAAAATGGAAGTCCATTAATATATTTCTAATAATTGAAGTCGAAACTTTAGAGACCGAAAGACTAGAAAATATTTGTGCATATATACACTTTATTCTGTCTAAAACAGCCGACGGAAAAGGAAGAATTTCGAATATATAATTGATTCCGTTGTGTGAGAGTCTCTAATAATCTTTCACTGCTTACTGACGCCTAACCGTTGAAATACATCATTATGGATATATGTAGGAATTTTATTTCACTTTCTACCCCTTACATAAGTGTACTCCTGCTTGATTTTCGGTTAACATCTGAGAGCAACTGCAGAGCAAAATCCTGTGCTAACATTCGGCGTTGCCTGTCGTGTACCCCTGTAAAATCGGCGCCAGGTTTATAAAAAATAATCGAGTAAACTGTTAGACCCGCAGCGCAGAAACATTTAATCCACTGAAAAACATAGTATTTGTTTGATTTATTACATTTTACTTACTCTGGTATCTTCAAAATATTAAGATAAAATTTAAGATTACGATCGTGTTTTTAAACCTATACGTACGTTATTGCTCGGCGATTGGAGAATTATTCCGAATAAATGGGTTTTGTCATAAGAAAACCATTACACGTTTGAGATAAACGTCGTGATATTTTGTTTTACTCTGTAACTACATAGTTTACGGTATAAAAGGGCTCTTTTTTGCAAACGTCAGTTTAGCAACCGCGTTATATTCTGAGACATAAGCTCCTGGTAAATTTATAAGTTATGATCAAAACGATTTGAAAGCAAGACTTCCTATACAAATTGTATACAACATACTTGTATACTCAAAGATAAGTTTTGTCCTTTTAATCACACTTATCTGTATTCCAGTCCAAAGGACAGATCTCGACCTACATAGAATATTATAGATAATTATTTCAATAATTCACGTTACCTTCTTCGTTTTAATTTCTCTAACAATTTTTGCACACATTCTAATGTGTTCTTATTATAATTATGTCACCCCTTTCGGAGTTTAGCTGTCTGTTTCCACATTAACATTCTGTTTGTTTGTAATTGTGCTTATTAGGTCCACCATCCTCTAAAGAGGCTATAGTCGGTACGACCCGTATGTGTAACATTTACATCCTGCCTGTTTCAGAGTGAAGGTTATATAACAGCTGACCGGTACTGCAACTTTTGATTGGTCGAAGTCGATTATAACATTGCAGCGGATCCGTAATTCTGTTATGGAATTGTACGAGTAGTTTTAAGTTTAATTTTAACGCTGTGGCGAATAGGTATATTTGTGTTGTCCTTTTAAAACTATGGAGGACCTGTAGGGCCATGTCACGTGCTTGTAGGAAAATGGTATGGTAAAGCACGAAGTGTTTTGATTTCCAGTATATAGGCATACCATTCATAAAGTATTCCAAAGACCAAACAGGTTCTTTAGCGACATGGTCTGAATCCATGGTAGATTCAGGAAGTTCAGCAGCGTCTGGTGTGCAATGTGTTTGGATGGGTGACCCCATTTGGTTGACGAGCTACCAATAACTTTACGTTTTTAGCAATAGCTTACGTATAATTATTACGATCAAACGTAATTACCACAAACGTATAGAAATTGTGGAAATCCCTTGTTAAGCACACCAGCTCTAAAAATGATTGTCACATCGCATGGTATATATAAACAGACATGTCACATGGTATTGTTTAATACAAGTATATTAGCAAGATGCATGTTATCGGAATAGGTAATGCTATCATAAGCTGCAGATTTTTTCGGCCGTTAGCTGTCTGTTTTCACCCTTACTTTAGGCCTATTTCAGGGTGAAGGTCATTTAATAGCTGATCGGAACTGCAACCTTTGAGAGGTCAATCGAAAAATTGATAGGATCGTACAGGCAAGGGATCCACAAATCTGTATTGGGAAACTGATAACCTATGAGAAGTATGGGCATTTTCTTTCATAATTTTGATTGTTCATATATTGCACGTCTCATTGCTCCAAAACCCAAACTGTATTTTAGTTAAACGACTGAAAAACACATTGGTCTCTTTTTTAATGATACTTTTTTATTGAAAATGTATTAACCTATTTGATCTGTTTGTAAAATATACAAATGCAATGAATGGTCATTCATATTTCAATTTATTTTATTCTTGTACAGATACTAGACCTTTGTGTCAAATTGCTTTTACATATATTATAGCTACGCGCTCTATAATCAATACAATAAAGTCAAATTGTTTTGATACAACCTTAGTAGTACTCATTTATGAAAGCATATAAAGCAAACAAATTGTCTCCCTTGAAATTCTAATGGTCACTTTGAATGGTAATGTCACTTCAAGTGTTTTGTTAAATACGTTTCAATTAAAAATTTCAAGTAGATCTATATGACGTTGTGTTAGCAAGTAAAATGACACTGAGGTACTGTCTATTTCTTTATGAAACGGTACGAAATGTCAGAAAGCAGAAAGTTTGTATTGCAGCAATTTCAGTGCCCACTAAGTTTCATTAATGATTTGAGTCTTCTATATTTTGTGAGCATGTGAATTTATTTGTAATCATTTTTGATAACTTTGAAGATACTACACCAATCAATCTAGTACAACATATCACTCAAAAAGCGGATTGTTTTTATGAACGTTATACAGTTATTGAAATGGACGTTTGTTTTATCAAGTGTTTATGAGTTAATCTTTATACACTGGTTGAAAATCATTTGATGATCGACTACCGTGTGATAACCGGATGATATATTACTGTTAGACCCTTAACATCTTCATGTAGGGTGTCCGGAATAATTTAGATCTTGTGAAAAATGACTACACTTGTGCGATAAGCAAGTTTTTGATGTATTTATACTGTTGTACATTAATAATTTCATACGTGGAAAATAGATTAATCTCTCTTTTGAATAAAATGGTCATTAATAATTCCTGGCTGATAAATAAATTTGCTCGTTTAGACATACTTTGTTTAACCAATGAGATTTTCAGGTTTCATCTAAAAAGTCTTCCACATAATAATCATTTTTGCAAAAGAAGAAGATAATATTTACATTACATTTGCTACAGGGGACATACTTTTTTCAAGTTTGCATACGTCATTTGCACATATGACGTCGCTTTAACTTTACTTCACGTGAAATATAACGTCATAATTAAATTCTTATATTTTATGATAATGATAAAAATAGAGTCAACAATAAGAAAAAAATAATTTATGAAGTAGATTTGCTTAACATAAGCATAAGGATTTTGCACTTGTTATTTTTTTAGGTATTAGTCATATAGTAGTCTCTCTCTATTAAAAAAACTGCTTCGTTCAACGTGTGATCTGGTTGTCGAAAAAAATGTTTTTGTCTAACTATATTGTCCAACAGTTAATTATAAAATGTTTCCGAGAGACAAAATTTTAGCTGCTACTAACAATTTATATGCAAAATAATTTATTTTAGTATATCCTTTTGAATTTTTTGTAAATCTGTTCATAATTGCATAAGAAGATCTAACGCATGTTTTATTATATGGTCTAAAAGTACATTTGTTTGGTGTAATGTTATGTTGAGATTTACTGAAAACCGTAACACATGACTTACCAGGAAAGCTGTTGCAACAATTTTCCACAATGTAATTTCAACGTAAACATGTTCATTGACATTCTATAAACCAGAAAGACAAACAATTACTGAAAAATTCGTCTTAAATTGCATTATTTCGCTGTAAGATTTAGTATAAATACACTTTTAGAAATGCAAGGAGTGGGTGTTAAATAGGTCATTGCAGATGCAGAGTAAGTTAACATGAAATGAAAGATGTGTACGCGTACTGCAATTGATAAAAATAAAAGAATAATATGATGGATATAAAACGCCTACAGTCGGTGTGTTACTATTGTCAGAAAGTAGTATGTGCTTTTTCATTGAAAAGTTATAATAGCATAAGATATATCCTTTTTTTACAATAATACCGAGTGTCAAACTTTACATTACAGTTTTACCATTGCTTCTTCAAACAGAGGCATTATAAAGGGAAGTAATTCATTGCAATTACGACAACAAGTTCATTTGTTATTAAGGTTTTAACACATGAATGAGGGCGACACAATGACATATGAAACAAAGTTATATCAATATCTTAGCTGTAATTAAATCTAAAACTTAACCGAAGTGTTTGCATTATGATGCTATTACAACTTAACCTTTAAGATCGTATACATTTGACGAAGAAATATTTTCGCTTTTACTCAAACATAGACGAAGATAAAGAGGTCCGTATAATGAATTTACTGAAAACCTGGAGCCAAATTCCGGCACTGTGAGTTAAAGTGTGGCTATATATAGTTATGCATTGTGATTGGTCTGACGTCATTCCGTGATCAGTGTATCACATGATGTGGAACATAAAGCGTGAACGTTATGGTGAAGCTGCAAGAATTACGTCTGTTTGTGTCAGTGAAATGACACCTTTAATACTGATACTGTCGAATTTATCACTCTTGTTGATAAGAAGTAATTTTTTAATGGTATATATATCATGTAAATATAATAGTCAATATCAGTGTGATGCCATTGTTCCTAAATAGCTATATCTACAGTGGTCACGCAATATTTAGCACGGTCACGACTTTGGTGAATATGCAAATCTATGGATATTAGGTATATCAATCAGGTCCATAGATATGGATACTCACTTCATTATTGCAATGACTCAACACAAATTGTATTTATATTTGTAGGTCTTAAAATTTAATAACAAGCACGGCAATGTTATCAAACTTCAACTTGTACTCAAATTGTCTTTGGTTTACGAACTGAATGATTTTTTTGCCGACACAAAATATTGCGATTGAAGTATAGTATCATACCACCGGGAATGGATGTGGCGATTTTCTTTCTGCATTGTATATTTATATCTGTTGTTAAATGTTTCAGAACTAACTTAATATATTCATCTTTACGTTCTGACAGGAAAAACATGAATGTATTAAACATTATCATTATTGTTTTAGTCACCAAGTGATATGACATTTATATCATAAATGATATACAAAATGTAGATATTATATATGTTATCATCATACACTGACTTTAAAACTAGTTAGTTCATATGATATGATTTTCTCCCTACGTCCTTGAAAAGTTTCTACCATGACGTCATTCATCCCGTGAATTCGTATTAATAAAGTGCGTACAAAAATGATGACAACTTGCTCAAAAGGGAGACAATACATACGAAACGCAAGAAACTTATAAATTATTTTCTAGCAGGTCATTTTCGTCATTCCCATGGAAAATGGCATTTCTTAGTAAAGCTGCATTTACTCAACCGGAACGATGAATACAAATTTGCTGGTTGCCTGCTGACTGTAACCATGGTAACCTAACTATATATCTCATAAAAAATATTCTACGATAAAATTAATAAAATAATGAAATTAAATATTTTAATCTTTGGAATTTCTTTAACTCGTAAGGAAATATGTAATTCTAATTTGTATATTTTCTTCCTGATTTAATTATATTAATTACATAATTGAGAAATGATATAAACATATAATAGTGATTTTCAGAATTAATATTTAGCTTATAGTTTAAGCCATGGTGACGAAGCGCATTTCACTGTTTAACAATGATTTCTTTTTCTCCAGGTTTTCTTTTTCAAAAAAAAATGTTACATTCATTACACAAATCGCACGTTTTCTTTTTTTATCCTTGACGAATTTATTTCAAACGGCGCTCTTTGTAAAATGTAACAAAATTACACATAATTCAATTTAGTATTTGCAATCCAACTAGAGTGTTTAAATATCCATTATATGAAAATGCATGGAAAATGTCTGAAGAATAAATCCCTACAAACGTTCATTCTATCATTCAATATTGACACAAACGTTAAGAATAACAAGACTTAAGATCTCTCGGATTTATTTATACAAATCAAACTTCCCCTCCCAGGGCGAGGGCCATACATCTTCCATCCCCGCGCGGCACGAGCCCCGCACGAGCGCTGTTTGAAAGTTGAATTTTACTATCAAAACCACTGGCTTGTATTCTATGTGCGCTGTTGGCTTCCGCTCGTAAGGAGAATAACTTGCTCACAATCTCACGAATGTGTCAAATGCACACTACGTTGAGTTGCTTTTGGGGAATTTGAGAAATAAACTATTATAATAGTGGCGGGTAGTTCCTACATCCATTGCATCTGTTAGCGACAGGTCAATTAAGTCTATATGTTCTATTAGTTTTCTCTTCCGGAAGCGTTCTGTTCGGGTGTGTTCTGATTATTTGGGATTTCTCGGCTATATTGAGAAAGGAAGTGACACTGTTTCTAGAGCTGTTTTGCTCACTCTACATATCGGTCTCAATAATCCTATACTGTGTAAATACTGAAGGTACTTTATTCGTATTCTGTCACATCAAATAGATAAAACGACTCGAGTACTGATGTAACGGCAGTGGTAACTAAGGAAACTACGTCAGTCGTAATTTTATAGAATCATGTATCGCACTACATGCGCGACATATAGACATAAACGGCAGAAAAGCACTGGACAGAGCAGTACAGACAATAGTTAGAACACAGGGTCAGCAAAATAGAACACTACCCCGATGGACCAGACAATAAAGACAGGAATCAGTTGAATACTCTAATGGTAATCACTTTACAAAGCACACGATGGTATTCCATGATACAGAACTGCATGACATGGGACGGGATAAATCAAAACTACACAGAACGACACAGAACAGAACGGTACAGAATGCTACCTCATAACACGATGATAGAACAACACTTTTTGGTACAGCACAACACGGTACGGCACGGCACCGCAGTTCACATCTATAGCACGACAAAACACGGTACAGTACTATACCAATGTATAACACAATGTACATATAGAAAATCATTACGCAACAACATATATATAATTTCATGTATGACTTCTGCATAGTCCCGCGTGAACTCAAATAAAAACTTAAGCATAAGACTCCGTTTTGATACAGTAGCTTCTGATAAAAAAATACATTAAAGTAATATTTGCCTTCTGCGGTGATGAGAAGTACAGAACAAACATTTTCTTTGGCACAAAATTCTCCGGCGTACTAGTATAATCAAGGTCATTGCTTGCATTGACAATTAATAGAATGTTCGCGGTCTCGTTTCGCCATTTATGTTTACGATGTAGGTATTCCTATTACAGTTTTTATTCTTTACCCTTTGCCCATGGTGAAATTTATTGCAGTGAACGTCTGTCCCCTTTTTATCATCATTTTTCTCACACTTCTCATGATTCGTTGTCCCTTTTAAAGAACTGACTTAATTATATATTCAAATAAAACACACATTTGCAAATTTAAGACTTAAGTTACCCACCTGTTAAGGGAAACCTAACTGATGAATTCATTGCAAGTCACTCATTACACAATTTAATCTCTTAAACTTTGCAACTGAGCAATTTTGGAAACAATGGACAAGTATACGACTTTACCAGGTTTCAGTTACTCGGAAGAGTGAATAAAATAGCAAATATTGCCTTTGAATGTATTCATACGCCCTTTCGTATTTGAGATGCTATTAAATCGTTTTATTGTCGGATTAGGGGCCGGACTAGCAATCAATCTGCGGAACCAAATAGCGCCACAGAAAATTAATGGGTCCGCTTAATAACGAAAGCAATCCTGAATTGAATACTGATGATTTTTTGCGTTAGTTAAAAGAGCATTTTTGTCGTGTTTTCTTGAGAAAATATGCTTTGTTTAAATATTGTTAAAATATCCCGTAATACAGAATAATTCAGAAAACACTTTTTTGTTTTCCTTTAATTTATTTACGAGTGCAGAGAAGCGGCTATGCATAATAACGTTACGGTTACTAGGAAAGATAGCCCAAAGCTAATTTCATGAAAAATAAAGCTTGCGGGAAAATCTTTTACTTTTAATTATGTAATTGTTTTTTTTCTTTTATGCAATGAAAGTGCCGCTTACGTTTTCCAGAATAATTACGTTCCTTGTTACAGTAACTAGGGTACAAGTCTCCCGGGATATCAAAATTAAGTTTTGTGTATAAAAGAGCCAAGTGCCATCTACGGAAGGGACCATTGTCCATAGGATCTTTGCTGAAGATTTTGCAAAGTGGAGACACTCGAACTTGTGTTTATTTTACATGTTCCTACCAACAGCACCATCAAAGTTTTCGAGGTGTCTAGCCTGGGCATCGGACTGGTGTACCCTACGAATGACTACAGGGTAATATCGACTAGGGATGAACATAGAACTGCCCTATCTGCTTTATTTCACACTCAGTTTCGACGTAATCCATCGCGGTTTACGCTACGAGATTCACAGTAATGTAACGAAATGTTACAAATGCCTTCATCGTGTGTGTTGGAACGCTTAAAACTACTTATTTCTCGGCTACTCAATGTAAATCATACATTTTAAAGATTCATACAGCTTCGTGTCAGAAATGCTGTTGAAATCTTTATATTACATTTTTCAACACGGTTTTCTAATAAATGACACAGTGTGGTCTTTTATTTAAATAAGACAGAGTTAGACTGAAATTGTACAACAAGAGATGGAAAACAGATAACTAGTATGTAAAATTACAGATAAATGTTCTCAAATTTACGCCATCAAATACGTCACTAGTGCTCTGGTCGCCATTTTCATCAGGTTCCGTCTGAAAACTCCACGGGAATATGTTCTACGAGTACCTGCAACATTTAATCAAGCATCTGCGTTTTAAGTTGAAAATCGAAGCTGACATTTAGGTTTTAAAATTTTTGTTGAAATGGATATTAAAACATGTTGTTTCCGAAATTTCCCATAGAGTTTAACAATATTGGGTCTCTGCTTTCGTTCTATGTGGTGAAGTTTCTAATTGCTAATTTAGTTAATGTCAAAAATTCTCGATTCTCCTCTTTGAAGTTGATGTGGTAAAGTTAGAAATATTATTACTGCGGCGAGGAACCAGCCCGTTGAAATTATAATTGACAAGTGGTGATTTTTACATTCTATCAAATGTGCCCTGGTTCCTGTCATGAAATTGGAACAAATCACTTATGTCGGCTTAATGTTTCCTGTAAATTCTACGGAGCATTTTGTAAATAGAACAAACAAAAATCGCGCTATTTAATGACTACTGACTGGATGAGTTTCTTAACCAAATTTTACTTTATATTTCCGGAAACGTATACAGTACCCTTCGTATTTCCGGAAACATATACAGTACCCTTCGTATTTTCAAACTGTGAAATGCGTTGAAGGCAGGGCGTGTGTTCATACAAATGTACATTTTTATGATTTTCTTTCAAATTAGTTAAAATTATTTCATACTCAATTTGGTTTTATTTTGTTTTATTTAAGAAGATAGCTGAATCACACCACAATTTATTTCTTATTAGGTTGTTAATGTAAAACAACAACAACAACAAAACTCCTTTTATATTTTACCTTTTAGCTTTAATTGTGTATCACTAGAAAAATATCAATATCAAAATAACGCTACTTGTGAAACAATTTACAGGTTTCTGAGGGGTGTGTAAAATTACTTACCGGAATTTCACAAATTTCGCGGCATTTCAGACGACCACAGGGATCACTCCGGTGGTCGCAGACGACAACGAATTTTCAAACACTACATATCGCAATATTTCTTATTTTCGTCAAAATGTATTATGTGAATGACGTCAACTATACATAGGAAAAAACCAAACCGTTAATGAGTAGCCAATACCCCTTTTTCAGAACAGTCATGCGTTGAAGTTGAAGAAAAGATATAGCAAACAATAAGGATTTAAGAACAATAAAAGGAAATTAAATAAATGAAAACCAAAAACTTTCAAACATCTTTTACAGTGAAAGGTAAAGAAGATAATATATGTACATTTTTTGTATCTTAAATAATACCCCTCATGCACCATAAAGATATAACTCTGTGTGTACAATCATAGTTTTGTTTATGCTGACAGCAAACTCCGCATATAACGAATGCGGATATTGCAAAAATCTGGATATAAGGAACACTTTTTTTCTCACTGAGTTTTTTTTCATTCTTTATTTCATATGAAAATGTAATGTGGATATAATAAACTCTTATATAAGGAACACATTTAAATGGTCCTATTGAGTTCGTTATAAACGGAATTAACTGTATGAATGGTTGTAGTTTACAAGCGGAATATCATCGTCACATTGGAAATGAATTGCCTTGTAGTCTCATTGGTAAAATATCATCATCATCATCATCATCATCATCATCATCATCATTATAATGGTCATCATAAATTTTCAAAGTCCCTTCGTAGTATACGACATTGCCATACAGGTAAATATGTATAACGTGTTCTCCGACATTGGCAAGCGTCCATTATAGCTTGACTCCGTGAAATTGCAGTGTAACATTGCAAAAGATAAATAAGAGGTCCAAGATGATACTAAACTGCTAACCTGATTAACACATCTACAACACATATTAGGTTTGCATGATTAACACAGGGTATGAACATTTGATTCTTAAAAAAAGTCTTAATCAGTTTGATAACATTCCCCGAATAAAATGAGGCCCCTAGAGGGTTTACCTTTTGTACGTTTGATTTGACCGGATGACTTTTGGTTTGTCCCCATTAGATCAAGTTTCGGAACTTAGCTATATTTCAACAAAAGAAAACATTCTGACAATTTGTTTGATGATTGTAAAGAAAATAATTATGACACTAAAATGTTGACATAGTTGTTAATGATTTGATCTTTGTTACCTTGTTGTTGAATCCACGTGACCTATTTTCGAAGTAGACCTAACATTAATCTGATAAACGCTTGTGATGATTTGGTGCAAACATGTTGCCTCTAGTGAATTTGTATAATTTGACCTGATGCTCTAGTTTTAGACCTAACGTGATCAGGTTTCGCACTTTATTTAGAATCCATTCATTTATACTAGTGACTTAGTTTTTACCTCTCGTCACCCAGTTTCAAATAGTGTCTAAGTTTCAGCATAATTAGTAAAGGTAAACATTTTAAACAACATTCACGGTGATAAGGTACACACAGTGGCCTCCTAAGTAATAACAAAGTGTTTGATTTGACTGTGTGACCTCAAGTCTTTGGCCCGTGTCACCAAATTTTAATAACGTTCTAGAGTTCACTATACTAACTGTCATGATTAATGCGTAAAACATGTGGCATCTCTACAGTGGTCACAAGGTATTTCAATAATTTGAGTAGATGACCTAGTTTTCGACCTAACATGACCTAGTTTCAAACTGAAAGACAATCATGTTGACAAATTTTCATGGCGATTGTGAAATGTGACTAATCGAGTATTCATAAGTTTTGACTATGTAACCTTTTCTTTTTATTTTCACTAGTCATTTGTTATCAAATCAGGGATACTGTGCGAGGAGAATCAATGCCAGATACGTCTACTTACTCCTTTAAACATATTCTTAAAAGTGTTTTAAATGCATAAAAAGAAACACGATTACTTAAAAATAAAACAAAACTATTTAAAGTCACCTAAACGGCTCAATGACAACTCAGTTTAAACATAGAAAAAACGGTATCAGTTGTAACCAGGCCATAACAAAGATGTTTTTAATGCAAAGATGGTCATAAATTATATTGCTGAAACCTCGAACAATTTCCCACCTGCTTACCAATATATCAACTCCTGCTTTACAAACTGGCAACAAGAAAATTATGGACTCGGCTTACAAATAATTTTGCCACATTTGTCACCCATTTTGTTATTCCCGTATAAAAACCCGAGAAAATTATCGCCCATCCAATTGAAGTAGAGCTTCGCATTAAAACAGAGGAATTTCAAATAGAGCAATCAAATATAACGCCAAAATACAATAGGGAAACGTTTCGTCTATTATTTTCAGCTTGAAATGAAATTGGAATTTAATTTATTTTTGCCGATAGAGACTTTGTTGTTACTATTCGTCTTTCATTTCGCTCGGTCGTTCATAGAAATAATTTGTCTTTGATGAGCTTTTTATTGACTTCGGAATACACCCATTTTATATTTCAGTCCATATCGCATGAATATTAAACCGAAAATAAACTATCTAGTGTCGTTTCGCTAGCCATAAATCATGCTATCATTATTATTCTAAGGAATTTCGACGATGAATTAACGCAACAATAACCTAAATTGATCGCTAGACGGGTATACGATCCGCCATTTTGGTTCTATCCGAAAATATGTAAATTAGGAGGTCGCGTATTTTGGTAGAGGGCGTTTTATTTAGGACACATTTGAGTAGAGGGCAGTACAGGACATTTAATTGGGGACATTTTCCCAATAATGCGAATAACAAGCACCTGCGAAATACAGACATGCGATACATTAATGTATTAATCTCAGAGAAAGGCTGGCAAATGGTAAATGTATCACATCTTAAGAAGAAACAAACCTTTAGTCGGATACAAAAGGCACGCAAAATTTAAGAAATGCAAAATATGTGTCTTTGTGTCTTAAACTTATTCTTAGAGCAAATTTATTCCGATTTTCACATAATTTACTTTAACACCGTACGTTGTAATAAGAAATAGCCTTAATCCATACATTTAAATAGAAATGTCGGTTCTTTCAGTTTGTATATGTATGCATATAGGGTCATTTGTTTTTCATTTATGCGAAATAATTTCTATACTTTTTCCCGTTTTTATCTTCGGAAAAGCTTGAAAATTCATCAGTATCACCAACTGCGCACTCAACCTCGCGCGCAGCACGTGCTAACCAGGAGTCTCGTTTAATCTCGCCAGAAAGCACCTGATACGTTATTTACTGCGCACTCTTCTCGTAATGCGCCCTGCCTTCTCCGCATGTCACAGTTTGAAACCAACTAAATATTAGGGTTCATCTGGCTTTATTTCCAAAATATTACTACAATACTGAATAATTATCATCACCATATCTCACAGAAACAAATGATTTTCGATGTTTTTTGTGTCTGTACCGATTGATTCTGAAAACAAAGATAAGGCGGCACGAAAGAGACAAAATAAAGCGTCACACATCTGCAGTTTGTACTTAAAACGAGCAGAAACAATGATAGTATTCACGCCTGCAGGACGAAAGTACAACCTTTCGGAATTTTTAAATATCTAAATAAAGAAACAAATTAAAAAAAATTATTTGCAGGTAGGATGACATGACAGGTTATATGAATATCAAACAGATAGCACGTTCTTCATGTTTTACACGTTTAACATAACAGAACATTTACACTTCAAAATTTTGTTTTTGTATTTACCAATGATATATCATAACAAAACGATTTACTCACTATCACTGCACAAATATGTACAGTATTTTGGGGGAATATTTTTACATATCACATTTAAATGTAAATTCATAGACTTTATTAGACACGGGTTGTTCTATCGGATGAATACGGAAATTGCCGAATGGTATACCGTCATAATTGTTTTTGATTGTTAAGAGTCCCGGTCGATTGTGGAGCTTCTTCTCTAGTGAACTTGCCAAGACTCCTATACCGCCATATTGTATAATACCACGTAAATCCACGATAAACGTTTCTAAAGACCACAAAAATGGACATCTTGACACAAAATGTTTCGTGCATTTTGATCTATGATATTAGACAACTTGTGAACATACATTGTCTTAAATGGTTTCAGAAGGGGTCTTGATAAATGGGTTTGACTGTATTATAAATTTTTAGAGAGCTCTCACCCTATTTTCATTGCATAAATGAAGTTTAGTTTTTCCAGACAGACATGTTTTTATTTATTACCTTTAGCGAGATACTTTCACAGAAAATTCTACATGGTTTGCATTTAATTGAGAAATGTATGTTGTAAAATATACGTTACAATGTCTCGCATAACTGAAATGTTTTAATATAAGAGAAGATACCGTATGCCGTCGAGAAATTATATCAAAATATTACTTGTAATTACCGAGATCATGGAAAACGCATCTAAAAGATATTAGGAGAAATAAGCAATTTACCAATCATTAATATTTGATTGAAAGCGTCGAATTAGAAAAGCAGAAACTATATTGGTCGTAGACATATCGCGGATGACAGATGTCTTTGATGTATGCCGCTAATTTCTCAATTCAAAGAAATCATTTTCATCTCGGTTTTTGGCTTTTCTTCGCATGTCTTGATTTATAACGAATTTCCAAACTTTGAAGCTCGACGCAATGAATGTAACTGGGTTTACCAAATTTACAAACCAGTAATTTGACGAAATAGGATACCCGTATCAGTCTTCTTGTTTAAGTCGGCAATGGTTAATGCATGCGGTTTAATGAATTTTTAAACATTAATTTTCCTGTTCATCGGGACGAAGTGATAGCTGACGCTTGTAAGGCAAGTTGGAAAGAAAAGAGATAACAGGAAATAACATGTTACTAAACAATGAGAAATTATTATAATAACAGAATAATTGGATCTATTTCCTAGCTAATTGTCGAGCGGTAATTTTAAATAATCCGCAGAGCCTCGGTTGTCAACTTGAACGCGGGGGGACACGGGTGGTGCTAATGTTTATTTCTAAGACAACACGTAGGGGTATATTTAACTCAGCACGTGAACCGGTTCACACACATGAAGTTTAACTACGCACACGTGCGGACAAAATAGTTCAGGCTGTTTGTTATAATTGTCCGCACTATTTAAACAAAGACGATTTCATTTTTACGACATTTCTCGCAATCTGATATATGTTCTGTAGAAAAAAGTATTTCGAACAACATTCGTAAATTAAGTAATGAACTTCCTTAAGAAAACGGTTGCCAAGGTTCACGTGGTTTTCTACGTGGTTTAAAAGCGTGCACGCGCCCTGTTGTCACACAGCAGCCATGCTCATAATGTTACAGCAAGCACGTGTCTTCAAATAGCTGGTTGTTGACTTCAAGGAAACCGAATATTTTCTAGTCTGTGATTTACAGCAAACATATTTGTTAGACAAAATTGTTAGAAGGAAGTATAGCAAGCCCGCATTACGGTGTTATGACGTTAAAACATTTTTTTAAATGATGGTATGACGTAATGAAATATGTATTCGATTTATGTTTCGGCAATTGATGAAAGTTAGATTTAAAATTTCTAAACAACGTCTATATAATATTGCATTGAAAATACAGTACATATAAGGTTGCACTGGAGACAACACAAAAATCACCTTCTGTTTTTTTGTTTTCATTATTATCTATACTTTTTTAAAACAAAATGTCAATTATGATTCCACACTTATAAACCAATAGCGTTGCAAAACGAGACATCATATATTGTTTTGGATGCAACATAGTCATAGCTGTACATTTCATATTATTATACATGTAAAAATAATTGATAAAAATAAAAAGTAAAAATAAGGTTAAAAATGTTATCTCAACAGCAAAACAACAGCCAATATGTCGCGTCAATGAATCTGATGTTGACGAGCTCCACTGCGAGACCATTGTGATAACGGCACATACACCGAGACACCAGGAGACGAAATGACCAACGACTGCATAATTTTAACCACTATGGAGTCATGGTTTGAGAAGGTAGGATGTATACAGATAGCGCAAGTCATGATAATACAACCGTAGACCTCATGGCTTTTTGCAAGATGTTTCTACATAATTTGATGCATCAATCAAAGACAAACCAACAAATAATAATTACAACACTACTTTGTATATGTACTGTATTCTTTTTTCTATTTTTAAAAACCATACCCCTACAAACGTGTATTTATTTTCTATCCGTCTCTCGTGACAAAAGATCTTGTCTTTTCAGTAAACGACCCTTCCACCATAGATCGATTAAGTATAGCGATATTTCCACGTGAAAAGCCCGCATTTTCAACTCTATGAGTCCTGTTCAAGGGCAATTCAGTAGCCCTCTATCGCCTTAACTGCGCTTTAAGAGTCTTAAGATATTAACGGATTTAATGGCGATTTAAACGAAGAAAAAAGGCTAGGGTAATTTTGGGTCTAAAAGAGACAAAATTTGTATATTTCTACCCTCCGTTTAAATGATGGAACAGACAAGGTTTTATTAAGAAAACCTTCCATTTCACTCCACGGGGGTGTTTAATCTTGACAAAGAGTAGCTAAATTCATTATGGTTTTATTCTAAAGGATAATTTTCTCGCGTCATTTAAGTATTTGCTTTCTTTAATTGTACCATCTGTATAATGCTGTATGGAACGCGTGGGCATAGCGAACTGTTTCGGAACTAGCAATTTGTATCTGTTATTTCAAAACCATTCCTTGCTTGACTTTCAGGATAAATAGGCATTTTGATAGATCATTACACGTCTTAATTAAGGCCTATATAAAATTGCTAAGTCTCTTAAATAACACATTTCTCATTTAAAGGCCGAATTAATTTGTCTTTGTATGCTCTGATAAATGTCTAGTGCGTCTTATCATCGAGTTAATAGCACACAACAGAACCGAACATATTTACTTATATATATATATATATGAATTATGATTTATTCAGCAAGGCAGAAATGCATTACGATAGAAGAACGCTTCAACAAAACTTGCGTCCGGCAAGTGATCAAAGTGTTTATAGAAAAATTGAAACAGAAAAGGATGAACGCATTTAAAGATTATGTTAATACTGGAACGGACAAAGGTTGCAAGAAAAAACCCTCGGAAAAATAACATTTAATAAAAACATGTGCAGAACGATTTTTTTTAAAGATTTAGTATTTACACAGCAGGAATTATATACTTATGTTTAGGCAGTACAGAGAAATCGAAAAGGATGCTGGGATACATGATGTATCCAATATTTATTCAATAACCTAAAAAGATAGTTTTATGCACACTTTCATTTGCTTATGATCTTTCTGACCATATATGTTGTGGACTTTGACCAATTTATGCTAGTAGATGTTAGCCAAAGTACGTATGGTTGATGTCTAAAGCAGATAATTCTTTATTTGAATCTGCCAGCAGCAAATGATGCTGGCTTCGCTACCAGTATAGTCTGATCATGACTGCACTGTTCGTTATACAGTCAGTAAAATTAAGTAGCATCCCTTTGACTAATGGTACTGTCCAAGTAGAAAAAATAATACAACAAGTCCATTCTAGAAATTCAGCGCGGAAAAGATTATATTCAGTCAGAATGGTAAGTACATATTTGACCCCTGTTAGTTAATTATAATTAATAGTCTCAGTAATAAAGTCTATTTTCCAAGAATGAAGTATGCTTTGTTTCTTTTCTTTACCGTCAGTATAATTAGTGAGACAGGCAACACGTGCACATCACTCATATTCCAAATGACCTTCCACGAGCAAGCTCACGTACAACATTCAATTATCCAATTTTCTTAATTTTCTGATTTTCAGCATTTCTGAATCTGTATCTAAGAAATTGATTTGTCGTGCAGAGCTCATGCGTGTGGCGTGCCTAGAAACTGCTGTTACCCCGTGCGACCTTTTCAAATATCAATTAAACGTTCGTGTATATTATTTCATGGACAATTCTTTTGTACATATTGCGTGACCTTACTATACCGTAAAGGAAACTATTGCATTAATAAAAATGTTTAACACTTGTTTTTCTTCATCAGCATCTTGACCTTTCAGAAAGGTCAATCACTGTTGTGCAGGTAAATCGCTATCTGTAACAATAAAAACATAAGGAAGTATAATACTCCATTGAATCAAGAACAATACGAGGATTTTGAATCACGGTATTAGTGTATATTGAAATGATACATTCTTTTATTGTTCTTTCTGAAAATGTGGAGATATAGCAGCAGTATGTAGGTTCAACAGCGGTTAATTGACTATGTTATATTCAACAAAGGGATCAGTGGATGGTTCTGACACTGTATCAATTATTAAATATCCCTAAAAAAGTAGAACAGTTTTTGTTAAGGATTCTAGAGCACGAGGTTTGCACGCTATCATATGAACTCATAAACGGCCGTCACTCTCATATGGCTTGTAAGCATTCTGCAATGTAAGGACACGAGAGGGTAAAATTACAACACGAAGTGCTTAGTTCTATGATTTTATTTTCAATTACGCGGCAGAATGAGTCGATAATTCTTATTTAGAAAAGTGACGACCGCCATTTTACGGAAGGCTGACTTCATTTCGTTGACATTGGTCGAACGATTCGTCAATTCAGTAGAATGAAGAGAAATACCTTAAACATCTTATCTGGCTACCTAATGAGTAGGATCCGACAGACAGGTGTTACCAACTACTTTTGTTCTAGGGCCGCGTTGTGTCTAAAGGATTCAGTTCCATAAAGGGTACTGAGCATATCTAGCTTTGTGCTGAGGTGGATGATATGATTCCATATTAACCAACGGTAAGGCGATACTTGCTTACTGGTGTATCATCCCAAAAGCCGGAACTGGATAACGTTTATGTATAGTTTCTTTCTTTCTATTTGGAGTTTAAAAGGTCAGGTATAAGACTTATTATTTAGAGTAATCAACCCATCACAGCATCTCTCCCACGGAACTTTGAGCCGAAGTAGGAAACATTTACCTGACTAAAATTTCGAGTCAGTACAAGTCAGAGTTTGACCGATGTTCCCGTGTCTTTCGATGAAGAGGAGTTGCTAAAACGTGTGTTCCTGGCAGTGTTATCCAATGGTATTACCGGCTTTCTTGCCAACCCAAAAGCATTATAACCAGCAACACCAGAGGCGGCCCCGGCTAAGGCCAGGCACGCCATGAGGTGCTGAAGCATTTAATGTACAGCTAGAACCTGTACACCAAGACCGGATAATGTTATATGGCTTACAACTTAAGCATATAGATCTGACAATAGAACGTCCTTCTCCGGACTTTCCATCTACAACTTTCTTAATCCAGTCTAGGGTCATTGTTGTTTGCTGAATAGAGACAGGATTTTAATGTCCATATAGTTTTTGCAGCCCAAAAATGAAACATATTCTCCAACCGTTTAGGACAGTTCATTCCTCTACATTATTTGCAGCAGATCTGACACCATCTTGCTTGACTGTGGATACTTAGTCCTCTTCAGGTCTTCTGAGAGGATATTGGCTGCGTCAAGTGGAAGGCCGTTCTTGGTTTTCGGTATTATATAGCCTTTTTTATTTCCTCAACGATTATCAACGATGACCGATTCCAAGACGTTGCTCTATCTTTGTTTGGAATACCGGGTTGCTGTTATACATAAACACAGCTGAATATGCTGATAAAGCGTTCTTCCTAAACTTTCAGTTGCTCTGCTGTTTCCAAAGGCATTTAGTTTTCTTATATCTCACTTAGTTGTTGTCACTTTTTTCCAGACTCATTCCTTGTTTATGTCATGCAATGTAATTTTATTGCGTTGCCTCCTAAACAATGGCTGCCAGTTGGTCTGCAGAAAATGTAAGCGATTAAGGAGTCGCCTACATCCATAAATATGTACATATTATGAATGGAAGCCTTGGAGGGCCACTTTTGAGTTTCGACTTACGGGTGTTTTTTACTTTTGACTTATGACTTTTGACTTATGACTTTTGGCTTATGATAAGCTTTATAAAAGCATAATGATCGCTGTGACAAAATAAACTAGGATTCGAACCTGTATTAAGGTTTTAAAAGATGTTTGTGCGTAGCACTGCAAACTTGTTTGCTGTAAATAAAGATCTAAGTTACTTTTGTCTTTGTCATTTATTTTAGTTTCAATGAGCCGTTTCGGCTCGTCAGGAGGGAGCGGCGACGCAACTCTCGGCTCGGGAGGCCTGGTGGGTGTCCTCTTCCTTTAAGCGGGGGTCATTGGGGGATTGGCCCCTAGGCGTAAAGCCAACTATCAAGAAACTGTAAATAAAAATGAAATTTTGAAAAAAAATTGTTGCTATGGTAACATTTAAAAAAATGTTTTTATGTATCTATAAGTTAATATCACAAGGTATACCGAAGCAAATTAAAGTGCTGTAATATGTATAAGTATATTGTTATTTTGATGGGTCCTCGGTAGCAGGTTCCTTGTATTACCTGAACCTGCCGCTGGAGGTCCTCAATGAGGACCGTGTATAGGGTTAGGGTTAGGGTTTATTTTATCATAAGTCAAAAGTCAAAAGTCATTAGTAGTAAGTAATAAGTCAAAAGTCATAAGTCATAAGTAATAAGTCATAAGTAATAAGTAATAAGTCAAAAGTCATAATTAAAAAGTCAAAGCGGTGGTGTAGAGGTTTAGGTGTCGGCCCTCATCCCGGAGGTTGCGGGTTCGAGCCCCACCAAGGTCACGACCGTACCTCCTCATATGACACCAGTACTGGTTTTTCCAGGAAGCGGACTCGAGAGTGACTCGATAAGCTACAAGCTTTCTTCACAATCGAGCTAAAATAAATTAGTATAAACTAACTATAAAATAAACTAAAAAAGTCAAAACAAAAAGCGTGTTCAAACATGTTTTACTTTGTTACTATTTATAGAAATAATGTGATTTTTATATACATTTATATAAATGGTTTTATTAAAATTTATATTTGACTGAGTGCGGTCGTGTTTAAATTGTTCTAATAAAAATGCCAAAGAGGCAATTCAGCAGTGCTTTTGGGAATGATCGCAGCGAAGCGAAAAGGCGACGGTATATACCTCGTAGGAGGTATTGCACGAGGAAGAACGTAATAAGGGTTATCAAAAGTCAAAAGTCGAAAGTCATAACTTAAAAGTCAAAAACACCCGTAAGTTGAAACTCAAAAGTGGCCCTCCAAGGCTTCCGTACACGATGGTGTTATATTTGTTTTCACAAGTTCAAATACCGGCATGTAAGCATTCATCTAGTACATAGTATTACAAAGCTATGTAACTCTTTTGAATCTTGAAATTTCACTCAAACTTTCATAGTTAGAATTCTGAAGCAAATACATGCCATGACGAGATAAATGTCATATTTACTGAAAGCAGATATATTCAATTTTAAGTGCAATCAACAATATTTTCATATTTTGCATATTTTACTACTGATATTTTACGCTCATGAATAATATATGGCTTGTATTTGTTTCCGTTCGCTTCCAACTGTAATTAAGAACGAAAACAGAATTTTCAAAATGTCAACACTTAGAACAAGAACTAAAGACTTTAGAAAATGTAGCTGTTGTGAACGTGGAACGAATAACTTTACAGTTCTGTCTAAAAATGGTGAATATATGGTAACCCCACAGACATGCGTGATATTTCAAGCAGAGAGCAGGTTCATAGTGGTGCAATGGTACAAGGTACTGTCTACTTCTCTTATCTATGCATCTGTTATTCCCTTGTTTTTACATAGAGCAGTGTTGTCAATCAAACACGAAAAAAGAGAAATGTTTTTACTCAAACATGAAAAAAAGGGTAAGTCTTGTGTCAATGGATGCTACTTTAAGAATCATGCTATGCTCTGTGACAGTTTTAAAACACGATGTAGTGTTTCAGTCGTATAAATAAAGCAGAGCGTCTTAGCATCATTGTCTTAAGTAAGTCATTCAGCGTCAGGCATGTTGCATATAATATTATAAGCAGATCTGTACAATGTTCATCATGTATGAACCCGTTTTTCCACCCCTCAGTCACTCGTAGATGTTCAGTTCGTTCTCTATATCTCATCTTGATATTTGTTTAACCTAAGCTTGTATTTTATCAATTGTTCCTTCTGCTTGTAATTTGGTGTACATTTCGCATTATTTTACTGATGGTTGTCAAGGTTGATGACATATTTTTAGCCCATTGATAAGGCCACCCAGTGTTGACTGTGACATTTTCTACAGGTCTCTTGTTGTCAATCTTTCTTTTCTATTAATGAGTGTCTTCGGACTTTTGTGCTTTATTTGTTTAGTTTGTTGACTTATTTTCTTTTTGTTTCCTCGTGTCTTTTTGTTACTTTTCAGTTTTGATTGTTTTCAATATTTCAAACTATTTAAGTTATTTAAACACTTTCTTTATTAAAGTGATATTTATGTTAAAAGTAACAAATATTTAGGAAAACATGTATCATTGATAAATATTCCTAGAAAATATAATGTTATCAAAGTAACAATGAAAATTTGTTAATTTGTACAGCGGCTTCATTTCAATTGAATATAGTGATAGTTTGTGAAAAAAAATTCTGCACTTTGCTAGTCAAAGTTTCAAATTCCAGCCATAACTGTAAGGTATATTTTAATTTACTTTTTGTCAGTAACAGATATAAATCAGCATAACTTATTTTGTACAAAGGTCTCAAACATTTTTCATGTTTAATGTCATACTGGACCAACGTTCACCATGGTCATTTAGAGTATTTAACGTATGCGTCTGTTACTATGCCGTATTCATTAAAAAAAATACAACACAACGGATGCCCATGTCGCGCAATGTTGAGCAAGATTTCCCATTGTAATTAATATACAGATGGTTCAATTGGTTTCATGTTTGATGTTAAATCTTTGCCTTTGCTGCTAACATGTTCTTTACTCTTACAGGTTCGTTAATGTATCAAATTCATCTGCAGGACTATACTTTAGTAGTGTAATATGTACTTCAATATAATATTTCAAGAAACTTGTCTAAAATAGTTTAATTTACATAGTGTTCTGCATGCCAATAAGGAACATGTATTTAAGAGTGGAGGACCTTAATAAGTATAATAATGTATTAATTGAAAGAATAGGACTGTATTAAATCTTCAAAAACATTGTTTGTATAAACAATTAAATTTCAATACTTGACTGCACGGTTAACACATATTTGAAGATTTTATACAGTTAAGGTTCCAATATATATTTTCAGACATTTGAAAAGATCTTTCGAAAAATATTATAAAGTACTGTTCAAAATGTCTATATTACAACATTGTTAAGACAGAAACTCATGAGACCCGGAATGTTTTGAAAGGAAAGGTTGCTTTCTCTTGTTTGAAGATGGAAATGAATGAATATTTTGTATATTTGGTATATAAGGATAGTTAATTAAAAAACGATTTTCATTACTTTAAACCATTATTACAAATGAATAACATTATAATCATACATATTAATATATTTTGGTAGTAACTTTTGTAATATATTTTTCTTTAAGAGAGTAAAAAGAACCTGTGTACGAAATGGTGTAAGGGAAACAACTGCTACAGGAATGGACAACATGCAAATAACTGAGATATGCACCTGTATACAGTACTGAAGTAAATTTCAAGTGATTTAAATATTACTTTTAAGATGCCAAATGTGTTATCAATGAGTTTAGTTCTCATACCAGTAACTCCATGAACACGTTAAACACGGAATAATGTATCCTTTAACTATGAGAAAAGGCAGCACTGTAGTTTTAATATTTACGATATAATGCTACTACTTTGATCAAGTGCAGAGAGAAAGTATATATCACATACATACTATTGTGGACACTTTGTCACTTATATATAGTTTCCTCGTATGTACGCGATACTGTCCCATTACTTTGTCACTTATATATAGTTTCCTCGTATGTACGCGATACTGTCCCCTTACTTTGTCACTTATATATAGTTTCCTCGTATGTACGCGATACTGTCCCCTTACTTTGTCACTTATATATAGTTTCCTCGTATGTATGCGATACTGTCCCCTTACTTTGTCACTTATATATAGTTTCCTCGTATGTACGCGATACTGTCCCCTTACTTTGTCACTTTTATATAGTTATCTCGTATGTACGCGATACTGTCCCCTTACTTTGTCACTTATATATTGTTTCCTCGTATGTACGCGATACTGTCCCCTTACTTTGTCACTTTTATATTGTTTCCTCGTATGTACGCGATACTGTCCCCTTACTTTGTCACTTATATATAGTTTAGAGGGGATAGTATAATTGCAACTAATGATCTAGAAAAATGGCATGGTTCTTTCGATTTATTTTCTTAATATAAATGAATTATGATATGCTTGGTTCTTATAATGCTACATGTTGTACAAAGAGATTTAGATCCACGTATAAATTGTTCATACCACCGAAGAAGCTGTTTGTTTTTCTCTGTTTACACATATTGGTATTTATCTTTGGTGAGGGAAAGGGTTAAAACATAGTACACCTTGCAGTTCGTTAATTATGGCAAATGCTACGTTTGTCGTTTGCATGATGTGTACCAATTTTATTTCCTTAAAATTACCTTAACGTTAAACTTAGAAATATCAGGCACACTGATTTGACAGTAACATGTATATGTAGACGAGCAAAATGTCAATAATGCTCTAAACAGCAATACTGGTGGTGTATATAAGATTTCGTCAAAACGAAATAAGATTTCGTCAAAATGAAATAATATTTCATAAAAACGTTATTTTATTTTTACGAAATTCATTTTGTAATTACGACAGAATTTCGTTTATACGAAATCTTATTTTGTTTTTACGAAATCTTATTTCGTTTTTACGAAATGTATTTATTTCGTTTAAACGAAGATTCATTTCGTTTAAACGACATGTTATTTCGTTTTTACGAAATGTTGCTCGTTTTTACGAAATGTTATTTCGATTTTACGAAATATTAAAACGAAATGTATTTAATAAAAACAAAATGTTATTTCGTAAAAACGAAATAAGATTTCGTAAATACGAAATACATTTCGTTAAAAAGAAGTAAGATTCGTATTAACAAAAACATTTCGTTAAAATGAAATGAATACATTTCGTAAAAACGAAATAAGATTTCGTAAACACGGAATATTATTTCGTTATTACAATATACATTTCGTAGAAACAAAATAAAATTTCGAAATAACGAAATCTTATTTCGTTTTAACGAAATGTGTTTCGTCATTACGAAATTAAAAAGATGTATTACATGGCACTTCACGGGCACCGTATTTATACGATATAAAGAATATTTTTTCATAATTTATCAACTATACTGTTACATTGACTCGAAACTTAGCTGTAGTAAATGGTTGTTGTTGCACTTATAAAGAAGGAGGCTACTGGTTTCACTTTCCACCATTCGTTTATTGCACCGGGTACATGTACATATCTTTTTACGGGCTTGTTAAAATGTGAACGAATATAGTGTTTAGAAAGACAAGCTTATAGCGCATTATTTAGTGCATAAAGCTGACTAAGCTGACCCCGTCATGTTTCCTATGATGCCGTTAAAGTAAAATTTGAGTCGAAATAGGAGAAATGTACCAGACTGCAATTTCCAGTCAGCTCATGTTAGAGTTTGGCCGATGTTCCGCGTGTCTAGTGGTGAAGACAAGTTGCTGCCTTACGTGTGTTCCTGGCAGTGGTATCCAATGCCGTAACTGGCGTTCGTGTTACCAAAACACTACTAAGCAGCAACGCAAAGACGGCTCCAGCCCTAGGCGGTACGGACAGAGGGTGACTTATCCCCTGCCTTGCTACCCAGTACAAGTCTATGTGTGGCAGCCCGCATTCCCGAGGACACACATAGAAGCAACCAACATTCGTTGATCGGGCCATTCGCAGACAAAATGTAAATTTCGAGTCAAAATGTAGGTCAGCCAAGTGGTCACTTCGACCCAGGTGTGAGGAGGAACTGTCTGTAGGGCAGCTAAAGGTGGAAGTCCTGAAAGGGACTCTCATGTCTCCCCCAGCATAACGCTGTTCAGAGGGCTTAGAATCTCCAAGTGCCTGGAGCTACCCGCTACCCGACAATTGTCACCGGCACGCGGGGTTTCTCTAGGCAGGCCAGGACGTTCTTTATCCGAAGTGCAGATATCCTTCTTAGGGCCACTCCCGTCGTCGTTAGCCAAGACCCCGATAGTAACAAGACCGAGGTAAAGTATCTTTATAGACCCTTCTCTGCGACGTGCATGCCACGAGTGACAGAGAGCAGTTATCAAAATGTAATAATAAAAATTGCTTTCTTCGTACTCGAACGAAAACAAATTCGTATAAACTAACCTAAATGTAATAATAATGTAGTTCTTTAACAAGAAGCGCACTGTTCATCAGATGTTCTCTTTATTGTTAAAGAATAGCAACAACCGCAGGCAAACAGGTATCCTGAATTTTGAACTTTAAATTACTTCCCTTATATGGCTAATTATATACATTGATGCCATGGTGAAAACCCTTTCATTGTAATAAAGTTGATTTTAAAAACACAAACGGACACAAACAGTAGATGAATGGTCATTAACACTATCTTTTTCTTTTGGGAGCATTATATCATATCCTGCAAGTTTTACATCAAAGGCGACTTTTGGCCCATGGGATGCAACTCGTACAAAACAACAAACTAAAACAAAGTTGCTGCCTTCCCTTTTATAAACGTTAACTTAGGCTATAAACATGGTTTCAATCAAATATGACATTGTTCTTAATTGATTTTCCTGCTTTTCAACACTTAATGACCCTTTATAAGAACATACCAGAAAACTGACAGCTCGAGCGTGGGAAACGAACACCAAAACCACGTCGCTAAAGGGTTAACCCAACTGCAAGGCTTTTTGAAGTGACCAAAGGTACTTGACACATATGTTTTTTGACATCTATATGCTTATTACATGTTATATTATTATGTTATAGGCATATAGAAGTGAAAAAAAGTATTGTGTCAAGTACCTGTGGAAGTGACAGTTTCATGCCCTTTGTATAGCACCTGTAAACATGTCCTAGGTCTCTTACTAGTTCATCTCTTGAACACCCTGATCTCCAAAATAATAATGAGACTTAAGACGAACAGTCATTCAGTTGTATTTATGTTTACTTGTAATCACATTCAGTGCCTTTCAAGATAGGCACAATGGTGAGTAAATGTAATTAGACTGAAAAAGTATGTGCAAACGCAACATATTATGATAGTTGGTTTGGATCACAGATGTTTGGCACAAACCTTTGACAGGAACAGAAACTCAATTCTGAACAAACCTCCACTTTAATAACTATAAACATGTGTTGTTGTAGTAGTGTCCGAATGTGAGCTTTAAGCATAGCATGCTAGTTATGTCTCTCCCCCCATATAACATATATTTAATAAACTTTAACTAGACCAAACTTTCTAGAGGGGGACTTCCCCTAGCAACCATCAACTTCCTTAGCAGCTACTGACTCTTTAAGCAACAACTGACTTTTGGTTAGTGCACTGGTACCCAGTTGGGAAGAACCACTACTTGGCCCTATTGGTTCACTTGGTCCGATTTTGGTGAAAAAATAGTTCTTCAAACTGTATGAAAATAACATATTTTAGATTATAGTCATAAGCAAAGGTTATTTCCGTGAAGTAAGCTCAACAAACGACATTCGACATTCAAAGTTTGATGTCGTGCCAGCGCGACATACCACATTCGAAGTTCGAATGGTGTGCCAGCGCAACAAACGAAATTTGACATTCAAAGTTTGAATGTCGTGCCAACGCGACATACGACATTGGACATTCAAAGTACCCAGACAATAAACGATACCTGAACGATGAATATACCGCTGGACATGACAAGACGATACAGGAAGCATCGCTTTTTACGCAGATATTTAGATCTATCCATGAAGCAGTTATGAGAACAGATAAAGAACGTAATACAGACGGTTAGAACAATTTGTTTTGTCCCGGAGCAATATGCTGCTTATTGGAAAAAATTGTAGCGACGGTCCCATTCTGGAGTGGTATTATGCTACATGCATGCGGGATATCCATGGAGAAAGACGCTGCGTTGACTAGGGACACAAATACTCTAGCAGAGAACTGGTTCCAATTTTTTCAAAGTGGACCGGCCAACACAGTTGCATGCACGTCCATACGTGTTTGTAACTGACCTCCGTGAAGCCATAGATGCAAGGCGTAACGAACACGTATTCAAAGGAGCAAGAAGAAAAAACACAACATCAAGGGGAAAAATACGAAACCTCTAAATTAGCAACATCGGAGAAGGTATGGAAACCTAAAATAAGAAAGTAAAACACCTATCATACAGTACAAAAAATAAAAAAATTAGAACGAATGAGACCCAGCAGACCCCATCAAAGCTTCCGAGGGTTATGCGATAGGGTGGGCAGTTGGAAGACACCATGCACTATAGACAATACACTGACTATACTGCATATAATGTCAGTAGAAAATACTTCTTTCCTCAATTTAATGCAAGTCGATAATGCGTCGGTAAACAAAACGCTATCAACTATATTCAGTCTCATGAACGAAGGAGAATTCACAGAAGCAAAATTAATATGGAAAAACTATGTGGGAGTAAGCATTGAAAGATCTAGACAAAAGCATGGCGTAAACAGTAAGTACACAGACTGTGTCAAAACAGTGAAAACAGACGTTCTTATTTCAATAATGCGTTATAATTGAATGAGAATGTTAAACAAAAAGTCTGAAAAATTCAAATCGTGAAGGTTCAAAATGAGATTTACTGATGTTACAAATATATCGTATTAGGCTTATTACATAATAGATGCTTTGCCAACATGACATATTTTTTTAATCGTAACCATCATTCATCAGTCTTCCAATAATCATCGACAGTGTTTGCACTATATATGGATCGGCATTTTTGAACAGTTATACAAAACTTAATTCTGTAACTATTTTCAAAATTAGACGTAATATGTAAAATAACTTAGTGCTATAGGTAAGTCAGTAGATCCAAACTTGTGGTCATTCTTATGCTAAATGGCATATTGTAATGCCCTAGGGTGTTACCTCAGTCATTCATTATTTTCTTCTTTCATTCTTTGGCTGTTGTCTTTCTTTTGATGATTTTTACTGGCGACACCACATAAAATTGCTTGTTGCCCTTGCAAATTATACAGAACAGCAACACAACTGTACGTAATTGTGCCAGTTTACTTTAATTTCCTTGAGAACGTGTCGAGGTGAACCTGAATGTGAAACAGGCCTACCATCGGCTTCAAGCAGATAAATTTTGTGATGTTGCTTCGGTTTCCACCGATATATCAAATGTGTCTCAGCGTAACCGTGGTAACAGCGATGACAATGCAGTTAACATCATCTCTGAAACATTTAATGGCATGGCTAACACCTTACAAGAGGAAATACAGGAATTGAAAGTGCTGAAGCAGGGCCCATCCAAAGAAAAGTCAGCAGGCTTGAGTTTCATCAAAGTTCATAGGACAAGTAAAATAGGAGCGCTCCTAGGATTATCTTAGGAGCGCTCCTAGGTGCGTTTCAACAAATCTTCTTAGGTCAATTTTTGACTTAGGAATAACTTAGGTAGAAATAACATAGTAAAAGTAAACCTCCGCCGGTTTTCTTGCGCGTTCGTCAATGTTCAAAAGCGTGCAATGGCATCACAAGTTGACAGTCCTTACAAACTGAAAGAAAACTGGGTAAATGAGGTGGTGAATGCCTTCGTTCAGGCAGTAACAGACCACCGTGACCTGCTGACAGCTAAGTTATCAATATCTGTGACAGCTGAACGGAACGCCAAAGCATGGGAGCAAGTGGCTTTGAGATATACTGTAGATTTTCGATACGTACACATATTTGTACGTATCGATCTTAGCTATCACATTTAAACGTTAAGAAAATAACAAAATTATATTTCAGCTACAGATCTAGGGTCGATGTCTATAGACTATACAAAGCTCGTCTAGAATGAATAATAAAAACAGACAGATCTCGTGAAATTGAACAGTCCCTTGATTATCATCAGTCCATTTTCAACCAGAATTTAAATTCCTCACTACACCAAGTGAATCATGCAGATGAAACAATGTCTAAAATACACCATCTTCCATATGCATCACCCATAAAATAACCTGTTCTTTTATAAACTTTGTCATCAAGATCCCTTCAGATGTATCATGTTTTCGATCTTATGTAAAGCATTGGCCCAGTTGTTCAAAACTTTTGTTAAATATTTAACAATGAAATTGTTGTTAACTGATTAACAACATGTTATTTTTTTTGTTAAATATCGCTGTTAGGGAAACCTGTTGTTCAAACAAAGTTAGTGTTAAAATCATGTTAAATTAACAAGGTGTTGTTAATTTACTTGTTAAATTTTCTCGTTAAAAAAATCTGTTGTTCAAAAAATGTTAGTGTTAAATTATTGTTAAATCTTCATTTTTAACGAAAACTTAACAACAATTTTAATTCACCTCATGAGGTGAATTAACTTTATCGTTAGCACTTAACAAAGAAATTCAAGATGGCTGCAGGCTGAAAAAAATCCCCAAAAGTGAAATAAAATGTGAATTTCACATCTATTCAGTAAAATTCTTTCAAATATTTTTCAGGGAATAATAAGTATAACTGTTTTTCTGTTTAAAACAACTCTTTAATTAAAATTTTCGGCAATACTGCCTTTTTCAAGACATTTGTCTGCACTTACAATTTACATGCTGACCATCTTTATGACAAGCTTAGAAAAATCAGAAGTGAAGACAAATTTATTCAGTAAAAGTAATGCAGACTGCCCTGCATGGTTGACATATCTGACTCTGAACTGTCAAAAGTGCCATATCAACACTACAAGTGACTGTTATATAATTTTACCTCATTATCCTCATATTTTATATAAAATCTAGATGAAATGGCTACAGTTTAGGCATATACAGTATGGTTGTCAGGAACTACTGCCCATTGAAGATCTCATAAATGTTACTCATCTTCATATTCTACTGTACATAATTATATTTTCAGTCTTTATGTTTTAATCTTCTTGATTTTTGGTAGCAGACAAAAACTAAAGTCAAGCAAATGAGGCCCTGGTATGTGTTCTTTGGTTGAAACCTGTTCCATATGGTTTCTATGTCATAATCTAAATTAAATCAATAAAAATGGTTTCATTTATACTGTTTGAAATTTCATGTAATTTTGTGACTGTTTATTGTGTGTCTTCATTGTTCTGTTATTTGCCTTCAGGATTATTTACCTAGACTGATCACACTCACAAGACATATAACCATGGTCAATACTATATAACCCATGATAAAACAAAGACAGAAGGACAGTCAAGCATTTGTTCTCTCCCTGCTTTCAGACAAATAGACAGAATGACAGTTAAACAGTTGTTTTTACCTAATGCCACCCCCCCCCCCACAACAAAAAAAAGCAGTAACAAAAAACACACACAACAGAAATACATTATTCTTACGTGACAATGTACAATGAAGGCTTCTCACTTTTCAGAAAGTATTTATGAATGTTTATGCATATGATCCCTTTGGAAAATTGAAGGCAGTAATCATTGTTATTCTTACCAGTAAAAAGCAGTCTTTTTACAGTAAAATGCTTCAGTCAATACTGCAGATATATAAAGTAATGTTTGTATATTGACTATAGAAGGAAAAACAGTTAAGTGCAGTTTAGTGCAGTGAAAATACAGTGGAAAAGCAGTAAAAATGCAGTGAAATCAAGCGGAATATGTAAATGAGCTAGCAAGTATTATGATGTCATAAAAAACTGCCAAAAAAGACTGTACAGTACTAGTTTTGACTAGTTAAATAACATCATAGTATACTGCAAATAACTGCTTTGGACAAACTGCCCTTAGCTTGAAGTAAACACCATTCAGTTTACATTACAGAGCATTCTATGGAATATGTGCAGGCTTAGATCATCTCTGGGATTGAGTCTAAGCCACAGTGTATTAAGCTCAGTAATTCTGAACTTCTTTCATTATACATGTATATTATTCAACAGTCACCAAATTGATATCAGAATACCTTTGTTGCAATGTCTTTAGCCACTGCCTGTTTGCTTTTTCTCAAATCCTGTTTACAAATCTGAACAATCAGTTATGTCTTAGATTGATAATTATTCTTATGCGAATGATCTTGTCCTTTTTAGCACCAAATTTTAGGCAACTTCACCAAAGTATTTCTGCCACATGTAAACATTTCTTTCTAACATGTCATTAAAATAACCTTCAGCAAAAAACAAAATGACCACTTCCAGTAGAGAACTTGCACTTCCTGTGTCTGGGTGGATTAGAACACTGTATAAAATTGTTTTTGTTTTTGTTTAGTGACTGCAGAAACACAGTATTTACCAGGTTTTACAGAAACTGCTACAATGGTTCTTGAGTATAACCTAGGATATACTGCTCTAAGAAAATTACTGCTTTCTACTGCTCATAAAACTGCTTTTAAAGAAGTTGTTTCCTGAAACAGCAAAATATCTGCAGAAAACTAGCAATCACCAGTTTTTTTCTTCTGCAGTTTTATCAGTTTTTTTTTTAGAAAACTGCATTTTCATGGTCACTTACACTTTTAGCAGTTATAAAATACTGGCAAAGAACCTGGTAATCTTTTCTGAAAAACTTCTGTTTCACTGCAAAAATACTGCAAATTTAAGCAGTTATTTTTCCTAAGGGATTACAATATAATTATGTATCTATGATTAATGGCCAGCTGCAGAATAGTAAACATACAGACAAGTTGCTACATAATGCATATCTCTGTACTAGTTGTCACTGTTTGATAGAATTAATTAAACCTTTCCTTGAAGACTTTAAGTATGTACAGTTCTTGTGTGACATCAGTCTGAAAACTAAGTGTCAATGTCTAACTTAATTTCTGTCAAATTTAGTCACTGAGGTCAGAGTACTTCAGTATCTTCACTGCTCCCTTGTGTCACTATTTGGGAATCTAGCAGGAGTATAATGTTCTTTCATCCCTTTTTGATTAAAACATTGAAATACTTACAAACAATATGTAAGGCTATTAGCAATGTACATAATTATATAATGTAGATGTAACTGGCTACCATGAAAAATGTTAAATATATATCTGCTAGTGAAGAGATTTGAACCCAAACTTCTGTGTTATAACAATATTCAGATTTAATTATTTTGATGTCTGCAACACCCTCATTTATGTTGCACAAACTATGTTGACATGTTGTTGAGTAAGTGCAAGTAATATACAAGCATATAATTTAAAAATATTTGTACTAAATCATGCAATACTTCCTGTTCTTAATTTAATTTAATGATTTGTCATTTATGGCATATTTTGATCAGTATTTTGACTGCTCAAAATTTTAGACAACTACATGATGTTCTAAACTATGGAATTCAACACCTGACATCACCTTTCAGATACACAGATAATTTTGTTCCATAATTCTGACTTACACTTTTACAAAAGTGTATCTATTTTCATAATTAAAATACATCTAGACCAAGATATATGTCATATCATTAAATATATAAACATAAATTATAAAATACAATGGTTTCACTACATGCTTTCAGCCTTTGTGTCACTGTTCAAGGCACCTCAGTGATGTAGTTTGACATCCAGCAACAGTCATGATATTTTTCCAGGTAGAAAAGCTTTCCAGTAAGATCAGCCAGTTAGTGGTTCTATGGCATTAATTTGTACTAAAATAGTGCATTTTGACATTCATAGGTCATCCCACATTCATAAATGATAATGAAAAAAGGTGTCTGCTCATGTATAGCTCTCTTAAGTCCAAAGTTCCCATCTTATTTAAAGCAAACAGTGTTTGCATCATTTCAGTTCTTGTTACATTGAACATGAATTCACATAATTATTGCCTCATAGAATAAGTATAAGTGGTCAACTCTTGCAATCACAGTACAAATTGTTTTTACTGATATTGATGGGGAAATAATTTAATCTTACTAAATTGATATTGTTATAAGTTCAAGGGCCATAACTGTGATATTCATGATTCAAATTCACACATACTTGGTTTTGATTCAGCAGATTAGGTAATTATTTATACTGTGAAACCATTATTTTGATGTCTAAATTTTCTGCTATACAAAATTTAATTGTTAATATCAGATTTAATGTCACCTCAAGAGGACCAGTTCTTAAAGTATAGCCCATGCATTTGTAAGTGTATGCCCTCATTGACATTCTAGACGATGTGGATTTTTACATACTCTATTCCAGAGGAATACTCTATTCAAGAGGAATTGGGTCTGTTCAGGTACCAAATTACATATAAACTGGTCTATACCTACACCCATTCCAGACAATCGAATGCGAAATTGTCTATCTCATAATTAAAAACAAATTAGTTCATATATCATTAAAAAATACAAACCCCTAAATTGGTCAAGACAACATATATATCTACAAGTTGAATATTGACGACATTGAATATAACTGAATTGTTGTTGTTACAGGCCATATTTAGGTAAATTTAAGTGTACTTTTTTCATGTTAACAGAATATCATCCACATTGTAATACACTGTAGTTACAACTATGGCATTCATTTTATTATATTATACATGAAGCTGAAAATACCACCTTGAAAACATTTCCATGATTCATATCCTTTGGAAATAAATGAAACAGCATTTATCAGAATACTGCTACATTGTACCAGCTTTCATGAAGTGACTACCCCTATAATCAGAGTGTGCCCTAACCAATGATAGTACCTAGCTAGAATGTGATAGATCTGTCACTAGTATTTTGCTTATGTTTGGATCAGTTTAAAATAATTTTGTTAGAAATGAAAATTTAGAGCTTCCTTGCATCTATAACATAAATAATTTAGGTAGTTGGACCTCATCACTATGTAAGGGAGTTAATCAGGTATATGAGAATAGTTCCATTTATTTAATCAGTTTGTTTATGAAGTGAATACATTGTAAGGAGTTAAAAGTGACAAATATCTATATAAATCAATGAACTTTACAATTTTTATCTTTAGTTCATTTTGTTATCTAAGGTAAGATTTTCATAATAAAGTTCAAATTATAAAAAAAACATCCTTTGGTCAAAGTCACGGAACATGTTCTGTTGTGTCTTATGATCAAACACTATCTTCGTCTGCTGTTTTCTTTTGATTCATAAAAATGCATTGAAAAGGGAAGATTTATAAGAAGTGAATGTTTTTAAGTACTGTTTTAACAGTTCAGCAGTAAGTCTAAACATGATTAATGGAATAAAACTGACTTGGAAAACGTAGATGATGAATAAGAACTATGGACAGGAGTGCAAAACTGTAAAGTCGTGAAAACTGATGACAACCATAGAAATATAACTGTAACGAAGAAACTGAAGAAATACTGGCACAATTACTTAAGACTGTGTTGTTGAACTGTATTTTTATCAAGGGCAACAACCAGCTTCATGTAGTGTCGCTAGTAAAAATCACCAAAATAATGTTTACAATTTCCTAAGAATGACAGAAGGTCAGAAGAAAAACAAATGGATAATAACTGCGAACTGTAAGCTAAGGTAACAGCAATATTATTCTGTTCCCAGAGTAGACAATTTTTCAGTGCTTTAAGAGGTTGTATTATAATAAGTGCATGATGGGATATCTTGCCCTTGTTAAAAACTTAACGATTTGTTAAGTCACTTAACGATTTGTTAGCTAACAAAAAATTTAACAATGCTTTGAACAACCCAAAATTTTACAAAGTGTTAGCTAACGAAAAAGTTAAAATTTAACGATTGTTAAGCTAACAAGTTGTTAAAGTTAACGGAAGTTTTGAACAACTGGGCCACAGAAAAACAGTACTGTAGTGAAAAGTACTTTCCAACACAAAGTTTGACACAACTGCATAGGTTAAGGGGGTTCAAGGCAAATTTTTAAAGTCATATTTTCCTTTCATAACTGCATTTAACTGTTGGAACTCATAACAAAAACACAGGGAACTTTATTTGATGAAAAAAATCCATCTACAACCCAAGTTATTGCAATTTTAAGGTTCAAGTATTCGACCGAACTGAAGTTCCTATTTCTACTATTTCATATAGAGCAAGAAGGCACTGAAATGACATTAAACTTGCTGAAATATGTGTATCATTTAAAAACATAAGGTTTTGATTGTGCTATATATATAAAAACATACATGCATATATTTTCTGAAAGCTTGTTATCTGAGAATCAAAATGGCTGAAAAAATGGCCGACAAAGATGGCTGCCAAGATGGTCGTTCGCACCGAAATATAGCAATTCTGTACCGAAAATATAAAAAAGTGCTTCAAATTTGGTTCATGATAGCTAATTAAAGAGGCACT
Source organism: Saxidomus purpurata (assembly GCA_022818135.1). Taxonomy (NCBI): domain Eukaryota; kingdom Metazoa; phylum Mollusca; class Bivalvia; order Venerida; family Veneridae; genus Saxidomus; species Saxidomus purpurata. Next base: position 39,844,660 of record JAFMSR010000015.1, read on the forward strand.
CCCTACATCTAGCAGATTATATTCTCGAAACGTAGATTATGTGTTCAATAAACGTAAAATGATAAATAAATACAATTTCAAAGAAGACCCTATTGCGAAAAATGCCTCATTTTACCACAACTAATCAATATAGAGGCTTTCTGTAATAAATCGCATCCACCCATAAATTGTACAACAACAACTCTACATAGATTATTGAATGGTTTACGGTACTGCAGTATATTTTAAACCGCTGATTTTATCGATGATGACTGGGAATGCATAGCTGAAACTTTAAGGTTAAGTTATAATACTTCCATTATTTATGTTTTAGAGGTTATAAAGTTTGACATCAGTTATAGGGTATGTCCCTTTAAAGTAATATATGACAACAATGTATAAAACAACATATTTAATTGTTATTAACTGACTACAAAAAACAACAAAACGGCTCACAAAGATGGCCGCTCGCACTGAAATACAGTTAATCTATATTGTCATCAATTTTGTAATGTAAATATGAAAAAATGCTACATATTTGGTACATGGTCACTACTCTATTACAACCCTGTCTAAAACATGATAAATGTATTTATAACATGCAAATGAAGAAAACAACCAGTTTACTATATAGCATGTGTGTCTATCATTACTATGCACGTGAAAGTTTTAATGATATCGTGAAGACAAAAATTGATAAAAATTCAGTCTGAAGTACATTATAGACTTAATTTTTGTCAGTTAGTTTAAAGTTTCTAATTATGTCTATTACTGATAATATCCACTGTAATTAAATGCTATGTACATTATTCAGAGTCTTCCTTTAAGGGACATACCCTATAACTGAAGTTAAACTAAATAACATTCAAAACAAAATAATTTAATCTTTGGAAGTATTTATAACTTAACCTAAATGTTTCAGCTATGCATTCCCAGTTATTATCGATAAAATTAGCGGTACCGTAAACCATTCTATAATCTATATAGAGTTGTTGTTGTACAATTAATGGATGGATGCGATTTATTACAGAAAGCCTCTATATTGATTCATTGTAGTAAAATGAAGCATTTTCCGCCATAGGTTCTTCTGTGTAATTGTATTTATTTATCATTCTACGTTCATTAAACACATAATCTATGTTTCGAGAATATAATCTGCTAGAAGTAGGGAGTGCCCCTTTAAGCAGTACTAAGTTTAGAAAAAAATGTTGTTGTCATATGAATAAATGCCATTTTCAAACATACATTCAGTCCATTTTTTTAAGCTTGCACTTTACCGAACCACTGTTCTAATAATAAAGACAAAACATACTGAATAATTAGCAAGTCTGCTCTCCATGTCTATCAGTAAGGGGAAAAACAAGATTCTTCCTCGTCCTCATATAGAACTTCAAATTTAGATTTCCTCCCATTACTGTGCACAACTCTCAATACTTGACCCTTGAACCACTCAGTTTCTCCGGATTCATCTAACTTGGAACTCATGCTTGATATTATTTAAAACCAAAAATAATATCAAACAGGGAATGCCACGTACTATTATTTAAAACAAGTTTTTCTGGGTTGATTGAAAAATCCGGGAGCAAAATTTTCTGTTGCCGAATTTAAATTTTGTGACGCCCTACTGGAATTCTTTCTGGAAGTTTTGTCTTCAGCTATGTTAACATTTTGAGTGATTTCATCTTTAACTTTGTATGTGAGTTTGTTCTCCTGATCAGACTGGTCTGGATCTTCCTTGTTTTTATTTATCTGTAAAAACAAAAATAATATCAAACAGGGAATGCCACATACCAAAAACGCAGCCTCCCCAAAACGAGCCCTATAGCACCCAGAAGTGCACACCACCAACACACACACACACACACCAAAACAACAAAAAAACAAAAATAATATCAAACAGGGAATGCCACGTACCAAAAACGCAGCCTCCCCAAAACGAACCCCACAGCACCCAGAAGTGCACACCACCAACACACACACACACACACACACACACACACACACACACACACACACAATCATGTACACACACACATATACACTACCAACACACACTAGCATACAAAGCAAACACACGAGGACAAAACGAACAATTAAAGGAACACAGTGGGGCACCGCCTTGGAACGGTCAGTGGCAAAAACACCACTGGGGAGCTTAAACCGGTTTATGGTGCGCACCCAACCTCACTCTTACCCCCACCATGTTCCAAAGTCACAGGACAGTGTAAATAAAAGTAATCCCTGCTAGGTGAATCTCTAACACACGCAATGAAAACAAAAGGCATGGTATGTAAAACACAAAAACACACACACACACACACATGTAAAATAGATTTTAAATTTTCTTTCAGCTCTTGCAGAGTAAAGATCTTTCCTTTGTATTGCTGCTGAAAGAACTCACGATGGCCACTACTTTTCAGCACTTGTTTTCGGAACTGTAATTGCGAAACTAGTGCCTGTCTGACTTCCGCTGTAGGTTTCCTTTCTGCAAAACTCTCTATGTCCTCAAAAGTGGTCTACAAGACTCCCAGTTTAGTAATAGCTACTGTAAGCTTTACGTTCTCTAAATATGTATTTTCTTCTTTTTAAGGCTTTTCAAGCCTTTGTTCTTGTTTTGCATTTAAACTTTCTCTTGATGGAGCTTGTTCTTTTTATTCTTGAATTCTTTCATCATGTTTGGAATGTTTTGCCTTGCCTTTTCTATGATTATATTTCTTTCAGGCTCTGATTTCTCAATTAGCCATTTTGAAGTTTTGTTGTGGACCACATTATTCATAACGCTCTGTTGAGACTCATCATGATGTCTAGCTGAGCACAGTCCCTTTCAGAGCAAGAATTTGTTGTTGGGACTGTCATGGCTCTGATACGCTCATTACTCTCTGGGTCATAGAACTTCCCTCCTTCCATCTTAAAAATAAGCAGCATGCAACCAACTGCTAGCTCTAGAGCCCTTCTAAGTATATGTATCCATTACTGGATTATGCTCTTGAAATAAACTCTCACAAACTTCATCTCTTGTTGGCTTGAACTCAGAAAAGACAGGTTCACAAAGTAAAAGTGAAGTGGCATCTTTTGTGAAAAGTTCAAGTTTGTGTCTGAGATGTTCCAAGTAGGGATTTTCTTCCAATATTGATGTCTTAGACACAATGATTCTCCAGAACGGGCCTGCAATTAACTTGTCAATGATTCCAAGCGCACTAAAAACAAAAATAATATCAACTAGAGCTATCACTAAATGTGATTAATACCCCCGAAAGACTGCTTTATAAACTGAGGAAGTTCGTAGTAACAGAATACCTTGCAAACAAACTAAAAAGAGATATTGTTCTTGGCAATAACTCTGTAATTTGTCAAGACAGAGTTATGGTTCTTGTACACTGTACTTCCTCTCATTGTGCTTGACTATTGTATGAAGTTGTATTGAATTCCAACCAGTAGTTTTCAAATTATGTTCTGGACAAGTTAAAGTAACAAAGGGCAATAACTCTGAAATGAGTCAAGATAGAGTTATTGTTCTTTAACACTACACTTCCTCTCATTGTGCTTGACCATTGTATGAAGTTTTTTTGAATACCAACCAGTAGTTTTCGAATTATGTTCCGGACAAGGAAAAGTAACAAAGGGCAATAACTCTGTAATTAGTCAAGATGGAGTTATTGTTCTTTTGCACTGCACTTCCTTTCATTGTGCTTGACCACTGTATGAAGTTTTATTGAATTCCAACTAGTAGTTTTCGAATTATGCTCCGGACAAGGAAAAGTAACAAAGGGCAATAACTCTGTAATTACTCAAGATAGAGTTATGGTTCTTGTACACTGCACTTCCTCTGATTGTGCTTGACCATTGTGTGGAATTGTATTGGATTCCAACCAGTAGTTTTCAAGTTATGCCCCGGACAAGGAAAAGTAACAAAGGGCAATAACTCTGTAATTAGTCAAGATGGAGTTATGGTTCTTGTGCACTGCACTTCCTCTCAATGTGCTTGACCATTGTATGAAGTTGTATTGAATTCCAACCAGTAGTTTTCAAGTTATGCCCCGGACAAGGAAAAGTAACAAAGGGCAATAACTCTGTAATTAGTCAAGATGGAGTTATAGTTCTTGTGCACTGCACTTCCTCTCAATATGCTTGACCATTGTATGAAGTTGTATTGAATTACAACTAGTAGTTTTCAAGTTATGCTCCGGACAAGGAAAATGCAACAGACCGCCCGACCGACCGACCAACCGACCGACCGACCGACCAACCACCGGGTGACTCCTATATACCCCCCTAAACTTCGTTTTGGGGGTATAAACAGGGAATGCCACGTACCAAAAACGCAGCCTCCCCAAAACGAGCCCCACAGCACCCAGAAGTGCACGCACGCACGCACGCACGCACACACACTACCAACACAACACTAACGCTACTCAAGTATAAGGTTTCAGTAATATCGAAACAAAAATAATATCAAACAGTAATCAGTAATATCGAAAGCCACACTTTTCAGCAAATCCTTTGGATCGGACCATCTGTGAAGAAAGGCTGCGTTTTTGGTACGTGGCATTCCCTGTTTGATATTATTTATGTTTTTTTGTATTTTTTGTAGGTTCTGCCTGCAACATCGAACAGATGGTTCAATCTATGGCCCCTGAAAGTAATCAACAAATTCTTCTTTCCTTTTTCTGCCAAAAAAGTGACATACCTTATAACTGATGTCAGACTAAATAACCTCCAAAACATAAATAATGAAATCTTTGATAGTATTACCGGTAAAACTTAACCTAAAAGTTTCAGCTATGCATTCCCAGCCACTTTCGATAAAATGAGCGGTTTAAAATATACTGCAGTACCGTAAACCATTCAATACTCTATGTAGAGGTGTTGTTGTACAATTAATGGGTGGATGCGATTTGTTACAAAAAGCCTCTATAACGATCGATTGTGGTAAAATTAGAATATAATCTGCTAGATATAGGGAGTGCTCCTTTAAAATGGTGTCCAATGCCTGACTTTTCACAACCTTGCATTGTTACAATGCCTTGTTCAATGTTCGAGCCTAGCCCCGCCACTTTCTTTCAATCCAAAGGAGAAAGGGTTTTTGCCTTTGCATATACTTTCCTCTGCTACTGCCAGACATTTTTCCACCTCTGAGGCCATGTTGACAAAAACATGCATTTTGCAAAAGTAATTTGATATCTTGGACAATTCACTTTTTATTCCATGATCTAAGGAGTCCCAGTTTTCAATGATATCTGGCATAACACTTTCTTTAAATCATTAGGGGTATCAACACGTCAAGATCACAAGATCAGGTATGTGAAATCATTCTCAAGTTACTGAGCGGAAACTATTTTCAATGTTAAGATCCCTGTGACCTTCACTTGTGTCCAAAGAAATGGACCAAGAGACGAAATAATGATGACTAGTGAAAAAAAGATAGGCTTATTATAGATGGCAATTTTCCAACTGTATTTGCTAAAATTATAAAACGTTTTGTTAAAAGAGGTTACGACCCAACTGTTTTGAGACACACCGCATGTTTGGTGTTCAACCCGTTTACAGTTGGACGCTATGCTTCCCTCTTTGATTGTGTCTGACGGAAGAGGGGGAGGACTCTGTGATGGGCAGTTTTTAAATCCCACTGGGACGAAACTGTTTTGATTTCTGTCCTCTGGCCTGTTTCGTCGGGCCCTTAAGGGTGTTTCTCTTGGTGCTCTGCCTTCTGCAAAGGCATTGAGTACATACGTTTTTTGGTTCTCAAGGTTTGCTTTTTATATATTTATACACGAGCATTTTTGTGTTTTACATACCATGCCTTTTGTTTCCATTGCGTGTGTTAGAGATTCACCTAGCAGGGATTACTTTTATTTACACTGTCCTGTGACTTTGGAACATGGTGGGGGTAAGAGTGAGGTTGCAGGTGTAGTTGCAGTTCCGTCCCAGTGGGATTTAAAAACTGCCCATCACAGAGTCCTCCCCCTATGCCATTAGGTCATGAGCGAGCTGCGGTAACTATAGACAAAATAAACCACTGGTTTACGAGTGTTTATTCATAATTGCAGGAGTATCATGATACCTATAAAGAGATGCTCAATGATCTTAGGCGCATTTACAATGCCGACGAAAGTGGCTTCCCGCTTTCTGTAAAGCCTGGAAAAGTAGTCTGATGAATCACCAGAGACGTGGATTTCTTGCGAATCATGTGGCCGATGGTGGCATGTATTGTGAGCCGGATACAATGATTCCGAAGTAAAAGACAATGCATTCGTCTTTGTGTGTAACAGTTGTGAGTAATACGCACCTTTGGCACTACATGTAGTTCACAAGAAGTCAACGACTCTGATGATTCAGACTTGTACCTGAAAACAAAAAAAAAACAAAAAAAAAAATACCTGAAATCTTACCTTGTAGATATCATTTGTAAAATATTAGTCAAATTTATTGTCAATCTTTTTAATCATGAAGGACTTTGAAGTTGTGTAAATGAAATAAACATACAGTCTATCTAATTATTAATGGACTATGTTATTTACATAGCTTTGTAAACACTATATTTTCTTTTTTGTTTCAGTGTTCTGGCTTGAACTGTTGTTCTTTACAAATTACATTGTTTTAAAAATGTTCAGGGGGTCGGTATAAGCCGAAAAGGGTCGGTATTTCCAGTGTCACACATAGGTATTCAGGCATGTTTCGGGCTCTAACTATTAACGAAACAGATGATTCTATTGGTTGAAAATGACCAATAGGATCTCTCTTTTTTATGATATTAAATTGCAACCAGTATAACAATTTCTTCTGTACATTATATCCAATCAGATGTTAAAGGGTCGATAATAACCAAACTTGCTCTAGTTAAATTCAATATAATGAAAGAAATAAGGAACTAAATGAAATATTATTTCGTAGATAAAAGAAAATCACATGTAAAAAAAGTTCCCAAATCTACGGAAGTTTACCGACATTTACCGATCTTCGAAATTATGGCGGGAAATCTTTACAATCGTCCTACCTTAAAATGCAAGTACTTTGTCAGGTAGATACGTAACTACCATCGCGCGTGCACTCTGACGCAGTTCCTGTCATCTGTTTATTTTTGTTGATACAGGGTAGGTGGGTGTTTACTCAAACTTTAGGAAATATGTTTCATTGTCAGTGAATGAAAGAGCTGGTAATGAGTTTATGACCTCTAGATTCTACCTAGATTCAACGTAGATTCTACATGCATTTCACGATAGATAATTATAGTCGTACTGACGAAGTTTTTCAAGACGGGCATAGAGTATTTACAACAGAATTCATCATTAATTGTAATAGGGTAATTTCTTCCAGCCAGTCCTATGAGAGACTTTGGGTAAGAGCCACAATTCCCCCCCTTATCAGTACTTTATGATAAATCCCCATTCTAGTGCCTTATTTCATATTAGACATGGATTAGTTCCTGGATTTTATGTCTTTCGTTTGTAAAATAAAAATCTCATGCTCTCAGATGCTTGCTAAGACGACTTACTGTAAAGTGTTCTCAGTATTGTATTTCATAAATACTGTCGAAATTGTTTTGAATATCTGTATTCATACGATGTAAAAGAAAGAGACAGCCTCTGTTTTTATGTTTTTAACGATTGTAAACTATGATTTTTTCGACTATAAACGTTTTCCGGCATTTGGCGCACGCGCGCAGATGCCAGCATACCACCTTAGCAAGCGCAATTATATATTATAAAACTAACATGACTCGCAATTATTACTGCATCCAGATATAATAAGCATGCATAAGATAGTTCAAAATTTGGGACTGAAACATGCAAATGTTTCAAACCGAAATCTAGTTTTGAGCACGCCAAATGACCGCTCCACAACATTTCTCGTTCTTGCATCGGCAACATTGAAGTTCTGTTGCTAATTATAATCGGGGCGTAAATATGGTGTCATCAACCAACCTTTCAGCGGATATCCACTATCTCCAAGCAGCCACCCATTTCTTCCACCTAGATACCTAAAGTATCCCTACCTTCACTTCAGCCTTTGACTGGACTTGCTCTGCCCTCCACAGCAACGTACGTGCCAACAGATCATCTACGCCGAATAATGTGAATAGACCTTGGAGCCCGCTTAATACACCTGAAATCAGGCATACCCCAATCAACCATGACGCCTCACTTGACCTTCAGCCAACCATTCAGGAAAACGTTTTTGACCAAATACTAGGAAACAATGAGCCGATGAAATATTCTCCCGATAGAACGAACCAAGAGTCACGCACCTGCAACCTGTTCAACGAAGGACCAGTCATGCCAGACGACGTCGGTCGATGAATTGATGGCCACCCATTACAAGCCCATCACCACAACGCTTGGTTACTTTGAAAAGGCCATGGAGGTGAATCTTAGTTAGGTTGCGTTTGCCATGGGGTCGTCTGTAAGAGCCCCTCCCGTCATCTGGGACAGTCGATGGAGTCAATTGCCGACTCACTCCGAGCATGGCGGATGAGCAGCGTAGGCAAGCGAGGCGTGAGGGATCTACAGTCACCAGACCGAGAAGAAGCCGCGTTTGGGGGGAAAACAAGGAGAACTCCACGTTGATATCTGTTGTGGCAAAGAAACATAATTCTAAATATAAGAAAATTTACATAATTGTTTATACGTTAATTTTACAAAACAGTGTCTTAATTGGAAGCGCTTTGAAACTTTGATATGTGAAAAGTGAAACCATAGACAGTGACAATGAATTTTAATTACGCGTTGAAACTTTAATCATTCGAGTGGAGAATGACACAGTGAAAACTTATAATGATAAACTATTTAAAAGGATTCATATTTAGACTTCAGAGACTGTGACAGCCGAAATGCTGTTAAAATGCTGTAGTTATATTTGAATGTGTATCTGTCACGTCACACTAATATTGTTATTCTGCTTATCTAGATATAAACTGTTTGTATTTACATTTCTAATATACTGAACTCTTCTTGCAAGCGAATTCTGTTGTAATTGCTTATAATTATATTACAAGTGTTTAAAGGGGCACTCCCTTCATCTAGCAGTTTCTATTACCGAAACAAAGATTATGTGTTCGATGAACGTAAAATGATAAATAAATACAATTTCAAAGAACCTAGAGCGGGGTCGGATATTCCCGATCGCGCGGCTATTTCCGAACGTTGTTTTTTATTTTGATGGGCGCCATAGTCAACGCGTTAATAAGTAATATTTTGTCATCCAATGACGCCAATTCTATCTCTCTACTATTTAATTTACCCAATGGTCAATTTGTATTTTCTTATTCGCAGAAAATTACAAAAATCGGCACCATTTTCGTCTAAGAAAATAACAGATTTATTAATTGTTTTACAAAATTATACTAAGATTTGAACTTGGACTTGAAATGGTCTAAAATATTGCTCAATCATGAAAAGAGAGACCATGGTGGTCGGAATTACGCGAAGAACTTTCAGCATGTGCGCCTATTGCCGAACAGCCATAACATATTTCAGATATACTGTATTAATACATGTACAGAGATAAAAATGAAATCTATCACCATTTTAACAGTCGTATTAAAACATGGTGGGGGTAAGAGTGAGGTTGGGTGCGCACCATAAACCGGTTTAAGCTCCCCAGTGGTGTTTTTGCCACTGACCGTTCCAAGGCGGTGCCCCACTGTGTTCCTTTAATTGTTCGTTTTGTCCTCGTGCTTTGTATGCTAGTGTGTGTTGGTAGTGTACGTGTGTGTGTACATGATTGTGTGTATGTGTGTGTTGTGTGTGTGTGTGTGTTGGTGGTGTGCACTTCTGGGTGCTGTGGGGCTCGTTTTGGGGAGGCTGCGTTTTTGGTACGTGGCTTTCCCTGTTTGATATTATTTTTGTTTTTATACATATCTCTTTTATTTAAAGCTGCTAGCTCTCAGTTACCGTTGAAAAGAATATTTTTTAAAATTTCATGTTCTTATTCATAAATATAAAACTAAAGGCTAGAATCAAAATTTAAGCAAAAATCTAGGTAGGAATTTGCAGAAATCGATTGAAATGCTGGTTACACGGCACCGCTTCACTATATGTTTATATTGAAATTTCAAAAGCGTTTGCAATGCTTCTGAATTTGGTAGCGTATTTTTTTTATAAATTTAGAGATATACGTGACAGGAATTTATACTGAAGCCTTTTTAAATGACCATATGTTCTAAAATACGTTATTTCCATACAGTTTGAAGTACTTTATTTTTTTACCAAAATCTGAGAGCGAGCAGCTCTAAAGTTGAAACTATATCTAAGTTAGATCAAAGCAGATCCTACACATGTAATTGTATAATTGTGAAGTTAACGCTAAAAATGGTTTTTGCATACATATAGCAGTCAAAAAAGGGTACAAGTCTCAATTATTAAGGAAGATGTGGGGTATAGCCAGGCTCTGTTCCATATGCAAACAGGATATATTTTCCCAATTAGTTTTAAACAATTCCAGCTTACTGTTTGAAAAAAAAAACATCTGGGCAAAGTCGCTAAAAATATCGAACATATAAAGGTTGTTTTCTATCGAAATTGAAGTGTGTAGTTTATGTCCTGCTAGAGAAATAACAAGGGTCTTGACAAGTTCACCAGGGAGAAATTCCCACGATCGGCCGGGACTATAAACATTTTCAAAAATAAAAAGTATACAAATTTACAATTAGGTAGCGATAGCCTTACCAATTTTAAGAATTGCGCAAAAAATCATAATCTGGAGACTATATACTATAGACTATATAATTTTACGTAGAAGTAAATCTTCATATAAGTGATATTGTACACTGATTAAGATAGGCCGATAGGTCTACTTTAGGATTTACAATCTGGATTTTGTCTTTGCCTTACTAAAACAGAAGACTTTGATTTATGTTCAGGACCCAGTTGTTCGAAAGGCCGTTAAATTTAACGCTCCGTTATAATTACTAACGGAACGTTAAATTTTAACATTACGTTAAATTCTGTTGTTCGAAAATAACCGGTGTTTTTAACTTCTGCTTTAACCAGCACTTCTCACGTTAAATTAATCGAGGTTTAAACCTCGATTAAAATTTAACAGAGCTTTCCAAAATGGCCGCTGTGTACATGGTAAATGCTGTCAAGCTGAGATAATTTAGACGAAGTTCACATATTGCAAGTCTAAACGACTATGAAATGTTACAGAGATACAGGTTTTCTAACCATGGTGTTGAGTTTTTAGTAGATCTGCTAAAGAATGATTTAGAAAGGCCAACTGGTAGAAGTTATGCGTTGACCCCTAAAGATCAAATATTAATTGCACTTCGATTCTTTGCCTCTGGCTCCATGTACCAGGTAATTGGGGACACTATGGGATTTCACAAAGGAACGGTGAGCCGAGCTATAGATAGTGTGGTTGTAGCCCTGTTGAAACATATGGGAACCTTTGTTAAATGGCCTAATGCCGAGGAGAAAAAGAAAATTGCTGCAAACTTTTACGAAAAGGCAGGTTTCCCCAATGTTGTGGGATGTATAGACGGGACTCACGTCCGCATCCAGGCACCTTCCACTGATGAGGCATCTTTCGTGAACAGGAAAGGATTCCATAGTATAGCAGTCCAAGCAGTATGCGACGATGAAGGTAAATGATCAGTTTTTCTTTCGAAAACTGTAATGTACATCATGTAGGTCGAAGCCGCTTATGGTATTAAAAAGTGTTTCAAATTTCTAAAGATACGGACCTAGATATCTGTATACAGCTGCTAACAGTACGGGCATGGACATGCATGTTCTGCAAAACGACCCCTTATGAGTTATAGTGTATTCTTCACCGTACTGCAGCAAAACATAACCAAAAAGGTAAAGAAAAGAAAAAGAAACGACAATGATTTGTTTTCCATTTCTTTGCCAACCGGTTTCACTGAAAGATCGTCAGGGTAAATATAGCAACCTGTAGAGTATAGGAGGTTTTAGGAATCTGGGATATTTTTTATCCTTTATTTTTGAGACATACATATGCATTACATAACCAAACAATAAAAAATACACAAAGGTACCAGTATGCATGGGAGTGTTACTCGGGTCTTGGCGACTTGGCGGCCGGGACTATAAACATTTTTAAGAAATACACATTAGTACTTCTAGAGTAAAATTATGCTCTTGTATAATGTAAAGTGTGCTAGTTAAAAAAAAATACTAAAGAGAGAAAAGGGTAAAATAGAAAGAGAGTAATCAGAGAAGGAAATAATAGAAATGAAATGTAGAAGACGTGAAATCATATAAATGTATTTATCATGTGATAATAACGAACAAGAAAAAATGTGATACAAAGTATCACAGCGGGCCAACAAACAATAATCCCATGTAAATATTTTGAAAATTGGTGATAATTGATATTGAGGCATGGCCCCAAAATAACTCGAGGGAACCAGAATTTGAGGCATGGCCCCAAAATAACTCGAGGGAATCAATTCTGGTTTAACAAGCAAAACCTGACACGACACCACATCTACTGACTGACCTGTAGTATCGAAACTTTACTGTTATCAAATAATAGTTATACAGTATGTCCAGGAATGCTCTATAATTTGGCATGAATGAAGATTTTTATGATTATTTGCCGTAAAATATTCTTAAAAAGCTAAAAATGATTATTAAAACAGCAGAAAAAAGTGTGTGTTGGTGGTGTGCACTTTTGGGTGCTGTGGGGCTCGTTTTGGGGAGGCTGCGTTTTTGGTACGTGGCATTCCCTGTTTGATATTATTTTTGTTTTTAAAAAAAATTGGGTGTTGATGGGATTCGAACTCGTGGATTCTAAAAGTACACGTACACAAAAATCTCAGAAGTACCTCAATTTTATAATGAAGAGAGACGCATATGTTCGATCTAGTGCTTAAGTCTCCATGCATCTTTTACTCACCACGTATTAAATATAGCGGATAAATGATAGACCTATATAACGTTTATAAATACACTTCCATGTATTTAGGTAGATATCGTGATTTCAATTATAATGAGTTTTTAATACATTTACGTCAACATTTTGTTGACAACTAATAAAATCGAGAAAACTATTTTGATTTACGATCTGAAAGTAGAACGCTCTAATAATAGATTCTAATTCTTAAATATACCCATAAGAAAAAGTTTCATGAAAAACCTTCGACAACATGCTTGTGAATTTCTTTCTCACTTTAGAAATGTAATTAAATGGAGCATTTGTGTTCTTACATCGTAATAACTCATAAAAGTGACCAAATCGTAATCATCCGGGTACTTTTACGAATTCTCATGTTTAATCTGTAAAATTAATCAAAATCAATGCTTCTCAATGTTTATACGTTCTCAAGTAATGTACATATGTGGCGTTAAATAGCTTAAATTAGCTTTTTGATAAGCAATCATTATTTTTCTTCGCATTCTTATAACCGCTCCTACCATGTACTTCCGGAAAAAACTTTTTCATAATAGTCATCGGCGGCGACAATAAGTATTTAGCACTTTCACCAAAGACATCAAATGATCAGTCTATATCAAAGGGACAGAACCCATTTGTCAAATTCATTAGCATTAAACTTATCGTAGGAAGATTTGTTTCAGTGACTGACCTGTTAATTCCAGTGACCCTATGAACGGACATTTATAAGTGAATTATTTCGGGTAACTAATTATACCACGATTGTGAACTATATCATTTATGCTTTTATCAGATCGGGAGAAAAGTTGCTGACAGGGATGGTTTAATCATGGGGTTGATATTTTAAAAAAATAAACAGAAAAATTGTTGGTATTAATGTAATAACGCGATAATTTCACTCGTAAGCACCAAAAGTAGCGCCAATCGTAAAAATATCACTTTTGTTGCCAGTTCGGTGAAATTGTAACGTGATATTACTCCGAAACTAACTATGATCCTCTATTTAACACACTGTGAGTTAGCCGCCGTTAAAAATATTTGCGATCATTAAAAACCATATAAATAGTCGCAAAATATTTATCCCTATATAAGGACCGTGTTACGTCTACCTATTTCTTTATTGTGTCGAATAAACAAATATGTCATTCGCACGTGTGTTTAGTCTGTGGTCCTTTGTGCTGGACTTCTAAATCCAGTGCCGGACTGTTAGAGTAAAAAATATTTAGCGAAAAGAATCTATAATGAAATATATATTTTGGCGAAAAGAATCTATAAAGATAAGTAAGTAAAGGTACTATAACGTGAATTGGTGCCGTATATGGTTTGGTAGTGAAATTTGCGAGCTTAACCAGTTTGGATTGCCGCAAATATTATTTCATCGTTTTTTGGTAAAGTTCTTTTATGGAGTCTTATGAAATTAACTTTAATACTGTTTTATGATAAATACTTATCATAATAATTACTATTTTGAGTATCTTACACACTTAAATTTCAGGACGATTTACAAGTGTCAATGCAAGCTGGCCTGGTTCATGTCACGACAGTCATGTCTTTAGAACATCAGGACTATGTCCTCAGTTAGAAAGAGACCATAAATCATTTTCTGATGGGGTGCTTCTATGAGATTCAGGGTATTTTCTTCTTTAACCATTGACTCTTAAAATGAATATCTATGAAATCAGTGTATATGTACAGTGTATATGTACACCTTACCTACCTACCTACCTACCTACCTACCCTACCCTACCCTACCCCTACCCCTACCCCTACCCCTACCCTACCCTACCCTACCCTACCCTACCCTACCTACGATAGTTATTAACATGTCAGAAATTAAATGGATGATATGTACTTGCTGGTTTTTCACATATATGGAGATCTAGAGATCATTATAATTGTTCAAGGCAATGACGTTGATAATTAATTATTTGCAATCTAATAATGCCTTTGAAAAGAAATACATTAAATTAGTACATGATTGTGGTGCATTTACAAATAATCTTTATATATTATTGCCAATAGGTACCCGTGTCGACCATTTCTAATGACACCATTTCTGGCCGTAGACACACCGGCAAAATCAAGCTATCAGCAGAGCCACACAAAGACGCGTGTTACAATTGAAAGAGCCTTTGGACAGCTGAAGCGTCGCTTTCATGTTCTTCATTCCGAAGTAAGTGTATCAATATAGAAGATGAAGAATAACCACGTATTGTATCTTACCACCTTACCTTGTTCTTGGAGACTCCAGTTGAATGTTAAGTTTGTTTAAAATTACTCAGACTCAGAATTTAGAATTCAGAAGCATATTAAAATATAAGTAATATGAAATATTTAATGTTTTGGTACATTGCACAGCTGAATATTTTTGATGGATAATATAGGGACCAATTTCAATTATGTACATATTCATGATATAATGACCAATATTCATGAAACAGCTACCAATATTTTTTATCTTCAGATACGATTAGCACCAGCCAAGGTTTGCAGAGTAATATGTACTTGTGTTATTCTTTTTAATTTGGCCATTTTTTTAAATGAGCCCGTTCTGGATGACTGGGAACAGGATGGAGTGGAAGAACTGGACAATGAAAATGGAGACAATGTTGATAGGGATGGCTCTACTGTTCGCAATTTTATTGTGCGTCAATATTTCATGTAATGAAAAAAAAAGAAAAAACAAACAATAAAAAGAATGAAAAATGTGTTTATACACATGAAATAAGAACTTGAAAATTATTGTTCGCTTATTATATTTAGCAGTTCTCTGCAAATTTGAGTATCCTTAGCTTAACTTCCATAAGTTCTCTCTCCAGCCCTTGTCTCTCTACCATCCCCTTAAAGTACTGAATCTGATAATCCATCAGGACATCGTTCCTGCTTCTCGGCCTCTTCACAGAATTGGAGCTTCAAAGGATTAATTAAAAAAGGTATAAGCACAAAAAAGGAAGATTTTAAAATCATAACTGAAACTACATGTATGTTTTTAACAACATGAACAAGTGTAAAGGTGACTCAATATCTGTAAGATCCATTAATTTTACAAATAATAGAACAATGTGAAACACTAGAGAGGACAAAAATGCAATAATGTCTGTTATCAGTTAAAAACCATATACCTATATTAAATTGTTTGAAAAGTAGATGCTATTGAACTATACAAATTGTATTTGATTAACATTGTCGTAACTTACAGTTTGCTCCCTGAAGGGCGTTTGAAACTCTTGGTGTTTGCTGTGTCTATAGGCTGGACAAATACAGGTACTTTAGCAGGTGATATGGAAGTAGGTTGTGCGTCAGATTCCTTGTCATGAACATCAGGCATGTCATCTACTGATGTGTTACTGATGAAATGAAGACCATCTGAAAGCAATTGAATATGTAAATTATTCTCATAACCTTAATCAATTCGAACCAGATCCTCATCAAAAGATTCTTCATTCAAAGGGAATTAAGAATATCAAAACAACGCATATAATCATATTCTGATTAATAATGATTTTAACAGACATTTTACAAATCTGTACTTTAATGTTATGAACACTACATTGTGATATTTCCTACACGTTTACATGTGAAAATAATCTGCATTTTGTACAGTATCAGCTGTAAGATATTAAGGTGTGATGAAAAACCACATACTACCGAGAATAAGAAAAAATAATATGACCTGCGACACGGGAAAATGGGCCTTCGGACAAAATACTTGGAAACTAGCATTCTCTTTATATTTTGAATAAACAATATTTCAATATCAATATTAGAAAATTTTAGTTACCTGCGTCCAGTACATACAAAACTACAACATTTTGAAAAAGTATACCTAAGGCGTCATTGTTCACTCTAAAAATGACGTCACATACCACAATTTGACGTCAAAATTCACTTCAATTTACATGGGCAGTAAACTATTCCGGTAATCATTTCCTAACAGCATCATTTATATTTGGTCGCAACATTATATATTCTTTCAATATATATCATATCTGGTGAACTATTTCATGTCTTCTTTCCACGATATACCTTTTTTATAAGGTATAGCCAAAATAGAAAAAAAGAATCATTTCAAATCGCTGTTGCCATAGTAATTGTCTTGGAGGATTTTGAAACCAATAGTATGTTTCTGTTGAGGAAAATATAGTGGTTATCAGTTTTTAACATTGGTTTTGCATTTAAAGAGGGTCACAAAAATGTAAATTTTATGGGTCTTTTTATCAATTATTGTTGAATAATGTAACAAATGTCCGAAGGTACATTTTCGCGCGTCGCAGGTCATATGCAAAAATTATTTAAATTAGGCCGGTGATAGGTGTTGATAGGTTTTTATTGATACGTAACATTTAGTGGTTTGTTACCAAGGGCAAGCGTCATGTACGTTACTAATACGTCGAGCGTTGTTGATAAATTCGCCCGTTTTCACACTGAATCGAACCCTGATCAACAATAGGTGCTGACTACGTAAAGGTCATACATGATAGGCCACAGAACTGACCCTTAGAGTTTCAGCATGCATGCAACATTGATATATGTTGTTTTTTTATCTTTTATAAGCGTATGGTATGGTCTTCTTTATGGTAAAAATACTTTTTTCAGACTACATATTGAAGTCAAACCATGACACTTATGCGTTGTGTTTCATAAAGGGGGACCGTGTACAGTACTTCGCTTTTAAAGTCATTGTGATATCAAACTTAAGATAGAGATTATGAGGATACAAAAAGTCTTCATACTTCACGGAATATTTTTTTGATTATTATCTAAACAAATACCGTGTGTAGGGCAACCTTACACTGGTATTTGCATTAATTTAAATGATCTTTTTGAGACAAATCGGTTCTTTTCGCTCATTTCCTTATATATTGTTTACATAAGCGGCTTTGACACAGATTTTTTTTCCCGGACTGAGCTGAGATGGAGAATATAAATAAAGCTACTTATTATACTGTTTATAGTAAGAATCAATCAGTTTGTGCTTTGAATTATAGAAGAAAAAGAGATGATGAAGACTGCACGATTTATCAACATAATGTGAATTTACGATGATCATGCAAATCACATGTCTTCCTATCAGGTATTTCCAAAGATAAAAATAGAATACACTGTGTAAAAATAGACATGCAGACGACGGATATAAACAGTGTCCTAAATATATGATGTTCACTATTAATGATATACTAAATGCTCATATACCTGTCTCATCAGAGTCCAGTCCACCTTCTATTCCCGAAAAAGATGCAGAATCTGCAAACAGGTCACCTATTCTTGCTGACTGCTGACTTGCACCAGTGAAAGGGCCCCATCCTGTCTTCCGCCTGTTCAGTTTTTCTTTTGTAATTTCATCCTTTGCCTTGCGTTTCAAATTGGCCCATTTTTCCATGCATGTTTTCTCTGATCTGTGTGCATACCCAAGACATGACACTTGCCTGCTAATTTCCTTCCAAATTTGCCCCTTCATAGTGTTTGTCACTTGGTTTGTCAACTTACTATTCAAAAAAACAAAAATAATATCAAACAGGGAATGCCACGTACCAAAAACGCTAAAATTTTGTTTCACAAGTTCTTCAAGTTTTAAAGTTTCATTGGTATTAAAATTTGTTGATCTAACTTGTTTACTGATAGATTTTTTTTCATTTTTCTGAGAAGACACTGAAGTGGTGTTTTCAGACTCCATGTTGACAACAAGCAGGAAGTGGAATTCTGGGATGGAAAGTAACATTTAACAGACTGTTAACTTTAGTTAACGGACTGTTAAAATTTAACATGGGCGTTAGTTAACATACATGTTAAATTGTTTTGAGCAACAGAATTTTAACAGTCTGTTAAGTAACAGTTGGTTAGTCACTTTAACCGACCGTTAACTTAACAGGGTGTTAAATTTAACGGCCTTTCGAACAACTGGGTCCTGGTGTTATGTTACAGGACTATAAAAGCTTTGTTGAACACAGTAGCTAGACATTTGAAAAGTCACGTACCAATAATATGCCACGTTGAAAATTGTGGAGTATAAGCCTACATTTTGGAAATTTCGGAATATGACAATCTTTATTACAGAATGATTCGTCAGCAGGGTGAAATAAAGAGCCTGAAATGCAACCGAATACCCATTGAAGAGGTGGCCAAGCACGTCAGAATCAAAACTTTCGTTTTTTACCGAGTACCCTTTACATATGGCCATTCCAAGACAATGCTCTTCCTCAGAAGCAAAAACAGTTATAGTACTGTGTGAAAATCAATTTTAGACGATAAAAATATATGTATATTTAACGTTTCTTGTAACATTCAAATTGTTCGGAAATAGCCGCAGGTCGGGTTCGGTAGGGTCTGCGTGTTCGGAAATAGCCGCGTTAACGGAACATTTTAAACGCACATTACTCTATGTTCTACTGGCTGAAAATGATCGGAAACACATGCAAAAGAAAGCGTACATTTCAAACCTCAATACCTTATTTGGTTTTAAAAGGTCAGTGCGGGTATTAAAGCTGCTCGCTCTCAGTTACCGTTGACATTTTTTTTTTAATCTACTTGTTCAGAAATATAAAACTAAATAGGAGCATCAAAATATGAGCAACAATCTAAGTAGGAATTTGCAAAAATCGATTGAAAATATCGGTTACACGGGACCGCTACACTACATGTTTATATTGGAATTTCAACGCTGTTGAATTTGGTAGCGTATTATTTGAAATTTAGAGATGTACGCGACAGGAATTTATACTGGAGCCTTTTTATATGACCATATGTTCTAAAATACGTTATTTACATTCAGTTTCAAGCACTTTGTTTATTTACCAAAATTTGAGAGCGAGCATCCTTTACGAACATCTGCAATAGTCGCTTAAATGTTCGGAAATATCCGACCCCGCTCTATGGCGAAAAATGCCTCACTTTACCACAATTAATCAATAAAGAGGCTTTCTGTAATAAATCGCATCCATCCGTTAATTGTACAACAACAACTCTGCTCTGGACGTATTATAACTTAACCTAAAATGTTCAGCTATACATTCCCACTCGTTATCGATAAAATCAGCGGTTTATTATATAATGCAGTACCGTAAATAATTCAATAATCTGTGTAGAATTGTTGTTGTACAATTAAAGGGACATATCCTATAACTGATGCAAAACTAAATAACCTCAAAAACATAAATAATAGAATCTTTTGAAGTATTAAAACTTAACCTAAAAGTTTCAGCTATGCATTCCCAGTCATTATCGATAAAATCAGCGGTTTTTAAAATAAACGGTAGTACCGTAAACCATTCAATAATCTATGTAGAGTTGTTGTACAATTAATGGGTGCGATTTGTTACCAAAAGCTTCTATATTGATTAATTTGGGTAAAATGAGGTATTTTTCGCCAGAGGTTCTTCTTTGCAGTTGTATTTATTTATCATTATACGTTCATTGAACGCATAATTTATGTTTCGAGAATATAATCTGCTAGATGTAAGGAGTGCCTCTTTAATGGGTGGATGCGATTTATTACAGAAAGCATCTACATTTATTACTTGTGGTAAAACGGGGCATTTGTCGCAATATGTTCTTCTTTGAAATTGTATTTATATTTATCATTTTAAGTTTATTGAGCACATAATCTATGTTTCGAGAATATAATTTGCTAGATGTAGGGAGTGCCCCTTTAACATTCCAAATTGTTTGTAACTGTTTCACCATATTTACTTGTTGGTAATCAAATTTGTATTGAAAGGGACATACCCTATGACTGGTGACAAACTAAATAACCTCCAAAACATAAATAATAGAATATTCACGGGTGGTGAACAAAAAATGTCACGTGACTACAAATGCAAACGTCGGTAGCAAATTTCGAGGAATTTACACCGACTCGGGTATGTTTTTCCCGATTTTAGAGTTGGTTAAAGAGACCTAGCGCAAAAAGAATGCATAAAATTGTCTCTCTGCCGATTTATTGATCACCATACACATATGTATGGCTTCCGACAACTTCCGAAAACAATGTTGTACAGAGATGCAAACATACGTCGCTAACTTATAAAATGTAAGTGATCGAGATCAAAAGCCATCAGTTTTTCACATTTATGTATTTCGATTGTTCAGCAATGTTTCTAATGTGTTATAGGGCCATTGTATGCGATTTATTTTATATAAAAAGTGGACTTCATTAAGAATTTCATATTTGGCAAACGCTTGTTGGCGTTTTTATGATGCAAACGTATGTAGGCTTACTAAAATGACGAACGCACTTAGGCCATGTATGTATCGTTTATTAAAACAATGAAATATGCTTAATTGACGAAGTAAACTATGAGTCATCGCCATTAAGATTGCCCTTGTCTTTTTCAGATGTCACTTGTTTGCCGCGTTTGTGAAAATGTGTTCAGAAGGATATGGAACAGTTTTGATGCAAAAATTACGTTGAGCCTTCTGACATCCCATCTTTCACTGTTACGTGTGTATTTGTCCATCTGATATTACATGTTTCTTTTTGATATGTTCTATGCTTAAAACTGGAGAAATTATTACACCTTACTGAGAGATGAATTGTTGTATTCTACATTATTTCATATATCAGTGTTCTGTATTTGCTATTAAACTGAACTTATATTTAAAGATGATTGAGTAAACGGTCGAAATTAAGTTGAACAACCTGACTGCATTGTTTGGCTGTCATTCATACCCTCATCGTAACATTCTATAAATGTTGCTGGGTCAAAATGTAATTACTGCGTATTTTTAACGTATTAGCCAACTGCTAATATAGACCAATATAGCTACGTTATACTGACAAAGGCATAATATATCCAAGCTAAACAACGCATGCCAGTTGGACGAACAATGCATGTCATCACGCACTTTTGAAACGTGCACTCGCATTATTACACCAGATGGCGCGTTTGCATAATCATCGACAATTTTCTGCACCTACGTAATAAGGAGAATTATGTCTTGAGGAGATATATTGTTTTTGCCATGTCTGTCTGTCTATCTGACCGTTCGTCCGTTCGTCAGTCTGTCTGTCCGGCAAAATAGTGTCCGCTCCATAACTCCTAAACCCCTCAAAGGATTTTCATGAAACTTGGGTCAGATGTTCACCTTAACTAGACGATGTGCAGAACCCATGAACCAGTCACGCCTGCTTAAGGTCACAGCTCAAGGTCAAAGGTTTGAGCCTTGTATTTTGTGCCCGCTCCGTATTTCCTAAACCCCTCAAAGAATTTTTATTAAACTTGGGTCAGATGTTCACATCAACTACGCGATGTGCAGAACCTATGAACTTTATGCGCCGGCTTGAGGTCAAGGTCACAGTTATAGATCAAAAGTCATGGCTATATTTCGTGTCCACTCCATATCTCTTGAATCTTTGTAGGGTTTAAGAATAATTCAACACAAATCGTCACCATATTGACAACCACATTGGTTCAAGGTCAAGGTCACTGTTACTGAAAATAGAATATGGTTTCTGCTCAATAACTCCAGTTAGGAGTGACCAATTGCAATGAATTTTGGTGTGTATGTAGCTTACATGGAAAGAAAGCTTAGGGTTGAATCAGTGGTCAAGGTCAAGGTCATTAATACTAAAAATAAATTTAAGGTGAAGGTCACTGTTACTAAAAACGTATTTAAAAAAAAATTTTTTTTTGTTTTAATTGTTTAAGCAAGGTCAAGGTCACTCTTACTTAAATAGATTAATAAAAAATTGTTTTGTTTTTAAAATGTTTTAAGCAAAAATAAAAAAATAAGGTCAGGGTCACTGTTACTAAAAATAGATTTTTGTGTTATTTTAGCATGTTTCAGCATTATTATTGACAAACTGCCATGGGGGAGACATATGTTTTGTGACAAAAACAACCATCTAGGGAAAAGGCTACCAGAACGGATCGTAGAAATCGTACTTGGTTTATATATGAAGACCTACTCTCCTCTAAACAGTGTAAATGACGTTTTCAAACGACGTTTCTTGTAAATGCCTGACAAATGGCGAGTTCAATACAAAGGGCACAACCTACACTAATTTAATGTCATAAAACTAATATCAGTCGCAGTTTCGAACTAGACTGTTGTTTTTGTCACGAAAACATTTGTCTCCCCTATGGCACCATTTTTCTATTTTTAGTAACAGTGACCTTGACCTTGAACCAAGGTGGTTGTTACGTGCGCTCTGCACATCGTGTCAGTATGGTGAAGATTTGTGTTGAGTTATTCTTAAATCCTACAAGGGGTTCAAGACATATGGAGTGGACACTGAATATAGTCATATGACCTTTGATCTCTAATTGTGACCTTGAACTTGAGCCGGCGCATTTTGTTAACGGGCTCTGCACATCGCGTAGTTGACCCAAGTTTCATGAAAATCCTTTGAGGGCTTTAGGAGATATGGAGCGGACACTATTTTGCCGGACAGACGGACGGACGGACAGATAGACATGGCAAAAACAATATATCTCCCCAAGACATAATTCTCCTAAAAGTACGGATTATTACGTAGGTGCCGAAAATTGTCGATGATTATGCAAACGCGCCATCTGGTGTAATAATGCGAGTACACGTTTCAACAGTGCGTGATGACATGCATTGTTCGTCCAACTGGCATGCATATACCCTGTATTATGCCTATGTCAGTATAACGTAGCTATATTGGTCTAAGACATTAAAATCATACATTTCAAGTATGACAAACGCAGTTAATATGAAATACATTCCGATCCAGTATCGTTTATAGAATGTTATGATGAGGGTATGAATGACAGCCAAAAAACAAAAATAATATCAAACAGGGAATGCCACGTACCAAACACGCAGCCTCCCCAAAACGAGCCCCACAGCACTCAGAGGTGCACACCACCAACACACGCACGCACGCACGCACGCACG
This sequence comes from Saxidomus purpurata, assembly GCA_022818135.1. Lineage (NCBI taxonomy): Eukaryota > Metazoa > Mollusca > Bivalvia > Venerida > Veneridae > Saxidomus > Saxidomus purpurata. The sequence goes on from JAFMSR010000015.1 coordinate 39,868,354, forward strand.
CACGCACGCACGCACACACACACACACACACACACACATACACTACCAACACACACTAGCATACAAAGCAAACACACGAGGACAAAACGAACAATTAAAGGAACACAGTGGGGCACCGCCTTGGAACGGTCAGTGGCAAAAACACCACTGGGGAGCTTAAACCGGTTTATGGTGCGCACCCAACCTCACTCTTACCCCCACCATGTTCCAAAGTCACAGGACAGTGTAAATAAAAGTAATCCCTGCTAGGTGAATCTCTAACACACGCAATGGAAACAAAAGGCATGGTATGTAAAACACAAAAATATGCTCGTGTATAAATATATAAAAAGCAAACCTTGAGAACCAAAAAACGTATGTACTCAATGCCTTTGCAGAAGGCAGAGCACCAAGAGAAACACCCTTAAGGGCCCGACGAAACAGGCCAGAGGACAGAAATCAAAACAGTTTCGTCCCAGTGGGATTTAAAAACAATGCAGTCAGGTTATTCCACTTAATTTCGACCGTTTGCTCAATCATCTTTAAATATAAGTTCAGTTTAATAGCAAATACAGAACACTGATATATGAAATAATGTAGAATACAACAATTCATCTCTCAGAAAGGTGTAATAATTTCTCCAGTTCTAAGCATAGAACATATCAAAAAGAAACATGTAATATCAGATGGACAAATACACACGTAACAATGCAAGATGGGATGTCAGAAGGCTCAATGTAATTTTTGCACCAAAACTGTTCCATAAAAGGACATGAGGGTTGAAAATTCATAAGCGGCGACTTGAAGGTGTAGGAATATATACTTTCTGCGAGAAGCAATTCTTTTCAAAAGAGAGCATGACGCGGCACATTTAAATAGAATAATGATCTGATTTTGAAATGTATGACTATTTTCTCATAGTCTCTTATAACTCAAATACGAGTGGCATTGGACATGTGCTAATGTAAAATAACTGTGATACTTTGTATATGATTTTATATGCAATGTGATATTATCTATGTAATGTACAATGATGAGACTGAAATAAACAATAAAATCTAAAATATGTCACTGTATTTTGCATATTATTTGTAGTAAATACGTCAGGGTCTTCAAATTAAAATTCCCTGATAACATATAGGAAACATGTATTATGAACCAATCAAAATATAATCATATATCAAATTGATTGCGAAATGCTTTCCCAGGATGATTCGATGATAATGTGTATGTAATAAAGTTTTTAAAGTTTCATTTCGTGCAAATCTTTTAATATACACCTACATTTGCAAATTTCACTTATGATATCTGTGGTTTTGCCGTGAAGGGCAAAATCGATCTGAAGGCCCACTGGCGATAAGTACTGCACAAGCTACTACTATAACGATAAAACTTTCCAGTCTTGGCACATGTATATTATCGCCGGTGTGACCATCCAAGTGGGCCTTCAGATAGATTTTCTCCTTCACGGCAAATCCACGATATCTCATGTGGACTTTCCCACTTGACAATCTTCTCTTCGGCGGTGCAGGTTAAGATCTGACTGCACTGCATTTCGTGCAGACATGCTGCTTCGTAGACTAATGTGCGCTGTACCTATATATAATTATAATATTCAGAAAAATTGTAAAACCTTCTCCTCTCTGTTTAAGCAGTATACATAATCATGGCATATGTGTTTTATACTATACGATAATTTATACAACTTAACCGGAGAGGAGAAGGTTTTTACAATTTTTCTGAATATTTCACATGCAGTTATTTTATATTCACTCCATTCTAGCTTTGACGTCAACTTTTCACTTTTAAACGAAACATAAACATAGATACATACATAATTATGTATCATGTACGCACACGTACGCATGCATTTATAAGATTAATGCACTCGGACAAGTAGGCGGAGTTTCGGATATGGAAGTGGCTTGTTCCGACTTTTCTAATTTACTCCCGCGAAGAAAATTAATTTAGAAACAGACTATTATGTCTTCTTTGTTAGGTTCTGAATCGGACGTCTTCTGTATAGTATTTTATATATTGTATGTATTAGATGATTAAACTAAAATAGGTTTGTATAATATAGCTATGTATAATATCTTAAATGGTGGCTCGAAATAGGGTAGTGAATTCCAAAAAAACAAAAATAATATCAAACAGGGAATGCCACGTACCAAAAACGCAGCCTCCCCAAAACGAGCCCCACAGCACCCAGAAGTGCACACCACCAACACACACACACACACACACGCACACACACACACACACACACACACACGACACACACACACAATCATACACACACACACACATATACACTACCAACACACACTAGCATACAAAGCAAACACACGAGGACAAAACGAACAATTAAAGGAACACAGTGGGGCACCGCCTTGGAACGGTCAGTGGCAAAAACACCACTGGGGAGCTTAAACCGGTTTATGGTGCGCACCCAACCTCACTCTTACCCCCACCATGTTCCAAAGTCACAGGACAGTGTAAATAAAAGTAATCCCTGCTATGTGACACCTATTTTCCACACTACCGCCGAACTGAAAAAAGGTCCGTAGTTGATACGGTAGTTTTCATGAAGTGAGCTTTTTATAAAATCGAAATAATATATGGCTTGGTTTGCTTAATGGAAATTGAAGTATTTTCCGTCGGTTATGTGCTTGCGTAACAATTCGCCCTCGTCAATTATTCCGCCCGACACATCACCTCCGGGGAATGCTTCAATCTCGATAAACCACTCCAAGCCATATATTATTTAAGAAATAATAAATGCCTCCCTGTATTTTATCGTTGAATAAAATATAGTCAGGAATTTGGATGCGTAGTAATTAAATCACGAGTGCGTAGCACGAGCTAGTGATTTAATTTTTCGCATCCTTTGCTTTGTATGCTTGTGTGTGTTGGTAGTGTAACTATGTTTGTGTGTGTACATGATTGTGTGTGTGTATGTGTGTGTGTGTTGTGTGTGGGTGTGCGTGTGTGTGTGTGTGTTGGTGGTGTGCACTTCTGGGTGCTGTGGGGCTCGTTTTGGGGAGGCTGCGTTTTTGGTACGTGGCATTCCCTGTTTGATATTATTTTTGTTTTTATTATTTTGATTCTAACACGTTATTTTCTTTGAATACAATCCCGTACTTTATTTAGCGCGTAGTAGTACGTTATTGTAACCTTAAACGCGAGATAAGATTGGACGCGCTTGTTTACATACGTCACGTCGTTACGTCATTTAAGGCACGTCGTCCTTGGAAAAACGTGCTGTATTTTATCGTAAAATAAAATACAGGCTTTTCCCTACATGTTAATACAGGAAGAGCAGCCGCTTGTGTTAGAATACTTAATTAAACTAAAATTGATGACGTCATTATTTTGGAAGTTTCGAATATTCATACAGCAAATTAATTTATCTCTGTATACATATCACTAATGGCAGAGTCATCTTTGTGTATTATATATTGTTACAGCGCACATTAGTCTACGAAGCAGCATGTCTGCACGAAATGCAGTGCAGGCAGATCTTAATTGGCACCGCCGAACAGAAGATGGTCGAAGTGGGAAATTCCACATGAGATATCGTGGATTTGCCGTGAAGGAGAAAATCTATCTAAAGGCCCACTTGGATGTTCACACAGGCGATAATATACATGTGCCAAGACTGGAAAGTTTTATCGTTAGTAGTAGTAGCTTGTGCAGTACTTATCGCCAGTGTGACAATCCATGTGGGCCTTCAGATCGATTTTGCCCTTCACGGCAAATCCACAGATACCATATGTTAAATTTGCCAATGGAGTTAAATATGAACAGATTTGCATGAAATAAAACTTTAAAAACTTTGTATAATTATACATTACATACACATCACTAGCGGATCCGGGGGGCGCACCCGGCGCGCGCCCCCCTAAAATTCCCCAACCTTACATAAATATCTGAGTATAAATTTATATTTTCTGTTTCCGAAATCGGTATCTTAAAAGTATCAAAAACACGTTTGAAATGCACGAAATGGCATCCTCAAAAAATTTTGAGCATGCCCCCGTAAGCCCCTAGAAAGTGCCTCCCTATTTTTTAACCTCTGGCTACGGCCCTGACATTGTTCATTGCCATTCAATTATACATGTTAATTATACACTCGCTCGCTCCACCGCTATTTAGTGTTCGATTACTTAAAAACAAAGAATAAACACACAGTCATAATTGCCGTCTTAGCGTGTGTGTGTGTGTGTGTGTGTGTGTGTGTGTGTGTTGGTGGTGTGCACTTCTGGTATGATAGTGTGTGTTGGTAGTGTATATGTGTGTGTGTACATGATTGTGTGTGTGTTTCGTGTGTGTGTGCGTGTGTGTGTGTGTGTGTGTGTGTGTGTGTGTGTGTGTGTGTGTGTTGGTGGTGTGCACTTCTGGGTGCTGTGGAGTTCGTTTTGGGGAGGCTGGGTTGTGTGTGTGTGTGTATGTGTTGGTGGTGTGCACTTCTGGGTGCTGTGGGGTTCGTTTTGGGGAGGCTGCGTTTTTGGTACGTGGCGTTCCCTGTTTGATATTATTTTTGTTTTTTTGGTACGTGGCATTCCCTGTTTGATATTATTTTTGTTTTTTTGAGCAGAACCAACAAATGGCAAAAAGGTTACGTCCCCCTAAGACCAAATCTTGGATCCGCCCCTGCACATTATCATCGAATCATCCTGGGAAAGCATTTCGCAATCAATTTGATATATGATTATCTTTTGCTTGGTTCATAATACATGTTTCCTATATGTAATCAGGGAATTTTAATTTGAAGACCCTGACGTATTTACTACAAATAATATGCAAAATACAGTGACATATTTTAGATTTTATTGTTTATTTCAGTCTCATCATTGTACATTTCATAGATAATATCACATTGCATATAAAATCATATACAAAGTATCACAGTTATTTTACATTAGCACATGTCCAATGCCACTCGTATTTGAGTTATAAGAGACTATGAGAAACATTTCAAAATCATTATTCTATTTTACATGTGCCGCGTCATGCTCTCTTTTGAAAAGAATTGCTTCTCGCAGAAAGTACTATATTCCTACACCTTCATTTCGCCCCTTACGAATTTTCAACCCTCATGTCCTTTTTTAACACATTTCCACAAACGCGGCAAACAAATGACATCTGCGAAAGACAAGGGCAATCGTAATGTCGATGACTTATAGTTTACTTCGTCAATTGAGCATATTTCATTGTTTTAATAAACGATACATACATGGCCTAAGTGCGTTCGTCATTTTAGTAAGCCTACATACGTTTGCATCATAAAAACGCCAACAGGCGTTTGCCAAATATGAAATTCTTAATGAAGTCCACTTTTTATATAAAATAAATCGCATACAATGGCCCTATAACACATTAGAAACATTGATGAACAATCGAAATACATAAATGTGAAAAACGGATGGCTTTTGATCTCGATCACTTACATTTTATGAGTTAGCTACGTATGTTTGCATCTTTGTACAAAATTGTTTTCGAAGTGTTCTCGGAAACCATACATATGTGTATGGTGATCAATACATCGGCAGAGAGACAATTTTATGCATTTTTTTTTCGCTATGTCTCTTTAACCAACTTTAAAGTATAACGATAAAATCGGGAAAAACATACCTGAGTCGGTGTAAATTCCTCGAAATTTGCTACCGACGTTTGCATTTGTGGTCACGTGACAGTTTTTGTTCACCACCCGTGATATTTGGAAGTATTATAACTCACCCTAAAAGTTTCAGCTATGTTTTCCAAGACATTATGAATAGAATGAGAGTTTTAAAATATATTGCAGTACCGTAAACCATTCAATAATCTATGTAGAGTTGTTGTTGTACAATTAATGGGTGGATGCGATTTATTCCAGAAAGCCTCTACATTGATTGATTGTGGTAAAATGAGGCGTTTTTCGTCATAGGGTCTTCTTTGAAGTTGTATATATTTTATCGATAATGACTGGGAATGCATAGCTGAAACTTTTAGGTTAAGGGGACATACCCTATAAATGATGCAAACTAAATAACCTCCAAAACAGAATTAATAGAATCTTTGGAAATATTATAACTTCACATAAATTTTCTGCTATATGCATTCCAGTCATTATCGATAAAATTAGCGGTCTAAAATATACTGCAGTACCGTAATTCATTCAATAATCTATGTAGTGTTGTTTTCGTACAAATAAATTGGTGGATGCGGTTTATTTCAGAAATCTCTTTTTTAATTAATGAAGCATTTTTCGCCATAGGTTCTTTGAAATTGTATTTATTTATCATTTTACGTTCATTGAACACATAATTTATGTTTCCAGAATATTGTCTGCTAGATGTAGGGAGTTCACCTTTAACGTAAAAGTTTCAGCTATGCATTCCCAGCCATTATCTATACAATAGGGGGTTTGAAATATACTGCAATCGTAAACCATTGAATATTCTATGTAGAGTTGTTGTTGTACAATAAATGGGTGGATGCAATTAATTACAGAAAGCCTCCATATTGATTAATTGTGGTTAAATGACGCATTTCTCGCCATAGGTTCTTCTTTGCAATTTGTTTATCATTTTACGTTCATTATACACATAATCTATGTTTCGAGAACATAATCTGCTCGATGTAGGGAGTTCCCCTTTACGTCATAGTACTTAGCAAGACTTATTGGTACAAGCTCATTCTTAAGCTGCCTTAGTGCAACATTTTTCTGATTTGGCGCTAGTTCGTTTGTTCGTCTTACATATTTGCATAATGATATTTATTCGGATCTTCTGCCCTAATATTAAAGACCCGGATTTCACTAATATACATTTTGGCCCTGTCTATGTTCAGTGATTCTGACACATGTTTGAAGTAAAACAAGTCTGACAAATTCATTTGATGAACAATATATGGACTTTTTTACCTTGCCGTTTGATTAATTGTTCCCCATTTAGGCGTTCTTCTTTGCATTTGTTTCAATTGCAGCATAGACACTGTCATTTTCATTGAATGTGTGGCCCTTTTCAAGATACTTGTGCCTCTTTAACTTCTATTTTTTCTTTGCATTTGTTTCAATTGCAGCATGGACACTGTCATTTTCATTGAAGGTTTGGCCCTTTTCAAGATACTTGTGGGTCATAGATTCAAGGTCTTTTTTTCAGGCAGTACCAGAGCATTGTAAAATAATATTTGTTTTTATTCTGGGCAAAATAGTTTTGTGAACAAAAAAAGTATATTGTTTGTATCCGTCTTCACTTTTGTGTTTCAGAAACAAATACAGACAGGAAGCTATTTCACATGCACCTCTACTGGCAATTGACTCGTTCCACAAATAAGAATGAGCATCTTTGGTGCCGAAATCATAGATAGTACAATCTTTTGTAAAACAAACAAGAGGCATTTCCTTTATGGGTTGGCAACACTTGCTCTAGATCAAAACAAGCCACACACATTTTCTTAATTGGTTTATGCTAACTTGTTGTCAGCTTCTTTGTTTTTTCGGGCAAGCTTAAATTTTTCAATATGTATTTCATTTTTTGTTTTCATTTTGATTGTCTTTAGCTGAGGCATTCTCAAATGAAATGCACCAGTCACACCTATCTTTAATTGGTTTGTAGAAAGCAACATTAAATTCTGTATTATACTTTATAATAATTTATATTAGTTTGACTATGAAGAAAGCTTGTAGCTTATCGAGTCACTCTTGATTCCGCTTCCTGGAAAAACCAGGACTGGTGTCATATGAAGAGGAATGGTCTGGTTTGCCAGAGCGTGTAGTTATGTTGAGGATTTCAATGAACGTAATCAATATATTACAAATAAACTTCTTCAACAGGGCTACCGTTATTACAAATTGCGTAAATATTTTGCTAAATTTTACTATCGTAATTCTGATTTGGTTTTGAAATTCAATAGTAATCTAAAGACTCTTCTGCGAGAAGGTATTTCAAAACCCGATTTTTATGGGGATGTGGTTTACAAACTTCGTAAGATTTTGGGTCATGGCAATTTTCCAACTGTATTTGCTAAAATTATAAAACGTTTTGTTAAAAGAGGTTACGACCCAACTGTTTTGAGACACACCGCATGTTTGGTGTTCAACCCGTTTACAGTTGGACGCTATGCTTCCCTCTTTGTGTCTGACGGAAGAGGGGGAGGACTCTGTGATGGGCAGTTTTTAAATCCCACTGGGACGAAACTGTTTTGATTTCTGTCCTCTGGCCTGTTTCGTCGGGCCCTTAAGGGTGTTTCTCTTGGTGCTCTGCCTTCTGCAAAGGCATTGAGTACATACGTTTTTTGGTTCTCAAGGTTTGCTTTTCATATATTTATACACGAGCATTTTTGTGTTTTACATACCATGCCTTTTGTTTCCATTGCGTGTGTTAGAGATTCACCTAGCAGGGATTACTTTTATTTACACTGTCCTGTGACTTTTGGAACATGGTGGGGGGTAAGAGTGAGGTTGGGTGCGCACCATAAACCGGTTTAAGCTCCCCAGTGGTGTTGTTGCCACTGGCCGTTCCAAGGCGGTGCCCCACTGTGTTCCTTTAATTGTTCGTTTTGTCCTCGTGTGTTTGCTTTGTATGCTAGTGTGTGTTGGTAGTGTATATGTGTGTGTGTACATGATTGTGTGTGTGTGTCGTGTGTGTGTGCGTGTGTGTGTGTGTGTGTGTTGGTGGTGTGCACTTCTGGGTGCTGTGGGGCTCGTTTTGGGGAGGCTGCGTTTTTGGTACGTGACATTCCCTGTTTGATATTATTTTTGTTTTTTTGACCCCAGTGAGGCTCGAACACTCGACACCTTAAGCTCTACAACACCGCTTCCCTTATTTGCCTTTGGTTAAGTATAGTATGTCTGTCTCTAAAGTTAGGCTTGCAATGTCGCTGTATTTATAGGTCTGTCTTTAAAGTTAGGTTCGCAAGGTCGCTGTATTTACAGGTCTGTCTCTAAAGTTAGGCTCGCAAGGCCGCTGTATTAATAGGCCTGTCTCTAAAGTTAGGCTGGCAAGACCGCTGATTTGATAGGTCTGTATCTAAACTTAGACTGGCAATAGAAAGACCATCAGTTGATGGTTATCTGAAAAAAATGAAAACAATGGCCTGTATACAATTAGGAAATGATTAACGAAAACTTTTACTGTGTTCCTTTAATTGTTCGTTTTGTCCTCGTGTGTTTGCTTTGTATGCTAGTGTGTGTTGGTAGTGTGTGTGTACATGATTGTGTGTGTGTGTCGTGTGTGTATGTGTGTGTGTTGGTGGTGTGCACTTCTGGGTGATGTGGGGCTCGTTTTGGGGAGGCTGCGTTTTTGGTACGTGGCATTCCCTGTTTGATATTATTTTTGTTTTTAACATAAAATTTATTAAAACAATTTAAAATTCAGATAATTTTATTGTAGGTTTTTGATGTACATGTAACAAAAATATATACTTACCTCATAAAATGTTTCTTCTCACTCGCATCTCAAAACAAAAAGATGTTACATCTTCACTCGAAAAATACACAATCTTCCACCATATTAAACTGTATGAGTGGATGGATGAATGGATGAATGGATATCTGGATAGGATGGAATTTAGGGTAAACTCTACATGTTAGTTTAAAACTGCTCGCTCACAGTTGCCGTTGAAACAACTAAAATTTTCAAAAGTGACATAGTAATTAATAAATATAACACAAAAGACAAGAATCAACTATAGAAATAAAAATCGATGTATGAATTTGCAAAAATCGATTGCAATTGCTGGTTTTACGGCACCGCTACACTATTATGTTTATATTGGAATTTTAAAAGCGTTTCCAACGCTTCGTTATTTGGTAGCGTATTATTTCAAATCTACAGATATTCTTTACAGGAATTTATACTGAAACCATTATAACACTATGTGTTCTAAAATATGTTCTTTTCATACAGTTTTAAGAATTTTATTTTTGTACCAAAATCTGGGAGCGAGCAGCTTGAATGTCTTTTGAATGTGATGCAGTCTAGGTAAATAATCATGTAACAAAAAAGAATGAAGAAAACCATAAAATTATACGAAATTTCAAACAGTAATGAAGCCATTTTTATCGATTATCATGCCTAACTAGATCAATGAATATGGAACGCGACAGCTTTTTTATGTTGTCACATTTCTTTTTGTCATGTCCACACTGTGTCTTGTTATGTCAAATAGCCGTGTTGAATTGTCAATCTGTGGTGTTGACTAGTCCACTATGCGTCTTATTATGTAAAACAAACGTGTCATTATGTTAATATTATGTGTTATCATGTCCACTAATCATGCGATCTTCTCTTTACAATGTGTGATTTTGTCAAATGGCCGTGTTGATTTGTCAGTGTGTGGTGTTGACTTCTTGTCCACTATGCGCTTATTATGTCAAACAAATGTGTTATGTCCACTTATCGTGCGATCCTGTCTATACAGCCTGTGATTATGTCAAATGGCCGTGTTGATTTGTCAATGTGTGGTGTTGACTGGTTCACTATGCGTCTTATTATGTCAAACAAATTTGTCGTTATGTTAAAAGGGCATGTTATCATGTCCACCTTGTATATACAGCGTGTGATTATGTCAAATGGCCGTGTTGATTTGCCAATCTGTGATGTTGATTTGTCCGCTTTATGTCTTATTATGTCAAACGAACGTGTCATTATGTTAAAAGGGCGTGTTACCATTTCCTATCGTCATGTTATCTTGTCTATATAGCGTGTGATAATGTCAAATGGCCGTGTTGATTTGTCAATCTATGATGTTGACTGGTCCACTCTGCGTCTTATTATGTTAAGCAAAGTGTCATTATGTTAAAAGAGTGTGTTATCATGTCCACTTATCATGTTATCTTGTATATACAGCGTGATATAATGTCTAATGGCCGTGTTGATTTGTCAATGTGTGGTGTTGACTTGTCCATTTAACCTCTTATTATGTCAAACAAATGGGTCATTATATTAAAAGGGTGTGTTATAATGTCAACTAATCATGTGATCTTGTCTATACAGCGTGTGATTATGTCAAATGGCCGTGTTGATTTGTTAATCTGTGGTGATGACTTGTCAAGTGTGCATCTTATTATGTCAAACAATCGTGTATATATGTTAAAACGGTGTGGACTTGTGCACCCGACGTCTTATCATGTTCACTATTGGCTGATCTTCTTAAATCGATATGTTGTCTTGTTCATTTGACATGGTGTTGTCCAAGATTTAGTGGCGCGAAACTATAAAGATGGCGGATGACTTGCAAACGATTCTGAGCTAGATGACATATTAGGATACGGTATTAACAAGTCAACACCACACAATGATAAATCGACACAGCCAATTGACATATCATGCGTTGTATAGACACGATCACATGATTAGTGGACATTATAACACGTCCTTTTAACATAACGACAAGTTTTTTGACATAATAAGTCGCATAGTGGATAAATACCACATATTGACAAATCCACAAGTCCATTTGCAATAATTACACGCTGTATAGACAAGATAACATGATAAGTGGACATGATAACACGATCTTTTAACATAGTGACACGTTTGTTTGACATAATAAAAACAAAAATAATATCAAACAGGGAATGCCACGTACCAAAAACGCAGCCTCCCCAAAACGAGCCCCACAGCACCCAGAAGTGCACACCACCAACACACACACACACAACACACACACACAATCATGTACACACACACACATACACTACCAACACACACTAACATACAAATCAAACACACGAGGACAAAACGAACAATTAAAGGAACACAGTGGGGCACCGCCTTGGAACGGTCAGTGGCAAAAACACCACTGGGGAGCTTAAACCGGTTTATGGTGCGCACCCAACCTCACTCATGCATAGTGGACTAGTCAACACCACATATTGACAAATCAACACGGCCGTTTGACATAATCACATGCTGTATAGACAAGATCACATGATTAGTGGACATGATAACACGCTATTGTAACATAATGACATGTTTGTTTGACAAAATAAGACACATAGTGGACAAGTCAACACCACAGATTGACAAATCAACACGGCCATTTGACATAATCACATGCTGTATAGACAAGATCACATGATTAGTGGACATGATAACACGCTATTGTAACATAATGCCATGTTTGTTTGACAAAATAAGACACATAGTGGACAAGTCAACACCACAGATTGACAAATCAACACGGCCATTTGACATAATCACATATTGTATAGACAAGTTTACATGATTCGTTGACATGATGACACGTCTTCCTGGCACAATCACGCAACAATTTGACATAAGACACGGGGTGGACAAGACAAAAGAAATATGACAACATTAGATAGGTGTAGCGTTCCATAAATGAACCCTTTGTATACTAGCACTCCTTTTGATGTGATATAGCACTGACGACTGGAACAGGTTTCAACAAAAGAACACATGCCTTTATTTCCAGGCACAGTGCTAGTTTATAAAATAGGAGAAACCTTAGTTGTCTACGTCTTTTTTCTTTTGTAATTTTATATTTATGTTAAAAATACAGTTTATATACCAAATTCGCCGGTTGGATTTAAGTATCGTTGACAAGTCAATCAAAGAAATGAATTTTTTTAATGTAACGAACGAAAATGTTGACTGAAAAGAAAAAAAATAATGCCAATAATCAAAACAAAATATTTTTTTGAAGTATTCTACGGATGGTAAAACAGCATTTACAACTCTTTAAAAACCAATACATTTGTTTTCAATATCACGTAAGTGTAATGAAACAACGCATATTTGTCAAAGGACAATGCTCAGGACAAACTTAAAGACCTGTGTTCAATTACGACACAGATCGTCAGGCAGTTAAATGTTGTTTTTTCTTTTGTTGGCTTATGGCTTGCCTGTGAACACCTCATCGTTCCCCTTGTTTATGCATGAGGTATAAAGCGTCAAAAAGCATAACATCATAGTGGAAGTACCGTTCAAAATTACTACAATACTCATTAATGGACACTATTCCAAACCTTGATAAACTTTAATATTTCCATAATCTATATCTGTTCACTGCCTAGTGTACAAAATTTGAAGACATTTTACAGTTGGATTAAAATGTAATATCGTTTTTGCCTTAGAAATACTGGCATTATGTAAAGAAACCCTATAAAGTAAGAGTTGGTATGTTTGCGAGTATTTATGTATAATAGTTTCATTCCAGGTTCCAGAAATTGCAGGCCATGTAAATTTACAGAACATGTACTAAAAGTATACGAATAAACTAGGTTGACAAAAATATGCAAAACATTAAAAAATATTGGGATCCAATTTACCTAATTTTGTCTTGAGACATACCGCTAGTACATGTATAAAATTACAAGAATGTAGTAAATAAGAGTTCTCGAAACTTTTAATCTGCTTTAAAGCTGCTCGCTCTAGATTACCGTTGATCACATTATTTTTATACCCCCGAAGCGAAGTTTAGGGGATATATAGGAGTCACCCGGTGGTTGGTCGGTCGGTCAGGCGGTCTGTTGCATTTTCCTTGTCCGGAGCATCACTTGAAAACTACTGGCTGGAATTCAGTACAACTTCATACAATGGTCTAGCACAAAAAGAGGAAGAGCACTGTACTAGAACCATAAATCTATCTTGAGTAATTGCCCTTTGTTACTTTTCCTTGTCCGGAGCATAACTTGATAACTACTGGTTGGAATTCAATACAACATCATACAATGGTCAAGTACATTAAGAGAAAGTGCAGTGCACAGGAACCATAACTCTATCTTGACTCATTACAGAGTTATTGCCCTTTGCTACTTTTCCTTGTCCGGAGCATAACTTGAAAACTACTGGTTGGAATTCAATACAACTTCATACAATGGTCTAGCACAATGAGAGGAAGTGCAGTGTTAAAAAACCATAACTCTTTCTTGACTCATTACAGAGTTATTGCCCTTTGTTACGCTTCCTTGTCCGGAGCATTACTTGAAAACTGCTGGTTGGAATTCAATTTAACTTCATACAATGGTCAAGTGCATTAAGAGAAAGTGCAAAGCACAGTAACCATAGCTCTATCTTGACTCATTATATAGATTAACTTGATAACTACCGGTTTGAATGCAATACAACTTGATACAATGGTCCAGCACAATGAGAGAAAGAGAAAGTGCAGTGTACAAAAACCAGAACTCTATCTTGACTATTTACAGAGTTACTGCCAAGAACAATACCTCTACTTTAGTTGTTTTTTTTATTTGCAAGGAATTCTGTTACAACAAACTTCCATAGTTTATAAAGCAGTCTTCCGGGGGTATTAATCACATTTAGTGATAGGTCTAGTTTAAAAATTGACATTCTTATACAGAAATATAAAACTAAATGCTAGAACCAAAATATTAGCAAAAATCTAGGTAGGAATTTGCAGAAATCGATTAAAAATGTCGGTTACACGGCACTGCTACGCTATATGTTTATATTGGAATTTCAAAAGCGTATTTGGTAGCGTACTATTTGAAATTTAGATAAATAAGTGACAGGAATTTATACTGAATTATCTTTATATCACTATGTTCAAAAATACATTTTTACTTACAGTTTCAAGAACTTTATTTTTTTAACAAAATCTGAAGCGAGCAGCTTTAAGCTTCATTTTCATTTGATAAGGTCATTTTGAACAGAATTTGTCGTTGATTAAATGCCAGATAATGTCTGAATTAGTATACCGGGAAGCTGTCAATTGCAACATTCTGCCAGTTGGAATTTAAGTGCAGTTGAAAAAAATGATCAGAATTAATGAATTACTTTAATGTAACAAGCAAATATAGTTGCTGAAAAGAATGAATAATATTAGTATTCTTAGCTAATGTTTTATCTGAAAACTGTTAACGGATGGTATATCAGCTAGTTAATAATATTTTACAATTCTTTAAAAGCCCTGTGCATGTTAAAGTGTTTGTAATGCACACAGTATAAATATTTTATAAATATGAATAATAAATTATATTTTGAAAGCAATACATTTCAAACCTGGTTTCCAATTACTGATTATCAGACATAACTTGAAAAAAAACGCTTTTGCAAAATGAATATATAATGCAAATAGCGTTCGAGCACCACGAGGGAACTGGAATATTCCAGATGTGCATTCAATACAAGAAAAGTAAGGGGAACTGTTAATTCGGAAAATAACATGAAGGAAAATGTTGTTTAGTTTTTTCACGATAACCGTTTCTATTTTTGGAACAGTATGTTGCTTACAATTTGAAAATAACGGTGTAAAAATTACATATAAAGTAACTAAATACGGGACTTGCACGTTGTCACCTGTTAACAAAAGAATCGTATCGATACCAAGTTTATCAGTGAACGAGTGCGTCCATCAGTGTACAATAAGGAGGAAATGTAAAGGCCTTAACTACAGAAGAAAGTTCAAACTTTGCGAATTGGTATCTGAAAATGGTGTTCTGGAAACGTCACCCCATTGCTGGTTTATCAATCGCAGTGATATTGTAGTTGAACAGGTAAGTACAATTTGTCTGGTCAAAAGCAACTTTTAACAGATGCGATCAGTTAACAGTAGTCCTCGATGATTGAAAAGTTCGCCAGAATATGATATATATTTATTTTCTTATGCTTTCACATTTTCCGTTTAAGAACTTCAAGGTGTTTCATTTTTCACCAAGACACATTCGATTAAAGTTATAACGTCTTAAATGCAAGCACTGCTTTTTGCAGGTATAATATTTCACAATTAATTTAAAATGTTGACTTTACGGTCGTATGGTGAAGAGTTCACAGTGTACAAACTCCGAATAATCATTCCGAAAGTCGCGAAGAATAGGCATACAGAAACAATACTTATTTTTACAGAGCCATATAATTTCAGCTTTGGTCAGACGATAAGTATTTCGATTCTATTTGTTATAGTGATGATACCTTGTATTAGTGCGTACCGAAGTTAACATTAAAAGCTGCTCGCGCTCAGATTTTGGTAAAAAAATTTAGTTCTTCAAACTGTATGTAAATCAAAAAAAAAAAAAAAAAAAAGGGAAAACCCCACAAAAAAACCCACCCCCCCAAAACAACCCCACAGAACGTATTTTAGAACATATGGTGATATAAAAAGGCTCAAGTATAAATTTATGTCACGTACAGCTCTAAATTTAGAAAAATACGCTACCAAATTCAAAAGCGTTGCAAACGGTTTTGGAATTTCAATATAAACAAAAATAAAAATAGCGGTGCCGTGTAACCGACCTTTTCAACCGATTTCTGCAAATTCCTATCTAGATTTTTGCTTATTTTTTATTCTAGCCTTAAGTTTTGTATTTTTGAATAATAATGTCAATTTCGTTGAAATGTGTTCATATGTTCTAAATCAATTACCTTTTTTTTCAATCAATTTAAAGCGAAATGAAGCAGGCACCATCTGCTGCGAGGATGCCTTACCCGTAGATAAGTTCCAACATCACCGCCTATAACTTGCAGTGCTTTTTCTAAGAAAATACCTTTTCTGTGGTAAATGTATTGATGGGATTGTATGCATAGTCGCCGAAACACTTATTACGTATTACATTCATAAACTGTTTTAAGTGATTGTATGTCTTATCGCAAATAAGTCCATTCAACATTCTAAATAGCTGCACCTTGTGAATTTTTCGTCGAAAATAAGTTTATTTCATGTATTAATAAATCGAGAGAACATGAATAATTATAATAAATATCTAGCTCTTTGGATGACAATGACATATTTACCTCACATGAAAAGATAATGACAATACCTTTTAAATAAAAAGAACCACTTGTGCTTCTTGTTTTTCCCTCTGTCTCTCTGTCTCTGTTTCTCTCTTTCTTCGAAGAAGCAGAGGTATACTGGTTTGCACATGTCGGTAGGTCGGTCGGTAGAGAATGGTTTCCGGACGATAACTTAAGAAAGCTTTGTCTAAAATTCTCAAATATGTTGTGCAGATTGGTCATCACAAGTAAATGACCCCTATTGGTTTTTAGATCAGTATGTTAAAGGTCAAGGTCACAGTGACCCGGAATTGTAAATCGGTTTTAGGACGATAACTCGAGAACGCGTGGGCCTAGCATTTTGAAACTTGGTGATTTTTAGATCAGTAAGTCGAAGGTCAATTATTGTTGTTCCAAAAATCCAGGCCACATGCATTTCTTTTTCCACATTACTGGTTGCATTAAAGGGCGTATATATGTTTTATAAACAGTTCTTGTCATTATTTCCTTGCGTTTTAACCACTAAATAAAGTTGTTCCTATACCAGAAATAAATGATAGATAGATAACAGTTTTGAGGTAAAACATTATTCAAATCTTTCAAAATGAAACCGCATTCATAGTTAGTGCTGCCACTAGTCCTTTGATGTCTTAGTTCAAAAACATATAGATATCTTAAGACTTATCACGTGTGGCAATACTGACTTTACATATACCACACTTACTTTACTGTCCGAATTCCACTTCGATAATTGTAATTAAATTGCACGATACAAATAAATAGTCGGCGCTTCTTTCGGTATGATACTGTCGGAGTTCGAACACGTTGGAGTCGCTGATTGGAAATTACTGCAACCTCATTGGTTTAGGACCTGCTACCGCCCGTGTCTCCTAATAGAGAAACTCGGCAATGTTTTACGGAGGATAGGGTTTGAGCAATGGTTCTCCCTAGGAATGATGATTAGGTAAAATGTCCGCTTGTGAAGAGGACTTAAACATGGTTTGAACGTGCGTTTTAAACAATAACAACATAATGATAATACTGCCATTAAATTACAAAAAAGTATTCACCGAAATCAGTGTATTTTTTTAAAAATGTTTAATGAAACAATCTCTACTAGTCATTCTCAGTACTCACTCAAAGTAATCTTTAATTATAACAGATTTCTTTACTTTTGCAAGACGATTAAAAAAAGTGAAATATAATTTTTTAACTATTTGATCGGTATATCGCTTATTCCTTACTGGAAAGGAAAGGAATATTTTCTTTAAAAGATTTCTGTACGAGACTTTTAATAACTGTAACTCTTCCAATCTTAGCGAGATATCTTCTTTTCCAAAGTTTAAGAAAGTTTATTTTTTTAATTTATCGTCATAATACAGAGTTATCAATTTTCCTAAGTCAATATAAATTTTTATTCCTAATAACGGAGAGCCAGTTTTAAAACTTGGATTTTATGGAATTTTAGAACCAATCAGTATGTCACTTGCGTTTTATTAAAATCTATTTTAAAGCCAGATGTGCTAACAAAGTTATCTATTATTGATATTTGATATTCTAATAGAAAGCATGCGAGACACATTTTCATTAAAAAATTATTAAATACTGTTATGTTATATTGATTAAACATTTGAATATGGTACTGAGTCAAGCATGAGCAAAGTTTTATAATTACAGGGCTAGATCTACGGAAGAATATTAATAGATATGTGGTAAAAAGTTATGGATAAGGTCAAATATCAAAATATGTTATCACAACGCTTTCGTAACAAATAAGAAATTCATTGACACAAACTGAATGTATTACCCCGAGCAATAAAGTGTCAATTCATTCAAGTTTTAATCAAGAGCTTCTGTCTTGGAATCATGTTGGCAACACAGGTTTTGAGTGGTTTATATTTCACTTGCATCAGCCTAAGTAAACTTTGTAAACAGTAACCCCCATCCCCCCTAGAATGATTCATGTTCGATCTTGAATGAATATAACATGAAAGTAAATTAAATCTGTGCCTGAATATAAGATAGAAATACACTTACTAAAAGAAGAAACGAAAGCAACTGCTACCTCAATGCACGCAATAACCTCGACGAAGTATTTTGTAGTCGGGTAGTCTGGACTGTACGAACAAAAGTAAAACGAAGTATAGAACCAACCATGTAAACATTCAGAGAAAAATAAGGCAGTTAGGACGGTAGGGTGTGCATTTTTTTACTACTTGATGATACTTATTACCGAATAATATTACACTTAACTCATATCATGTAAATATGGGACATATTTGCGTATATACTTCTAAATGCCAAGTGATCAAAGTTTCATCACGGCTCTCGATTAGCGGTTGCATATTTATATTTTTATATTATATTTTTATATTGTTTCGGACGCCGGTTATAATCTCATTACTTATCAGGTTGTATTAAGATTCATAAAAAAATCAATTTAACTGTAAAATGTTTTATTCAAGACCACCTGCAACGATGGATATAGAGACGAACAAAATTCTGATGGAAATGGAAAATGCGACATGAAAGGTAAACCCTTGATTTATCTAATCTTCTAGTGAAACAAAAACCAAAAAGATTTCAAATTATATTTTTATTTGAAATTGTAATTAATACATATGACTCTTGCCGTGTTTCCAATTGATTTCATTAGCTTACAGCTCCTCACATATTTCATGCGTTTGGAATACATTAATTCCGGTTAAGTTGAAGGGAAATTGGATATTGGATATTCAAGTACAATTTGTTTATTTTATATTCACATTGATTTTTATCTGTACATTCGAATGTCCAAAACCCATTGAATGTACGTTAAAATGCAAATTGGACATCTAGAGTTTTAATCGCTACAGAGCACAAAACTAACCCTAAAATTTAAACAATAGTAATAATTATGTATTTATTTAAAAGTCCTAACTGTCTAATTTGAAAAGGTGTGAATATTCGTTCGGGTTGATTTTGACCTGTACATTTTATTGTCTATCCCTCGAATGTACATGTTAAAATGTACATTGGACACTCAGATTTTCAATTGCAAAATCTGCGCCAGAGCACCAAACTGACTCTTAAACTAAAAGCAATAGTAAGATTAAAGTCCTATTTTCAAGTACATGTAGTTATTATTTTATCAATAAAGATGTCTTACTGACAGAAAAGACCTTTATTTTACCAAAAACACTCTAACTCTGCTTTTTACATCGATAAGAACACATAAGAAACAAAGCGCAATATTATTTCAATGATATTGCAAAAAATATTAAAGGCTTTCTAGCAACTCTTTTCTTGAAGAAACAACTTTAATACGAAAGAAAGGCATATATCAACATTGTCTTAAAGTGAATAAAACATGTTTTTTTTATTATCCTGTCAAAACAATTATGTTACTATATCAGTAAATTCAAAGTGATCCTGGGGCTTTAATCTGTGTATTTATACGTTCTATTCATCACAGTAGCAGAAATATGAATATTCAAATGGGTTGATTTTGACCGGTACATTTTATTGTCCAATATCCCTGAAATGTACATGTTAAAAAAACCATGAGGATACTCGCACCTCTGCATTTTTTATGATAAGAATTTGTAGATAAATACAATATGTTTACTATTGAAGTTTTAGAGCTAGTTTGGTGCTCTCACCGAGGATATAGTGATTGAAAATCATCTGATGGCAACTCGCTCGAAAACGAACATTGCTTTCAATATATTCAAATAGCCTTCTTCCAATACAACATCAGCGTCAACAGCAGCATCAGCAGCAACATCAGGAACAGCAGCAACAACAACAATAAAATTAATACTACTACTACTACTACTACTAATAATAATGATAATAATGATAATTATAATAATAATACTAATAATAGTACTAATAATAATAGTAACACAAGTAATAATAATAACTTCTTTTGCATATTGAGATCCGAATGAAGTTTCAAGAAAATCTCACGAGTGGCGCTGATAACAGACAGACAGACAGACAACAGTAGGAATTAATACCCTTATATGCCTATTATTTAATTGTGCGACTTACTGTTTAATATCGATTTACTTTTATTTTTATTTTTCGTTCTTTTAGTCTTGGAATGTGGTTATCCGGAAGTAGCTAATGGAAAACCTGTCGGAAATATGTTTTCTGTTGGTGATACACAGGTCGTTGAATGTGACAGTGGCTTTAGTATTCATGGTTCTAAGACAATGAAGTGTTTGAAAAATGGATCTTGGGATAATGTTCCAGAGTGTTGGAAAGGTAAGATAATTATATGAATTTAAATACTATTTTGGTTATTTTGACATGCCCGGTTAGCATGCACCTCTTTCAACTGTGTCGTGGAATAGCATGTGCAGTGGGGTTTTATAAGCATATGTATGTCATGTACGGAAATAAAAGATGTGAATGAAATGAAAGAAGGTAAAGCGAAAAACGATATTTCTTACAAAGTAATTGGACATTTCTAAATACGTTCCGAGAGAATCGATCAGGTTTCTGTCTCCGCATCACAAGTAAAGTCATCAAATCCAATTCTTAGAAACACGTTTGTCTCAACATTAGATATTATGAAATACATTAAACTCATTTTAATGCATGTTTGACTCTGTATTGGAATTTGAAAATTCGTTCAAAACTAGATCGAAAGTACTTATTATTTTGCTTTAAATATTTATGCATACTATTGTATGGAAAACCAATGCATTTGCGGATGTGCATTAAGATTCTAATCAGTATTAAAATAAACTCGGCCGTCATCCGTCCGTCGTCGATCGTCCACAATTGCTTTCTTTTCAAACATCACGTCATTGAATATCGTCAGAAGCATCCTGACATAAAGTTCTCTTACATTCGTTGAAATAGTTCCAATTGGTTGAACGTCAGAGCATACCTTTGAAAATCTTTTTCTCCAAAGCTTAGATAGTTTTTAATAGAATCATCTAAAAGTCCTCTACAGAGTAAATTTAAATCATGTCCCTGAGGTCAACATTGGCCACGCCAGGGTAACTTGCCGCATAAAGTTATGTAGGGAAATTGATCAAAAATCTTTTTGTCTGGAACCGCAAATTACAAAGCTTAGATGTTTGGTGAATAGCATTTTCTATTGGATCCCAACAAAGTTTTTTTTATTAAGATTACGCACCTTGGGTCAAAATTGGTCCCGCCTGGGTGGTCACCTATTTTACATCGAGCTATACAGGGAAATCTTTAAGAGGTCTACTTGTCTGAAACCGCAAGACACAAAGCTTAGAAAATTATGTTAGAACGGGATATGAGTTATGACATATTTTTAATACACTTGGGAACATAGCAATGTATCAGCTTATTTGTGAATGTTTATGTGGGTAATGGTTCTCAGGTGAGCGGTATAGGATAATCATGGCCCTCTTGATTTCTATGTCCAGTATATTCAACATTTCATAATAGACATTTTCGCTTTAAAGGTCCACTACTAAGCGAAAATGAAGTGACAGTTATTTCAATGGCATGTACATTACCTTACGCAAGACACTAAATAATGAAGATTGGCAGGTTAAAATTTACAGAAAGTGTTCGGAGCGCGAAGAAAAGTATGTGTATTATGTTGAAATCTCAGTGAATCGCCAAAATGACCACCCAGGTCTTTTTAACTTTCTTCATAATGCATAGAAAAATAATTGTACATGTACTGTGATTTGTTTAGAGTCTCTACATACCAAATTTCATTTTTTATTAAAAATAACTTATTTCTGTACTTTTTAAAGTATATTTGAATTTTCACTTTCGTTAGTATTGGACCTTTAAGTGAACTCTGTTTGTGAACAGTGGATGTCGAACTATTGTTAGTATTTTATCCGAGGTTTTCTCAAAATCGATATGTTTAATCAGTCAACATGGACAATGGAGTGTGTAAATTATATGGAGGTCTTCAAATATGTCTAATTCAACGCCAAATATTTAATCATTTGGGAACAAAGAAATGTAAAAAAATAGCGACATCTTTTTATTTCTTTATCTGTTATAATCCAATAAAATATTTCATCAGTCAGAGTCATCCCTTACACCTAAGTGACGAAGGAACTTCATTACTTTAATAAAACACAACTTATTGCACTCCATATTATTCTACCTGATGACCTCAGAAAAAAGACAGCTTCTTCGCCTTCACCACCGGCACTGAGCTCGTCACATGTAACTGCAACTGGACTGATGCAGATCTAGATTCTTCCTGCAGCGCAATGCGACGTTGATTCATTCTCTGAGTTTGAAAGTTTATCCAGCGCTGCCTTCCGACACTGTCTTGGTGATGGAGTTGTTGTGTAGTTGTCACCACGCGTTTCTCCAATCGCTGAATGTTCACAATAACTATTTCACATATACGGGACGCCGTTTTGCTAATTTTTAGCAATTTTTAATATAGAAAAATAAATATTTAAAAAAACATTTTTTATATAAAAAAACAGAATTCTTTATGAAAGGAAATAATTGTTTGATATCATAAAAGTAGTCACCATTTTTTATATCAGAAAATCGAATGATTGATGAACAAAATTAATGGAATTTATGATTCAAAAATAATATTAATTGATATCAGAAAAATGCATCTTTGATATCAAGAATTCAATTTTTGAAATAAAAAACGGATGTGAATTTCTTGATGCCAAAAATGATTTTTAATATATAAAGAATTCGATTTTCTGGTATCAAGAAATGTTATTTTATCAAAAATTCAAATTCGTGATACAAACAAATGTCTAGAAATAGTAAAACGGCATCCCATACTATTTCTTTGCACACAGTGGACAAATAACCTAAAATAGCAATGCCAATGTTGACAGAGAACAAACGCTCACTAACCTATCTCTTGATTGGTTATGCTAAGTACTACTTTGTACTTAAGTGTGTTGACTCATGTGCAGGGGATGTTATACTGCATTGTATGTATACTATTCAACATTGACCACCATGTTTTGCAAACGACATGAAATAAAGTGCACACTATATACCATCTCGTACTTACAACATGATGCCTAACGCGCTATACTTAGTACGCATGAATTAGCATCATGTGCATAGTACAGCAATTTAGTATGTCGTGTACATGTATCAAATTTAACCACGCCCCTTTCAAAAGCTTAATTAGTAAGACGCCGAGGACGTGAAAGACGCAAGTGCCAGAAATACAACAGATATTTAACCTCATACAAAATTGCAGCTAAACACGAAATAGGCCAGGTGAAAGTATACGGTGCATTTAAACCCAAGACATCTACTTATTTCTACCGTGTCCATTTGTGAAAGTATTGTATGTAGGAAGAAAGAAATAGGCCTTATAATTGAAAAAAAAGATTCTCAAGAGACAATAGTTGTTTGTTTTTATTTTCATTTGTTTCCCCCATTTATTCATGCAATGCTTACCTTGCAGATAACACTATGCCTGTTATACGTCAGTATTAACGAATTTTTAACTTTGAGAAAATCCCTGAAAAACAACTTTCAGTAGTCCGATATCCGCTATTCACAACCAGAGTTCGCTTAAGACAAAATGTCTAATAGAATAGAGCCACAGCTTTTTAGCTCACCTGGCACAAAGTGCCAGAGTGAACTATTAGGATCGCATTCCGTCTGTCGTCCATCGTACGTCCGTTAACATTTTCGTTCGAACAACATCTCCTATGAAAACAAAAAAACAAAAATAATATCAAACAGGGAATGCCACGTACCAAAAACGCAGCCTCCCCAAAACGAGCCCCACAGCACCCAGAAGTGCACACCACCAACACACACACGCACGCACGCACGCACGCACGCACGCACGCACGCACGCACGCACGCACACACAATCATGTACACACACAAACATACACTACCAACACACACTAGCATACAAAGCAAACACACGAGGACAAAACGAACAATTAAAGGAACACAGTGGGGCACCGCCTTGGAACGGTCAGTGGCAAAAACACCACTGGGGAGCTTAAACCGGTTTATGGTGCGCACCCAACCTCACTCTTACCCCCACCATGTTCCAAAGTCACAGGACAGTGTAAATAAAAGTAATCCCTGCTAGGTGAATCTCTAACACACGCAATGGAAACAAAAGGCATGGTATGTAAAACACAAAAATGCTCGTGTAAATTGCCAGTGGGCCAATATTGATGATAAGGGTGTTCCTTGCATTAAGCGCTCTCATAGATGTTCAAATAATTCTATTCAATGCAAAACAGGAAGACATAGAGGTTAGATATGTGGCATTGCGTAGTGGACTGTTACCAAGATTGTTCAAATAATTACCCCGCTGGTCAAAATTGACTCATCCCAGGGGGTCACTTATTTCTACATAGGCAAAGGCATCTTTACACAATGCAGTAAATCAAAGTTTATGTTTGGTTTGTTAGGGACATATTACCTTTTTATTTTCATCACTTACTAATATCTTGCGCGTTATTGGGTCATATATATAAAGAAGTCAAGAACGACGACAATCACCTGAACGATCATTACATACATGTAGCTTGACCAGCCGGTTCTAACTGATGAAGTCTGAACCTGGACAATATTCAACTGCCTAACTTGCACTCGCTAGTGACGTCATAAATATAACGTAAACAACACTGACGTCATCCCGCGCAGTATTAAACGTCGTTCCAGTAAGAGCGTTTCATTTTGATTTTTATGATTTTTTATGCTATTTATGCTAGAATAGCGTTGACGAACGGTTTTCGTGTTATAACACCCGCAGAAACCCTCGGGACAAGTTGGTGCCTTCGCCCTTACGGGCTCGGGTTCCAACCATCGCTCGGAATTTTGCAGATGTTATAACACGAAAAAACGTGCGTTAACCCTACAATGATCAAACAATGAAATGTGTTTTGAATTGTCATAAGAGTCTTATTTTTAGACATGGTGGAGTCTATAATTACATATGTACCTTGGCATTGTTTATTATTTAAATACTGCCATCAATTTAGAATTATGCTTGCATGAAAACAAAAATAATATCAAACAGGGAATGCCACGTACCAAAAACGCATCCTCCCCAAAACGAGCCCCACAGCACCCAGAAGTGCACACCACCAACACACACACACACACACACACGCACACACACACGACACACACACACAATCATGTACACACACACATATACACTACCAACACACACTAGCATACAAAGCAAACACACGAGGACAAAACGAACAATTAAAGGAACACAGTGGGGCACCGCCTTGGAACGGTCAGTGGCAAAAACACCACTGGGGAGCTTAATACTTGCAAACAAAAATAAGTAAGATATTTGATATTTGTTGATAGACTGCCGTGACTTTCACAACGCTGACGTCCAAACCTTCCAAAATTCTTCTGCACATATTAGATGTCACAAAGATTATGTATCTAACAGAACAAAACAGGAAGCAAATGTAACAGAAGAAACAGTCAGTTGTACTAAAAACGGAACATGGATTCCTAACATTGACTGCATTTACTTTGATAGTAAGTTAAAATACTTCTTACCTTTTTCAAATAAAAAACAATTTTTAGGACACTATGTTAATCGTTTTCATGTTTTTGTTATTTTGTATGACAAAACGCAGTTACAATAAACTTATTAAACATACAACTGTGAAAAGTAACAATTCAGTTTTGATTCGATTACATTACAGTTTCCGAAAAGTGAAAACAATTCTTCATTATGAAGTTAATTTTAAATCCCTCAATTGATTACCAGTCAACGAGAGAGTTAAACAAATCATGTTGTGTCATGTTTTTAAGGTCAAACGCAAACTGGCCCAACATTACTCTGATGATGTACATAAATACAGTACTAGACTGCTGTATTCATGAGATCAAAAGGTTTCATTCTAAATCTTTTATATTCCTTGGTTCCAAACTAACAGTCTTCATGTTAGTATCACTGGAATTAACAAATTTCAGGGATTTAAGGAAGCTATCAAAAGTCAATTAGTGTATAGTATTTAATTTTTGGTTTTAACAATTTTATTTTACAGTGTACTGTTTCAGGTATAAGTTTTGGCTCAGGAATATTGTCCTATTTTTTACATTTTTTGTAGACGCTAATTTTCTCCATTACATGCGGTTTCTTTACATAATTATCAGCGTAGTTTAAACAGAGTTTCGACTGATTCTTATATCATTTTTACAGGTAGTTATTTTGTATATGATCAACCCTTTGATATTTTATTTTTTTAAGCTCACCCGGCTTATAAGATGGATGATTGTCCGTCGTCCGTCCGTCCGTCGTCCGTCAACATTTTTCTTCAAACGACATCTCCTCTGAAACCACTGGGTCAAAGTTGCTGAAACATGGTAGAGATGTTCCTTGCATGCAGTTCTACAAAAATTGCTCAAAGAATTCTTTTCCATGCAGAACTCTGGTTGCTATGGCTGAAATAGGGAAAAAAATATTCTTCTCTAAAACCACAAGGCATAGAACTTAGGTATTTAGCATGTTGCATTGCATTGTGGGATTTTAGCAAGATTGTTCAAGTCATGACCCCCGGATGAAAATTATCCCTTCCCGGGAGGGGGTCA
Source organism: Saxidomus purpurata (assembly GCA_022818135.1). NCBI lineage: Eukaryota > Metazoa > Mollusca > Bivalvia > Venerida > Veneridae > Saxidomus > Saxidomus purpurata. The sequence continues at coordinate 39,895,548 of JAFMSR010000015.1, forward strand.
CTTGATTTCGCATAGGCGTATATAGGGAAAACTTCAAAAAACCACAAGGCCCTCAGGCAGAGCTTAGATATTTGGAATGATACTAAGCATTGCGTAGTGGACATCTACGAATTATTTTAAAATTATGACCCCTTGTATTATTGGCAATTTATATACAGGTGAGCGATATAGTGCCATCTTGGCCCTCTTATTTAATATATTAAGACGTTTTAACTTTTGCCTCTTTATGATTTGCCACAAATGGTAAAGGCCTCAACAAAAAGAGCTTGCTCTTTATTGTGCTATTCTTGGTATTGGAAGCATGTCAATGTTTTCTAGTGCATAAGAGTATTTTATATAGTTTTTTATTGTAATATTCCATATTATGATTGAGAATCATGCTATATGTTTTTCCTTACCGGACTCGATCTATCCATCCGATCCCACCCAACCATGCATGCATCGATCCGTCTATTCCTGCATCGATCATGCATCGAACCATCGATCCATCCGTCCGTCCCTTCGTCCATACGTCCGTCCATCCATCCATCCATCCATCCATCCATCTATGAAACAAAACAGCTGTACTTGTTATATTTATCAAGATCTTTTCAATGTCGCCTGGAATAAGGAAACATCTCAAAGTTCGAACTACAGGGTCGATTCAGTGTCAGCTAAAGCAACAGATGGTATATGGGACCCCCTTTTCGTTAATAATTCTTGTTCCCACACCAACGTAAGCGTTGAAGACACAGCATGGTGGGAAGTGGATTTGAAACAAGTTTATGTTATTCGGAAAATAAAAATATTGAACCGTGTAACAGGTAAAGTATGAAGTAAAACGTAGAGTAGGACGCGCATGCGACAATTTCAGAATAATTATACCACTGGTGCGGCTACCAGTGATTTATGTAACTAAGGTTAATCCATTGGTTGTATCATCAGATATAATTCCATATTGGAACAAACTAAAAGAAGAACTGAATTTACCTTTATATTTTAACTTTTAAAACACATATTTGATTTCATTTTTCATATTATTTCGGAAATGTGCATAAGATACACCAGGGGACATCTCTTAATATGTTAAACCCGCTGAAGCAAAGTAGAAAATATTCATCTGTATATGGAAACAGCACAGCTCTTTTCTGAAAGTTTTAATGTGTATATATGAGAAAACTATTAAAGCAAGAAAATAAAACTGATAAAGCCTTTGCGATGTACAGTGCAGCTTCAGCTCATATATGTAAAGTGCAGTTTTTCGTTCTCCGACATTTAATTAAGATCATACCACTTGAAAGAAACCTAACATGTAAGTGTTTGGCATAAACTAGTTAGTGATTATATATTATTATTATCAATTGTTTTCGTAGTTTAGTTTTATTACAAACTTTCTAACTGGAAGCATATTTTCAGATCCCGCCTTTTCTAAATTGAGAAACGTGACAGTTGCAATCGGTAATTCCACATACCCAACGGAAGAATGCATTTTGTACGTCGGACCAGCTAAACGGGCAGAAAAGGTTGAACTCAATTGTGTAAAATCAATCGCCGGGCAGTTTGTAAGATTAAGTAAACCTAATAATCCCAAATCAGACAACCTTGCATTATGTGAAGTTGGCATTTATGAACAATAATATTTAGGTACATGAGGTACATGTACTAGATATGTGCTCATTCAAACATATTCTAACGGTGTAAGTATGGATGCTTGTCAGAGGAATTATAATCATGAAAATATAGGATGTTGCGTAGACAGATAAGGTAACAGACAACACAGAGAGTTACAGCTAAACAGATAAAGACCTAATGTATGATTATATGGAAAACAATATAAAATATTTGTTGTGATACTTTATCATATTACAATTTATTTATTTATTGAAAGTGGCATAGGTCTACAATTGCTATTTATTGTATTGATCTTTGATGATGAAGTTACATGTTTTGTTGTAAATATCTATTTTAATTGTTTCTGACAATTTTCAAAAGCACATATTTATTATGTATCAGTATACGCAGTGATTGAAATGTAGTGCAAACAGCTATAAACTGTTGCTTAGTCTAACTGCTAACACCAGTGATCAAATAGGAAACATGACGTTGAAAGAAACAGTTCAAATGCAGCAATGACGCAGTCGCCACCTTCATGTCGCCTAGAAGTAATTTTCCGTCGGCGAAGTAACATAATAAAGCTGAGTGGTTCACAGACTGTTCCCTATTGTAATTTAAATGTTGCTGGAGTGTTTGTTGACTGTTAAATGAAAAGCACGACAATTGACATGCAAGTTTGTTTTTACATATGCTTTCGTAATGTTGGTGAATTAGGACAAAATATTTGATTTACAAAACCTGTTTAAGTTAGTCAGTTTTAATAGATCACTTTGGTGTCCTGCTTTCGCTTTGAATGAACCGAATGCGTTGGAAGCCTTGTGGTTTTGGTTTTTGGGGATGTTTCCAGTTTAAGGCTTTTGTCATAGTAAAATATTATCATAATACCAACAAACCGGCAAAAGATGATGCGGACCTCCCATTTTTTCAGCGCTAACAGCGCTTTGCTTATATAAATGCGATAAGTGAAGTGATTTACCTTTTAGACTTTAGTCGTACATGTAGTGCTTTTTGGTCTTTGAGCAGTAATGGCGAGTCATGTTTACGGCTTTATGGCAAAGTAATGTAGGAAAATCTTCTAATGTTATCCAAACTTATCACCGCAAAAAATACATCTAGGTTCAAAACATCATATCTCGTTTTAATCGAACCATTTCCTCCTTAGTCTTTATGGCAAAATGATAAATTTCTCAGCCGTTTTGTCCTAAACAGAAAAATAAATGGTATGTATAATTTAATTTTTCTTTCATGTATTTCAGCAATATGTCATTTGTTAGTTTTATGCATTTGACCATCGGTTGACATCATTTATTAAAAAATAATTTCTCTTTAACTAGAAACAAAGATAAACATGTTTCAAGAAAATGTTACTCTTGATAGTAAAAGATGGGCGCTTAAAATGTTCTCATACAGATCGTCACAAAAGAAACAACAGGAGGTCGTTCTACAAATGTAGTAAACTTAGAATGTGGTTATCAGGAAGCAGTCGATGCAAAAAAACAAAAATAATATCAAACAGGGAATGCCACGTACCAAAAACGCAGCCTCCCCAAAACGAACCCCACAGCACCGAAGCGCACACCACCAACACACACACACACGCACACACAAACGACACACACACACACAATCATGTACACACACACATATACACTACCAACACACACTAGCATACAAAGCAAACACACGAGGACAAAACGAACAATTAAAAGGAACACAGTGGGGCACCGCCTTGGAACGGTCAGTGGCAAAAACACCACTGGGGAGCTAAACCGGTTTATGGTGCGCACCCAACCTCACTCTTACCCCCACCATGTTCCAAAAAGTCACAGGACAGTGTAAATAAAAGTAATCCCTGCTAGGTGAATCTCTAACACACGCAATGGAAACAAAAAGGCATGGTATGTAAAACACAAAAATGCTCGTGTATAAATATATAAAAAGCAAACCTTGAGAACCAAAAGAAACGTATGTACTCAATGCCTTTGCAGAAGGCAGAGCACCAAGAGAAACACCCTTAAGGGCCCGACGAAACAGGCCAGAGGACAGAAATCAAAACAGTTTCGTCCCAGTGGGATTTAAAAACTGCCCATCACAGAGTCCTCCCCTCTTCCGTCAGACACAATCAAAGAGGGAAGCATAGCGTCCAACTGTAAACGGGTTGAACACCAAACATGCGGTGTGTCTCAAAACAGTTGGGTCGTAACCTCTTTTAACAAAACGTTTTATAATTTTAGCAAATACAGTTGGAAAATTGCCATGACCCAAAAATCTTACGAAGTTTGTAAACCACATCCCCATAAAAATCGGGTTTTGAAATACCTTCTCGCAGAAGAGTCTTTAGATTACTATTGAATTTCAAACCCAAATCACAATTACGATAGTAAAATTTAGCAAAATATTTACGCAATTTGTAATAACGGTAGCCCTGTTGAAGAAGTTTATTTGTAATATATTGATTACGTTCATTGAAATCCTCAACATAACTACACGCTCTGGCAAACCGAATTAACTGAGAAATGTATACCCCATAAATGTAGCATGTGGTACATCCCCATCCAAATGGGGAAATTTACAATACTAAAAATTAAAATCATCCCTCTTGTCATAAATTTTGGTATGTATAATATTGTTATAAATAGAGAGATGTAAATCTAAAAATGAAGCACCAGTATCCAAATTGTTAGTTTTAATTAACTGGAGTTCCCGGGGATAAATAGTGTCCACCAATTGACCAAAAAACGGGTTATCCATATTAAGAATATCATCCAGATAGCGTGATGTATTATTAAAAGCAGTGATAATGTCTGCCTGCGTGTCTGGAGAAAGACTCAACATAAAGTCTCTTTCATAACAATATAAAAACAAATCTGCGACAAGGGGTGCACAATTTGTTCCCATGGGAATACCGATTACTTGTCTGAAAACTGCATTCCCAAACCTTATATAAATGTTGTTCAATAAAAAGGAAAAGGGCTTTACAAACTTCGTCACAGGTCCACATAGTATAATGTTTAACAATACAGCTAGTAAAAAAAGCTTTATCGAAATTGCAGGCGAGAAATGTAACATTCTCCCTGGCAAAAGTCTTTGAATGAATTAGGGAAGTTAGCTTGTCATTTATCAAATTATGTGGTAAAGTGGTATACAGTGTAGGAAAATCGTATGTACTGACTGATAGTTACTTTGTAATTATTAACTTTAAACTTATCCAGGATTTCGCCAGAATTTTTGATCGACCAAAATAAATGTTTACCAGAGTTTTCGTATACTTTATCACAATATCTTTTCACGTGGGCTTTTATAGCAGTTAGGCAAGATGTTAATAGTTTTGAAATATTTGTAGTGGTACAAGAGCTTGAATTAGCGATGAAACGAGCTTTATATGGTTGTTTATGTAATTTAGGAATCCAGTACATAGTAGGAAGTTTAATATGTTGATCATCTATACGAACTTTCAAATTAGAAACTTCACTGAGTGATCAGTGACCACATTTTGTTCAACGGAAGGACTCAATATATAAGCTTTAGTGCTATTTAGTTCGTTTTGTAAAACATTAATATAATGTAGGCGTCAAATGATGATAATATTGTTGGCCGCCTTGTCTGCTGGAACTAAGACATACTTAGAATGAAATTCTAGGATTTCCTTTTTCAGATGTCTTAAAAGTAAACTTAGGTTTTGATGGAAGTAGGTGTTCATTTGTTTGGTAAAATTTTATACGAGAATCGACAAGTTAAAAATACTTCGTTTCCAAGACGTTAATGCATTTGGATCAGCATTCTCGGCGGCGGGTTTAGGCGACGACACCATTTAACACAAAAAGTTTCGATGGATTCCGCAATATGACCACCGACAAGCATGAAAATCAATAGTAGAAGGAATTCTATATTTTGGTCCTTTAAAGAATAAATTACGAATACGCTTGTCTTTAATAATATCAAAATTACCAGTGATGACATGACCGGCATCTGAATAGCAAAATTTCGAGTTTTTACATTCGCAGTAAGAAGGGGTATTTGTTTGAACATCTAGGTCGGAAACAATTTTATTGTAATTGAATATAACATTTCTAACAGGTGTTTTATATTTATAACAGATAATAGGAACTTCGGAGTTTCGGAAATACTTAGGCACAGAATCAATGACACGTCTATCACGAAATATACTGGGTATATCGATGAAGTCAAACCTTTATTAATGAAATGAATTTTAAGAAAATGTCTATCATGATCAGATTGAGTGTCAATATGTGGACGGAGAACGTGTGTGTGTAAGTTGGATAAGATATGACACAGTGTAAAACGGATCTGTTTGAATAACGTACTGGTCCGCTTCCTCGTCTAGTTTTTTAAGAGACTGAATAGATAAAGATGTGAGACGAGAAAGCATTGAATGTCTACCAGAGTTTGAAAGAATTATATCGAGGTCTGCAACAGAAATATTGACTTTTGATTTGCGCTTAATATTACCATTGCGTCTAATTCCATGAGACCTAGATTTACGTTTCCTAATATTTAAAATTGAAAATATATCGATATCAGGGTTTTTAGAGATATTACCTTCTTGATAAATATTATCATTTAAGCCCAACGGAAACGGTGACTGTAAATTTTTTATCCATTTGAATTCTGCTAAATGTCTGGCTTTGATTTTAAAACTAGATGTACAATTTATATCATAGACGATTTGCTCTACTGGCTGAATGGTTACCTGATCAATTGTATGGCCAGATTTACGAAAGTGTTGATATAAAAATGTAGTGAACTTCTTCCGACTTCGCATTTTGTAAGAATGCTCGCGGAAACGAATTTTTAAAACCTTATGTTGGCTTATTTAGAAGGAAAGTTAGCAAACCTTATGTTGGCTTATTTAGAAGGAAAGTTAGCAAACATTTCATGCAAATGTTCATCTGCAAGTGAAACGTATGTATACCTGTAGTTGTTTAATTTCTGTCATGAACGGAAATGAAAATAAAAACGTGCAAACACTTGGCAAGGGAATATAAGAGAAAAAGAAACCCCCAGAATTAAACATTTATAAATATTATGGAAAGATGTTAAAAAAGAAGTTTTCGAAATTAGAGTACATTTGTCTTGATGCATATAATATTCCGAAATACTTTCAAACCAATTAAAATGCATTTCATCCTATACACCGTACATGGCCCATTTTTTGGAGGACATTTTTATACCTGGCTATGTATTGGAACTACATTGATTTTTTAAACATGCACTTGAAATTAAAAATAAATAAATCATTGACTTAATATGTATTTTAAGTTTTCAAATGCGCTTCTGTCACTACACTGTACACACAGAAATCCATTCAAAATCAACCTGTAAAAATTTCCGACCCAATGTGGGACTTTAAGAGATACATTCAAAGAGAGATCAAATGTATTGCATTCTGTTTTATGTTGTACACATTTCAAAAACAAAACATCAATTTTGAAAACATGTTTCTGTGCAAAAAATATGCACATGGTACAAAACCGTTGGCAGCATTTTCCTTCCATGCATTTGAGTCTATGGTAATACATTCGAATAAATTTCGAAAACAATATGCTATTCTGAAAGTGCAGAAGATATTAAGAGAAAACAGTCCTTGTTGAAATCTTCCTTTGACAATTCCAAATACATTGAAAGTAGCTGTAATATATATTTCTTTTTTATTGAAATGCCATTAAAACAAAATCCTAGCTTATAGTGCCTGATTTGTGCCATTTCGCCCCGCAAACCCTCCGAGCGAAAACACAAAAATTCAGCAGTTGAGATGGCAATGACGCTGGGAAGAAACTCGCTTATAGCGTAGGCACGGGGCGAAAACACGATTATCATCGGGGGCACAGGGCGAATTGTCGAGATTAAAAAGTATGATATGGCGGAGGCGCAGCACGAAAACTCGACGAAAGAAAGTTTAACGGAGACGCGGAGCGAAAACAGGCAAATAAGCCCTCTAAAAACGTCGAGTTTTCGTGTCCCGGCCCCACCATTTCAGTTTTTGGATTATCGAGCATTTGCCTTGCGCCCCCGCTTATTAATGTGTTTTCGTACACTCTTATTAGCGAGTTCTCACATGCGTCCTCGCTATCATAACTTCTTGATTCTAGAGCTTTTGCTAAGGTAGAGGGGCGAAAATGCAAAATGGAACAAAACAGCCTCCATACAAGCTCGAAAACATGTCTTGACCGACATTATTTAACATTATGATACTATTTTTAAGTCAAATGAACTGGAAAGCATTTCTGAATATGCATTAATCATTAATATGAAGTCAAAATCAACTCGGATGCATTTCTGAGATTACAGTAAACAATACGATATTAAGTATACTAAACTCGAATGCAATTGGGGATTTACAATAAATATCAAGAAGCTTATTCCAGATCGACCCGAACACTTTTCTAGCTTTGCATCGGATAAAAAAATAAATTCAAAATGAACTAAAAAATCCTTTCTGGTTTTGCTTTTGCATTTACAGATATGAGGCTTGTCGCCTGATACGATATAATGATGTGTATAATATGTTCCTAACAATGCAAATTAACTGCCAATTCGATGCGTAGAATACTTAACTGCATTTTGACTTTGCATGGTGTTCTGAAATTCTAAAGATGAAAGCAGTTTTGGCTTTGAATTGGACATTTAAAATTGCAGTATGTATTGGTCATTTAATGACCTCGAATGAAAACCTTACATCTTTGAGTATATCCATAAATGAATGTGTATACGGTTGTCTTTAGCTCACCTGGTACATAGTGCCAGGGTGAGCTATTAGGATCACTCACCGTCCGGTGTCCGTCCGTCCATAATTTCCTTCAAACGACTGGATCAAATTTTATAAAACTTTGCAGGAATGTTCCTTGCATAAAGCTCTATCAAAGTTGCTCAAATAATTCCATTTCATACGGAACTCTGGTTGCTATGGCAACAAACAGGAAAACCTTTAAAATCTTCTCTGAAACCACAAGGCCTAAAGCTTAGATATTTAGCATGAAGCATTATCTAGTGCACCTCCACAAGATTGTTCAAATTATTATCCCCGGGTCAAAATTGACCACGCCCAGGGGGTCATTTGGTTTTACATAGGATTATATAGGATAAACTGTAAAAGTCTTCTTCTCTGAAACCACAAGGCCTAGAGCTTAGATATTTGGCATGTAGAAATGCGTAGAAGACCTCTACCAATTTTGTTCAAATTATGACCCCATGTCTAAATTGACACCTCCAGGGGGTTAATTAATTTCACATAGGCTTATATAGGAACACTTAAAAAACCACAAGGCCTAGAGCTTAGATATTTAGCATGTAGCATTAGCTAGTAGACCTTTACCGAGATTGTTCAAATCATAACCCCTGGGTCAAAACTGACCCTGCTCGAGGGGGTCAATCAATTTCACATAAACTTATTTAGACTAACAAAATACACAATGCCCACAGGTAGAGCTTAGATATTTGGAATGTTACTAAGCATTGTGTAGTGGACCTCTACGAATTATGTTAAAATCACGATCTCTTGTATCATAGCCAATGATAGTTATGTGAGCTATCAAGGGTCATCTTGGGCCTCTTGTCTGTAACTGATATAGTAAGATGGGACAATATCGAATAAGTTGTCCTGTCTAAGGACACTAAATAGATGGTACCTGTGGGGATATAAATGAATATTAACATGTAACAATAACCAGCTATAGATCACATGCGTAATTCAATATTTCAAATTTAACAATTCAGCTATGAGATCTGTTTAAGCGTTTTAATATGCGCAGCAGAGGTTTCAAATATAAACCATTTCATAAAACATTATATTTTATTGATTAATTCTATTTTAGCGGATCTAGCGGTCAGATGACTGATCTATTTTCAAACTTTCATTTGCATACTGATAAAACATTGTGAAACGTGCCTGGAAATGAGTGCTTAAATAACTGTTATAAACCAAACTACATTTTTTTTTAGTTTAAATGATAAAATACATGAATATTTGATAGATAGACTTAAGGGTAGAAAACGGATAATCATATAATAAACAGTAATATATTTCAAAATCAGCAGTGTGCCTATTTACTAAACTATCAATTGATTCCAAATGCAATATCACTTTTTGTTTTCATCGTTAACATGATTATTGAAAACGGCGTATACAAGGGACGAATATCAGTGAGCTAATCAGTGAACAATGGTATCTCGATAGTAGGTAGGCTTGATGCTGGTTCAAAGTTACTGGTATCATTTTGGGATCATTTCTTTCTGTATGCCGCTTATTATCACTAAAAGCCCTTTCACCATTTCCATGGTATTTGGGTTGATTGTGCGTCTAAATTATCGAGCGGTGTGCATGGCTATGTATCAACCCATATTGTTAAGAGACAAGAGATCATGGTACTAAGAAAGATTAAATCTTATTGATTATTGACACATGTTTTGGACATTTTCTCTTATTAGTCTTACGTTTTCAAACTGGACATTCAGATGAAATAGATTGTATAATATAAAAAATAAATAGATTGTATAATGGACTAAATAGTTCACTATAAGATCAATTTAGTATGAAACTTATAAGTTTGGATGAACTTTCGATAGCATGTTGCGTAATAAATAATGAAATCAACAGTTTTAAACTATGACACATTCAGATGACTACTCTATAAGTTATCATTGCAAAGGCTAGTTAAGCAGATGGACCTAAATGAAAAAGTAAAATGAACCCTTAAAACGTGTATGGACATGTAATGTATTATTTACACCTAATGCAATACTAAAATATAAGGCCGTTGCTATTTACCTAAATTGTTTTATTTTCACCATGCTACTTTGTTGTTTCAATATCCATAGCATAGTACATTACTTGCTAGACGTCAGAAGCAGGACTTTCACATTTTCTCTACAAATTGTGCTTTTTTATATTGTAGCTTTCTTATGTAAATAGCGTACATATCCGTTTAGTACATTAATCCTCCGGTTCACTGCAGTATTCATGACGATAATCTCCGGAAGTGCAATAAGCAATGTTTTTGCCCGTGAATCTATTTCTGGAGAGCGCAGTGATATGCACATTTGAGTTTACCACGAGAAAACTGGTAAATAACTAATCGGAGAGCCATCTAGAGCGATAACGACGCCTGCTGATGAAATCCCTTAATGCTGGAAACCGAATGCAACCAAAAAGTGCCACAATTAGGGAATATGAGGCATTCAGTAAAGTGCGATTTTTACTTGCACTAAATAATCTAAGGTATTTACTATATACTGTGTAATACGCGTTTATTTTGAACCGTATTACTCTCGTATTCACGACTCAGTTGTCGAGCCCTCTAATGCGGTGTGTAATGTATGTCCATATTAAACTGGAAAAATCACTTAATTCACATGTATTGAAAAGCAACAAGTACACGTGTACACTGATGTGTAGGTATTGAATAGATTTATTTGTTGGTGACAAACTAAGCGGACTTTGCTACTAAGCACTTTGTTTTGAATATTGCCCATACGAAAGAATATTTTTATTTCAGAGGTGATGCTTAAGATTGTTTATAGTCCGGGCCTATCCTAGGATTTGCTCTCAGTTTATACTGCCAACACCCCAGTATATTTTCCTTGCATACTGGTACCTAACAAATGTTGTTTAACCTGACTACAATACCCTGTCAGTGTTCTCTGACTGAGTGGTATTGTTTACCCTCGGTACTTGGCTGTTGCCCAAATACTATGCTTAAGTAACCAAATGCTATATTAAACGCCAGTAGCCAAAAGACCAGTGACGCACTACCAGCATATCCTGGTGCATAGACCGCTTTACCTCGTTATTTCTCTATTTGGTGTTATAACGCAGGAGATGTCAGTTATGACCCTTTTTAACAAAGCTATGTCTCTCATGCCGAAGTGTTTTTTTGTATATTCCATAAGGTAGAGGGCTTTATTAGCTACCCTACTCTCTACAGCTTCAATTCCAGGAACTCCAATATATGCTATCATTAATATCTAGTTCTATAGTGATTGTTTTTCTTTTCAGTTATTAATGTATTCAATATCATATTTTGAATTACGCGAACTGCAATTTATTATTGAATACACTGATAACTGAAACGTCATTACAAAACAAAGCAATGTGAAATTGGAATTTAAAAATGAATGTCCTAAAGAATTATAAAGCCTGCTTAATTTGTATAATTTCAATATAACTACTTCGTCGCTCATATAAAATGCAAATTAATCGAATTCACATGTAAATCTTGTGCAATACTGTACTGTTTCAGGAATAATTTATGATTCGATGGTATCAAAGTATTGGTAGTACATATATTGAGGGGCAATTATTAACACGCTTGTAAAGTTGGGTGATGTGATGAATACGCTAAACAAGGGGTCGGACAACGACGAAAATAAGATTAATACGCCATTTTTAACGAATATACATCAGAACTCCGCTTGAAAATAAAACAAAAACATGCATTACTTCCGCGCCCTGCTGAAGCTGACGTCGTACGACAATTGAATGCTGGTAGTTTCATCAGAATATAAAAAAAATAAATAGGTTAAAACAAATGCTTTGTGATTAAATACTGATAGAAAAAAGAGGGTATATGTATTGAAACGATTTAACATAGCAAATTCAGTAAATAACCTCAACTAATTCGAGCAGATAACAAATATAAGTGGTTAGAAAGCCATATTATTGACTGAAATTACAAAAAGTGTAACTGTGTAGAAAATAGAAAATGAAAGTCAATTAATTTACAGTCAAACAGACCAGACCTTTAATCACATAAAAACTTTTAAAGTGCTATGTAGCAGTTAAAAATGTCCAGTCTGTAAATTTAAACCATAGCTAGAATAGATGCGACCAAGTCCCCAAACGTCTCACAAAGCCCGTAGGGCTTAGCAATTCTACAGGGCGTAGCTATTGAAAATTCTCACTCAAAGTTGTTTCAGAAAGCCTGTACATTGTGTCAATTAAAAGATCGAAAGTGAAGCAAAACAACTCTTACATTTTACACTCTATTAAATACATACATATACTCATGACAATGAGCGATCTGTCGCAATCGATTATACCAATGTCGTCCGATCCAATGTAGTGAACCGGGCACTTATGTAATATACAGTTACTTCTCATGATCAAATATTCCATAAGTAAATAAATTCATTCTTTAAACCAAAACATAAGAAATGTTTCATAGATTTCACCAGTTTACAAATTAAATTTCGACAAATCGATTTTGTTTAATATTGCATGAGTTAAACGCCCATTTAAAAAATCTTTCGGTCATTTTGACAGGTGCGCAGTTATAACTATTGTTCCTGGGATGAGCCACAACTAGATTCCTATCCTTCGTAAGCAATTGTCAACTTTTTCACCTAAAGAGACATGGTCAGTAGCAGGGAGCGAACCTTTGACTCTCAATCAATGAGAGGTTACAGTGTACATTGAGAGGAAGTGCAGTGCACAAGAACCATAACTCCATCTTGACTCATTACAAAGTTATTGCCCTTTGTTACTTTTCCTTGTCCGGAGCATAACTTGAAAACTACTGGTTGGAATTCAATACAACTTCATACAATGGTCAAGTACATTGAGAGGAAGTGCAGTGCACGGGGACCATAACTCTTTCTTGACTCATTACAGAGTTATTGCATTTTGTTACTTTTCCTTGTCCGGAGCATAACTTGAAAACTACTAGTTGGAATTCAATACATCTTCATACAATGGTCAAGTACATCGAGAGGAAGTGCAGTGTACAGGAACCATAACTCTTTCTTGACTCATTACAGAGTTATTGCCCTTTGTTACTTTTTCTTGTCTGGAGCATTACTAGAAAACTACCGGTTGGAATTCAATACAACTTCATACAATGGTCTAGCACAATGAGAGGAAGTGCAGTGTACAAGAACCATAACTACATCTTGAGTATTTACAGAGTTATTGCCCATTTTTACTTTACCTTGTCGCAGAGCATAACTTGAAAACTACTGGTTGGAATACAATACAACTTCATACAATGGTCCAGCACAATGAGAGGAAGTGCAGTGTACAAGAACCATAACTCTATCTTGACTAATTACAGAGTTATTGCCAAGAACAATATCTCTATTTTAGTTTTTTTGTAAGGTATTCTATTACTACGAACTTCCTCAGTTTATAAAGCAGTCTTTCGGCGGTATTAATCACATTTAGTGATAGCTCTAGTTATAATATAATGTTATTAATCAAGTGATTTCATATTGGCATTGTTATTTGTCCGAGGGTGGTCGTATTGGCCCATGGCCGAAAGCCGAGGGCCAATACGACTGCCCGAGGACAAATAACAAGGCCAATATGAAATCACTTGATTAATGATAATTTTATTATTCAACTTTACAATGTTAGCTAAAAAAAGTAAATCTAACATGTTCATGAGTTGCGGATAAGGAAATCCCACCCAAGGGTTGAGATACGTCCCAAAAACGAGGCTCTGCCGATTTTTTTTTTACGTATCTCAACCGGAGGGTTGGATTTCGTTATCCACAACTCAATGGACATTGTGGATTTTTTTTCTCACCGTTTGAATCGCATGTTCACACAAGTAAGAAGAAATAAGTGTAAATACAGGATGGAGATGAACAAATGAAAATCAACTTTTTCTCGAATTTTACTTCGAAAATGCTTTAGATGGATAGAAAATGATCTAAGAAAATGAATACCCATAACTCTATGTTTATTTCAAAAATAAAAATGCTACAGTCGTTTTTCGATTTTTAAGCAGTTCGCACGCAAAGTGTGGGTTAACCCTATGTGAGATAAGATTTTCCATCACTGCTAAACATACAGATTTTTCTGTCTGGTAAGTGAGAACAACAAGAATATAAATGTTCTTGTAACAGTAACAATTTTATTTGTATTCAACTTGAAATTAGATATCAGCAGGAGTCTAAAAATGTAATGGCAAAAACAAAATGGCGTCGTTTAAAAATCTAACGGAAGTGACTTCTCCGTATTGGCCCTCTCTTTTAAACCAATCAGAATGCTTGAATTCCGTATCGGCCCTGTATTCTCGTATTGGCCCTGCCTTTCTCATATTGGCTCATTTACGCTTTGTATTAGCTCTACCTGTTTCATATCATGTGTGCAATTGATCTAATACAGTGTGTAGTATTGTAAAGTTGAATAATAATATATGATATTAAATGAGTGATTTGATATTGGCCCTGTTATTTTTCCGAGGGCATTCGTATTGACCGGAGGGCGAGGGCTAATACGAGTGCCAGAGGACAAATGACAGGGCCAATATCTAATCACTCATTCAATGACAATTTTGATAAATAACTAATCAAACTTAAAATGATGCATTGTATATAGACTATCATCATAACTGGCAGTTTCTCGTCAGAAACAGACAGTAACATGCAGAGCTGTAAATAGAAATACCTCTAACATATTTATTTTTTAAATAAACATGTTGATGTGGGTATTCATTTTCTTAGTTGGAGCATTTTCTATCCTTTTAAATAGGTTTTCAGACAGAAATAGATTAAAAGTTAATTTCCATTTTTGCCATTCAAACATCAATGCTGATTTCAACAGAATTCAAGATGGCGGCAGTTTTCGTTTTTAAGAAGCTAAACACCTAAAAGTATTAGCCAATCGGAAGCTCAGATTTCTAAACAGCCAATCATTCGTCAGCAATCTTTTATTGGACCGGTCCAAAAAATGATATTGGCCCTGGTTTTTTGTTATTGGCCCTGTCTTTCAATTTTATGATACCTCTTCCTAGTTTATTACTTCGGGTAGTTAAAGAATATTAGAGCCAATAAACAAGTTATTTAATAAAGGTATTTATTTGGATCTTCTGCCTTAATATTAAAGACCCGGATTTCACTAATCTACACTTTGGCCCTGTCTACATTTAAGTCAAAATGTTCAGTGATTCTGACACATGTTTGAAGTTGAAAAAGTCTGACAAAAATTCATTTGGTGAACAATATATGGACTTTTTTACCTTGTCGTTTGATTAATTGTTCCCCATTCAGGCGGTCTTCTTTGCATTTGTTTCAATTGCAGCATGGACATTGTCATTTTCATTGAAGGTGTTGCCCTTTTCGAGTTACTTGTGCCTCTTTAACTTTTATTTTCTTTGCATTTGTTTCAATTGCAGCATGGACACTGTCATTTTCATTGAAGGTTTGGCCCTTTTCAAGATACTTGTGGGTCATAGATTCAAGGTCATTTTATTCAGGCAGTACCAGAGCATTGTAAAATAATATTTGTTTTTATTCTGTGCAAAATTGTTTTGTGAACAAAAAGAAATATATTGTTTGTATCCCTCTTCACTTTTGTGTTTCAGATACAAATACAGACAGGAAGCTATTTCACATGCACCTCTACTGGCAATTGACTCGTTCCACAAATAAGAATTAGCATCCTTAGTGCCTAAATCATAGATAGCACAATCGTAAGAACTCGGTCTTCTTTTATAAAACAAAAAAGAGGCATTTCCTTTATGGGTTGGCAACACTTGCTCTAGATCAAAACAAGCCACACATATTTTCTTAATGGTTTGTGCTAACTTGTTGTCAGTTTCGTTGTTTTTTTCGGGCTAGCTTAAGTTTCAATATGTATTTCATTTTTTGTTTTCATTTTGATTTTGTCTTTAGCTGAGGCATTCTCAAATGAAATGCACAAGTCACACCTATCTTTAATTGGTTTGTAGAAAGCAACAATAAATTCTGTATTATAGTTTATACTAATTTATATTAGTTTGACTGTGAAGAAAGCTTGTAGCTTATCGAGTCACTCTTGATTCCACTTCCTGGAAAATCCTGGACTGGTGTCATATGAAGAGGAATGGTCTTAACCCCAGTGAGGCTCGAACACTCGACACCTTAAGCTCTACCACACCGCTTCCCTTATTTGCCTTTGGTTAAGTATAGTATTACAGTCTTGGGGATGATGAAACAATGACCTGTTTTAGCACAAGTAAAGTTTCCAGCATTAATGAACATATTAAATTGTTTTACACTTTTACTTGTACCTCTCTGCATTTATAAGTATGTCTCTAGAGTTAGGCTATCAAGGTCGCTGTATTTATAGGTCTGTCTCTAAAGTTAGTCTGGCAAGGCCGCTGTATTAATAGGTCTGTCACTAAAGTTAGACTGGCAAGGCCGCTGTATTAATAGGTCTGTCTCTAAAGTTTTGCTGGAAAGGCCGCTGTATTAATAGGTATGTCTCTAAAGTTAGGCTGGCAAGGCCGTTGTATTTATAGGTCTCTCTGTAAAGTTAGGCTGACTAGTCCGCTGTATTAATAGGTCTGTCTCTAAGGTTAGGCTGGCAAAGCCGCTGTATTAATAGGTCTGTCTCTAAAGTTAGGCTGGATGAGGCCGCTTTATTAATAGGTCTGATTCTAAATTTAGGCTGGCAAGGCTGCTGTATTAATAGGTCTGTCTCTAAAGGTAGGCTGGTAATGCCGCTTGATTAATAGGTCCGTCTCTTAAGTTAGGCTGGCAAGGTCGCTGTATTAATAGGTCTGTCTCTAAAGTTAGGCTAGCAAGATCGCTGTATTAATATGTTTGTCTCTAAAGTTAGGCTGGCAAGGCCGCTGTATTTATAGGACTGTCTCTAAAGTTAGGCTGGCAAGGCCGCTGTATTAATAGGTCTGCCTCTAAAGTTAGGCTGGATGAGGCCGCTTTATTAATAGGTCTGATTCTAAATTTAGGCTGGCAAGGCTGCTGTATTAATAGGTCTGTCTCTAAAGGTAGGCTGGTAATGCCGCTTGATTAATAGGTCCGTCTCTTAAGTTAGGCTGGCAAGGTCGCTGTATTAATAGGTCTGTCTCTAAAGTTAGGCTAGCAAGATCGCTGTATTAATATGTTTGTCTCTAAAGTTAGGCTGGCAAGGCCGCTGTATTTATAGGACTGTCTCTAAAGTTAGGCTGGCAAGGCCGCTGTATTAATAGGTCTGCCTCTAAAGTTAGGCTGGCTTTATGGTCTGATTCTAAATTTAGGCTGGCAAGGCTGCTGTATTAATAGGTCGTCTCTAAAGGTAGGCTGGTAATGCCGCTTGATTAATAGGTCCGTCTCTTAAGTTAGGCTGGCAAGGTCGCTGTATTAATAGGTCGTCTCTAAAGTTAGGCTAGCAAGATCGCTGTATTAATATGTTTGTCTCTAAAGTTAGGCTGGCAAGGCCGCTGTATTTATAGGACTGTCTCTAAAGTGAGGCTGGCAAGGCCGCTGTATTAATAGGTCTGCCTCTAAAGTTAGGATAGATGAGTCCGCTGAATTAATAGGTCTGTCTTTAAAGTTAGGCTGGCAAGGCCGCTGTATTATTAGGTCTGTCTCTAAAGGTAGGCTGGTAAGGCCGCTTGATTAATAGGTCTGCCTCTTAAGTTAGGCTGGCATTGTCGCTGTATTAATAGGTATGTCTCTAGAGTTAGGCTCGCAAGGACGCTGCATTTATATGTCTGCAATAAAGTTAGGCTGACAAGGCAGCTGAATTAATAGGTCTGTCTCTAAAGTTAGGCTTGCAAGGCCGCTGTATTAATAGGTCTGTCTCTAAAGTTAGGCTGACAAGGCCGCTGTATTAATAGGTCTGTCTCTAAAGTTAGGCTGGCAAGGTCGCTGTATTAATAGGTCTGTCTCTAAAGTTAGGCTGGCAAGGCCGCTGTATTAATAGGTCTGTCTCTAAAGTTAGGCTGGCAACCTCGCTGTATCAATAGGTCTGTCTCTAAAGTTAGGCTGACATGACCGCTGTATTAATAGGTCTGTCTCTAAAGTTACGCTGGCATGACCGCTGATTTGATAGGTCTGTATTTAATCTTAGACTGGCAATAGAAAGACCATCAATTGATCGGTTATCTGAAAAAATGAAAACAATGGCCTGTATACAATTAGAAAATGATACACTAAAACTAACATAACATTTATTAAAACAATTCAAAATTCAGATAATTTTATTGTAGGTTTTTGATGTGCATGTTAAATATATACTTACCTCATAAAATGTTTCTTCTCACTCACATCTCAAAACAAAATGATGTTACATCTTCACTCGAAAAATACACAATTTTCCACCATATTAGACTGTATGAGTGTATAGATATCTGGATAGGATGTAATTTAGGGTAAACTCTACATGTTAGTTTAAAACTGCTCGCTCACAGTTGCCGTTGAAAAAACTAAAATTTTCAAAAGTGACATACTAATTCATAAATATAACACAAAAGCCAAGAATCAACAATAGAAATAAAAATTGATGTATGAATTTGCAAAAATCGATTGCAATTGCTGGTTTTACGGTACCGCTGCACTACATATTTATATTGGAATTTTAAAAGCGTTTGCAACGCTTCATTATTTGGTGTCGTATTACTTCAAATCTACAGATATTCTTTACAGGAATTTATACTGAAAACATTATAACACAATGTGTTCTAAAATATGTTCTTTTCATACAGTTTTAAAATTTTATTTTTGTACCAAAATCTGGGAGCGAGCAGGTTTAATGTCTTTTGAATGTGATGCAGTCTAGGTAAATAATCATGTAACAAGAAAGAATGAAGAAAACCATAAAATTATACGAAATTTCAAACAGTCATGAAGCCATTTTTATCGGTTATAATGCCTAACTAGATCAATGAATATGGAACGCCACAGCTGTCTTATGTTGTCATATTTCTTTTTGTCATGTCTACACCGTGTCTTGTTATGTTAAATAGCCGTGTTGATTTGTCAATCTGTGGTGTTGACTAGTCCACTATGCGTCTTATTATGTCAAACAAACGTGTCATTATGTTTATATTGTGTGTTATCATGTCCACTTATCATGCGATCTTCTCTTTACAATGTGTGATTTTGTCTTGTTCATTTGTCAGTGTGTGGTGTTGACTTGTCCAATATGCGCTTATTATAACAAACAAATATGTTATGTTAAAAGGGCGGGCTATCATGTCCACTTATCGTGCGATCTTCTCTATACAGTGTGTGATTATGTCAAATGGTCGTGTTGATTTGTCAATGTGTGGTGTTGACTGGTTCACTATGCGTCTTATTATGTCAAAAAAATCTGTCATTATGTTAAAAGAGTGTGTTATCATGTCCACTTATCATGTGATCTTGTCTATACAGCGTGTGATTATGTCAAATGGTCGTGTTGACTTGTCAATGCATGGTGTTGACTGGTCCACTATGCGTCTTATTATGTCAAACAAACGTGTCAATATGTTAAAAGGGCATGTTATCATGTCCACTCATCATCTGATATTGTCTATACAACGTGTGATTATGTCAAATGGCCGTGTTGATTTGCCAGTCTGTGGTGTTGACTTGTCCGCTTTACGTCTTATTAAAACAAAAATAATATCAAACAGGGAATGCCAAACAGGGAACGAACGTCTCATTATGTTAAAAGGGCGTGTTATCATGTCCTATCGTCATGTTATCTTGTCTATACAGCGTGTGATAATGTCAAATGGTCGTGTTGATTTGTCAATCTATGATGTTGACTGGTCCACTCTGCGTCTTATTATGTCAAGCAAACGTGTCATTATGTTAAAAGAGTGTGTTATCATGTCCACTTCTCATGTGATCTTGTCTATACAGCGTGTGATTATGTCTAATGGCCGTATTGATTTGTCAATGTGTGGTGTTGACTTGTCCATTTAACGTCTTATTATGTCAAACAAATGAGTCATTATATTAAAAGGGTGTGTTACCATGTACAATAATCATGTGATCTTGTCTATACAGCGTGTGATTATGTCAAAGTGCCGTGTTGAATTGTTAATCTGTGGTGATGACTTGTCAACTATGCATTTTATTATGTCAAACAATCGTGTCAATATGTTAAAACGGTGTGGACTTGTGCACCCGACGTCTTATCATGTTCACTATTGGCTGATCCTCTTAAATCGATATGTTGTCTTGTTCTTTTGACATGGTGTTGTCCAAGATTAAGTGGCGCGAAACCATAAAGATGGCGGATGACTTGCAAAAGATTCTGAGCTAGATGACATATTAGGATACGGTATTAACAGGTCAACACAACACAATGATAAATCGACACAGCCAATTGACATAATCATACAATGTATAGACACGATCACATGATTAGTGGACATTATAACACGTCCTTTTAGAATAACGACACATCTTTTGACATAATAAGTCGCATAGTGGACAAGTCAACACCACATATTGACAAATCAACAAGGCCATTTGACATAATCACACGCTGTATAGACTAGATAACATGATAAGTGGACATGATAACACGCTCTTTCAACATAGTGACACGTTTGTTTGACATAATAAGACTCATAGTGGACAAGTCAACACCACAGATTGACAAATCAACACGGCCATTTGATATAATCACATATTGTATAGACAAGTTGACATGATGACACGTCTTCCTGGCACAATCACGCAACAATTTGACATAAAAAGACACGGGGTGGACAAGACAAATAGAAATTTGAAAACATCAGACAGGTGTAGCGTTCCATAAATGAACCCCTTGTATACTAGCACTCCTTTTGATGTGATATAGCACTGACGACTGGAACAGGTTTCAACAAAAGAACACATGCCTTTATTTCCAGGCACAGTGCTAGTTTTATAAAATACGAGAAACCTTAGTTGTCTACGTCTCTTTTCTTTTGTAATTTTATATTTATGTTAAAAATAAAATAAAGGTTTCTGTCAATAATACAAACTCGCCGGTGGGATTTAAGTATCGTTGACAAGTCAATCAAAGTAATGAATTTTTTTAATGTAACGAACGAAACTATTGACTGAAAAGAAAAAAATAATGCCAATAATCAAAACATAAGATTTTTTTAAGTAGTCTACGGATGGTAAAACAGCATTTACAACTCTTTAAAAGCCAATACATTGGTTTTCAATACCACGCAGGTGTAATGAAACAACGCATATTTGTCAAAGGACAATGCTCAGGACAAACTTAAAGAACTGTGTTCAATAAAGACACAGATCGTCTGGCAGTTACATGTTTTTTTTCTTTTGTTGGCTTATGGATTGCCTGTGAACACCTCATCGTTCGCCTTGTTTATGCATAAGGTATAAAGCGTCAAAAAGCATAACATCAAAGTGGTAGTACCGTTCATAATTACTACAAGACTTTAATTTATGAATTGAAGAAGGTACATCGTTAATGGACACTATTCCAAACCTTTATAAACTTTAATATTTCCATAATCTATATCTGTTCACTGTCTAGTGTACAAAATTTGAAGACATTTTACAGTTAGATTAAAATGTAATACCGTTTTTGCTTTAGAAATACTGGCATTATGTAAAGAAACCCTATAAAATTAGAGTAGGTATGTTTGCGAGTATTTATATATAATAGTTTCATTCCAGGTTCCAGAAATTGCAGGCCATGTAAAGTTACAGAACATGTACTAAAAGTATACGAATAAACTAGGTTGACAAAAATATGCATAACATTCAAAAATATTGGGATCCAATTTTGTCCTGAAACATATCGCTAGTACATGTATAAAATTACAAGAATGTAGTAAATAAGAGTTCTCGAAACTTTTAATCTGCTTTAAAGCTGCTCGCTCTTAATTACCGTTGAACAAATTATTTTTATACCCCCGAAGCGAAGTTTGGGGAATATATAGGAGTCACCCGGTGGTTGGTCGGTCGGGCGGTCGGGAGGTCGGGCGGTCGGTCTGTTGCATTTTCCTTGTCCGTAGCATCACTTGAAAACTACTGGTTGGAATTCAATACAACTTCATACAATGGTCTAGCACAAAAAGAGGAAGAGCACTGTACAAGTACCATAACTTTTTCTTTAGTAATTTCAGAGTAATTGCCCTATGTTACTTTTCCTTGTCCGGAGCATAACTAGAAAACTACTGGTTGGAATTCAATACAACATCAAGCAATGGTCAAGTACATTAAGTGAAAGTGCAGTGCATAGGAACCATAACTCTATCTTGACTCATTACAGCGTTATTGCCTTTTGCTACATTTCCTCGTCCGGAGCATTACTTGAAAACTACTGGTTTGAATTCAATACAACTTCATACAATGGTCTAGCACAATAAGAGGAAGTGCAGTGTTAAAAAACCATAACTCTTTCTTGACTCATTACAGAGTTATTGCCCTTTGTTACGTTTCCTTGTCCGGAGCATTACTTGAAAACTACTGGTTGGAATTCAATTTTACTTCATACAATGGTCAAGTACATTAAGAGAAAGTGCAGTGCACAGGAACCATAACTCTATCTTGACTCATTATATAGTTATTGTTAATTTTTACTGTTCCTGTCGTAGAGCATAACTTGAAAACTACTAGTTTGAATGCAATACAACTTAATACAATGGTCCAGCACAATGAGAGAAAGTGCAGTGTACAAAAACCATAACTCTGCCTTGACTTTTTACAGAGTTATTGCCAAGAACAATACCTCTATTTTAGTTTTTTTTGCAAGGAATTCTGTTACTACAAACTTCCTTAGTTTATAAAGCCGTCTTTCGGGTGTATTTATCACATTTAGTGATAGGTCTAGTTTAAAAATTGACATTCTTATACAGAAATATAACACTAAATGCTAGAATCAAAATATTAGCAAACATCTAGGTAGGAATTTGCAGAAATCAATTGAAAATGTCGGTTACACGGCACTGCTACGCTATATGTTTATATTGGATTTGGTAGCGTACTATTTGAAATTTAGATATATAAGTGATAGGAATTTATACTGAATTCACTTTATATCATTATGTTCTAAAATACATTTTTACTTACAGTTTCAAAAATTTAATTTTTTACCAAAATCTGAAGCGAGCAACTTTAAGCTTCATTTTCATTTGATAAGGTCATTTTGAACAGAATTTGTCGTTGATTAAATGCCAGATAATGTTTGAATTAGTATACCGGAAGCTGTCAATTGCAACATTCTGCCAGTTGGAATTTAAGTGCAGTTGAAAAATAAATGATCAGAATTAATGAATTATTTTAATGCAACAAACAAATATAGTTGCTGAAAAGAATAAATAATATTAGTATTCATAGCTAATGTTTTATCTGAAAACGGATGGTATGTCAGCTAGTTAATAATATTTTACAATTCTTTAAAAACCCTGTACATGCAAATAGGTTTGTAATGCACATAGTATAAATATTTTATCAGGAAACGCCGAATGATAAATTATATTTTGAAAGAAATACATTTCAAACCTGGTTTCCAGTTATTGATTCTCAGACATAACTTGAAAAAAAAACGCTTTTGCAAAATGAATATATAATGCACATCGAGCACCACGACGGAACTGGAATATTCCAAATGTACATTCAATACAAGAGAAGTAAGGGGAACTGTTAAGTCGGAAAATAACATGAAGGAAAATGTTGTTTAGTTTTTTCACGATAACCGTTTCTATTTTTGGAACAGTATGTTGCTTACAATTTGAAAGTAACGGTGTAAAAATTACGTATAAAGTAACTAAATACGGGACTTGCACCTTGTCACCTGTTAACAAAAGAATCGTATCTATTCCAAGTGTATCAGTTAACGAGTGCGTCCATCAGTGTGCAATAAGGACGATTTGTGAAGGCCTTAACTACAGAAGAAAGTTCAAACTTTGCGAATTGGTATCTGAAAATGGTGATCTGGAAACGTCAGCCCATTGCTGGTTTATCAAGCGCAGTGATATTGTAGTTGAAAATGTAAGTACAATTCGTCTGGTCAAAAGCAACTTTTAACAGATTCGATCAGTTAATAGTTGTCCTCGATGATTTTAAGATTCGTCAGAATATGATATATATTTATTTTCTATACGATCACATTTTCCGTTTAAGAACTTCAAGGTGTTTTATTTTTCACCAAGACACATTTGATTACGAAGTTATAACGTCTTAGATGCAAACACTGCTT
Source organism: Saxidomus purpurata (assembly GCA_022818135.1). NCBI lineage: Eukaryota > Metazoa > Mollusca > Bivalvia > Venerida > Veneridae > Saxidomus > Saxidomus purpurata. The sequence continues at coordinate 39,920,020 of JAFMSR010000015.1, forward strand.
TTTGCAGGTATGATAATTCATAATTAATTCGAAATGTTGACTTCGCGGTCGTATGGTGAGAGTTCACAGTGTACAAACTCCGAATTATCATTCCGAAAGTCGCGAAGAATAGGCATACAGAAACAATATTCATTTTTACAGTGCCATATAATTTCAGCTTTGGTCAGACGATAAGAATCTCGATTCTATTTGATCTAATGATGATACCACCGAAGTTAACATTTAAAGTTGCTCGCGCACAGATTTTGGTAAAAAAATTAAGTTCTTCAAACTGTATGTAAATCGCGTATTTTAGAACATATGGTGATATAAAAAGGCTCCAGTATAAATTTATGTCACGTACATCTCAAAATTTCGAAAATACGCTACCAAATTCAAAAGCGTTGCAAACGCTTTTGAAATTTCAATATAAACATAAATAATAGCGGTCCCGTGTAACCGACCTTTTCAACCAATTTCTGCAAATTTGCTTATTTTCTATTCTAGCCTTAAGTTTTATATTTATGAATCAGAATGTCAATTTCGTTGAAATGTGTTCATATGTTCTAAATCAATTACCTTTTTTTCTAACAATTTAAAGCGAAATTAAGCAGGCAACATCTGCTGCGAGGATGCCTTATCCGTATATATGCTCGAACATCACCGCCTATAACTTGCAGTGCTTTTTCTAAGAAAATACCTTTTCTATGGTACATGTATTCATGGGACTGTATGCATAGTCGCCGAAACACTTATTACGTATTACATTCATAAACTGTTTTAAAGTGATTGTATGTCTAATCGCAAATAAGTCCATTCAACATTCTAAAAGCTGCGCCTTGTGAATTTATGTCGAAAATAAGTTTATTTTATGTATTAATGAATCGAGAGAACATGAATATAAAATATCTAGCTCTTTGGATGACTATGACATATTTACCGCACATGAAAAGATAATAACAAGACTTTTTAAATGAAAAGAACCACTTGTGATTGTTGTTTTTAGCTCACCTGGCACAAAGTGCCAGAGTGAGCTATTAGGATTGCATTCTGTACGGCGTCCGTCGTACATCGTACGTCCGTCCGTACGTCCGTCCGTCCACCATTTCCTTCAAACGACATCTCCTCTGAAACCACTGGGCCAATGTTGATGAAACTTTGCAGGGATATTTTTACATGAAGCTCTATTAAAGTTGTTCAAAAAATTCCATTCCATGCAGAACTCTGGTTGTTATGGCAACAAATAGGAAAAACTTAAAAAATCTTCTTTTCTGAAACCACAAGGTCTAGAGCTTAGATATTTGGCATGTAGCATTGTCTAGTGGACCTCTACCAAGATTTTTCAAATTATGACCCCCGGGGTCAAAATTGACCCCGCGCGGATGGTCACTTAGTTTTGCATAGGCTTTATATAGAAAAAATTTAAAAATCTTCTTCTCTGAAACCACAAGGCCTAGAGCTGAGATATTTGGTATGTAGCATTGTCTAGTAGACCTCTACCAAGATTGTTCAAATTATGACCCCCGAATCAAAATTGACCCGGCACGGGGGGGGGGGAGGGGTAACTTAGTTTTGCATAGGCTTTATATAGGAAAAACTTTTAAAATCTTCTTCTCTGAAACCACAAGGCCTAGAGCTGAAATATTTGGTATGTAGCATTGTCTAGTGGACCTCTACCAGGATTGTTCAAATTATGACCCCCGAATCAAAATTGACCCGGCACGGGGGTCACTTAGTTTTACATAGGCTTATATAGGGAAAACTTTAAAAAATATTCTTCTCTGAAACCATGAGGCCTAGAGCTTAGATATTTGGCATGTAGCATTTGCTAGTGGACCTCTAGCAAAATTGTTCAAATCATGACCCTTGTTCAAATCATGACCCCCAGGTCAAAATTAACCCTTCCCGGAAGGGGGGGGGGGAGGTGACTTGATTTCACATAGGCTTATATAGGGAAAACTTAAAAAAACAAGAAGGCCGACAGGCAGAGAATTGATATTTGGAATGCTACTTAGCATGGTGTAGTGGACCTCTACGAATTATGTTAGAATCATGAGCCCATGTATTATAGCCAATGGTAGTCAGCTGAGCGATATAGGACCATCATGGCCCTCTTGTTTCTCTGTCTCTCTCTCTCTCTCTCTCTCTCCGAAGAAGCGGGGGTATACTGGTTTGCACATGTCGGTAGGTCGGTCGGTCGGTAGAGAATGGTTTCCGGACGATAACTTAAGAACGCTTTGCCTAAAATTCTCAAATATATTGTGCAGATTGGTCATCACAAGTAAATGAACCCTTTTGGTTTTTAGATCAGTATCTTAAAGGTCAAGGTCACAGTGACCCGGAATTGTAAAACGGTTTCAGGACGATTACTCGAGAACGCGTGGGCCTAGAATTTTGAAACTTGGTGATTTTTAGATCAGTAAGTCGAAGGTCAATTATTGTTGTTCTTCTTAAGGCCCCCCAAACATATAGGCCACATGCATTTCTTTTTCCATATTACTGGTTGCATAAAAGGGGGCATTGTAACACCGGATACAGCTCCTTTCGAATACAGCTCCCCGGGGAGCTGCATTCAGTGCACATTAACGAATACAACTCCCTTGGTGTAGCGGAGCTGTTTTCGAACCAAAGCATATGCACATTCGAACAAAGCTCCCTATGTTAATAGATAAAACGGATCATAAAACGGATCATAAAACGGATTAAAAAACAGAAGTCTGAGTACGCGGTGATGTGTCTTTTTGCCAAATGAACTTATGTCTCCACTTTAGGAAGAAACTTGTCCGTTTCGAAAACTTTTTTCTGTTGTCCTACCCTGTATTTTGTCTTATCAGTCCGTCTGTCCGGCCTGACACGCTGGTGTGAATGTGCTTCATTCCGTCAACAATTCACAAAGCACAAAACCGCTTAAACTGCCGCCTTATAAGCAACAGTCATGTTTGAAAAATGTAGGTTTATTGAAAGAAATTAATTTTTCAATACCAACAAAATTGTCACGAAACTAGAAAACCGTCCGTCCAACACGGACGGACAAAAACACAAGCATCCCAAGGCTAAGTACTGCATCCTGAATAGCCGTATGGATCCTTATCATTCTATAATGAATTCCGTGCTGCAATGATACGCCTTAAATACACGTCTATGCTGCATCGAATCACTGGGGAGCTCTATTTGAAAAGAAGGTACAAGAACCCCGAATACAGCTCCCATCTGATTCCGGGAGCTTTATTCGTTAATGCGCGCCGAATACAGCTCTCCATGTTTATCATTCTTTCCTTGCATTTTAACCATTAAGTAAGGTTGTTCCTATACAATGAATAAATAATAGATAACAGTTTTGAGGTAAAAAATTATTCAAATCTTTCAAAATGAAACCGCATATATAGTTAGTGCTACCTCAGTCCTTTGATGTCTGAGTTCAAAAACATATAGATATCTGAAGACTTATCACGTGTGGCAATACTGACTTTACACATGCAAAAAGTTTAACCACATTTACTTTACTGTCCGAACTCCATTTTAATAATTGAAATTAAATAGCACGATACAATTGCACAGACATAAATAGTCGGCGCTTCTTTCGGTATGATACAGTCGGATTTCGTACACGTTGGAGTCGCTGACTGGAAATTACTACAACCTCACTGGTTTAGGACCTGCTACGGCCTGTGTCTCCTAATAGAGAAACTCTGCAATTTCTTACGGAGGATAGGGTTTGAGCAATGGTTCTCCCTAGGATTGATGGTTAGGTTAAATATCCACTTTTGAAAATGACTGAAACATGGTTTGAAAGTGCGTTTTAAACAATAACTACATAATAATAATAATAATAATAATAATAATAATAATGTCATAAGATTTCAAAAAAGTATTCTTCGAAATCAGTGTATTTTTTAAAAATGTTAATGAAACAATCTCTATTAGTCATTCTCAGTACTCACTCAAAGTAATCTTAAACTATAACAGATTTCTTTACTTTTGCAAGACGATTAAAAAAAGTGAAATATATTTTTTTAACTATCTGATCGGTATACCGCTTATTCCTTACTGGAAAGGAAAGGATGGTTTGTTTAAAAGATTTCAGTACGAGACTCTTTATAACGGTAACTCTTCCAAGTTTAGCGAGATATCTTCTTTTCCAAAAGTTTAAGAAAGTTTTTATTCTTTTAATTTATCGTCATAATAAGGAGTTATCAATTTTCCTAGGTCCATATGAAATTTCATTCCTAATAACGGAGAGCCAGCGTTTCTCTAGTCTAGTTAAAACTTGGATTTTATGGAATTTTAGAACCAATCAGTATATCACTTGCGTTTTATTAAAATCTATTTTAAAGCCAGATGTGCTAACACAGTTATCTATTATTGATAATTTGATATTTGATATTCTAATAGAAAGCATGCCAGATACATTTTCATTAAAAATTATTTAATACTGTTATGTTATACAATGTATTGTTTAAAGATTTGAATATGGTACTGAGTCAAGCATGAGGAAAGTTTTATAATTACAGAGCTAGATCTACGGAAGAATATTAATAGATATGTGGTAAAAAGTTATGGATAAGGTCAAATATCAAAATATGTCATCACAACGCTTTCGTAACAAATAAGAAATACATTGACACAAACTGAATGTATTACCCCGAGCAATAAAGTGTCAATTCATTCAAGTTCAATCAAGAGCTTCTGTCTTGGAATTGTCAGTTACCCGACATGTTGGCAACACAGGTTTAGAGTGGTTTATATTTCACTTGCATCAGCCTAAGTAAACTTTGTAAACAATAACCCTCACCCCCACCCCCACCCCCCCCCCCCTAGAATGATTCATGCTCGATCTTGAATCAATATAACATTAAAGTACATTAAATCTGTGTCTGAATATAAGATAGAAATACACTTACTTAAAGAAGAAACGAAAGCAACTGCTACCTCAATGCACTCAATAACCTCTACGAAGTATTTTGTAGTCGGGTAGTCAGGACTGTACGAACAAAAGTAAAACGAAGTATAGAACAAACCATGTAAACATTTAGAGAAAAATAAGGCAGTTAGGATGCTAGGGTGAGCACTTTTTTACTACTTGATACTTATTGCTGAATAATATTACACTTAACTCATTATATCATGTAAATATGGGACATATTGGCGTATATATTTTTAAATGCCAAGTGATCAAAGTTTCATCACGGCTCTCGATTAGCGGTTGCATATTGATATTTTTATATTATATTTTTATATTGTTTCGGACGCCGGTTATAATCTCATTACTTATCAGGTTGTATTAAGAGTCAGAAAAAAATCAATTTAACTGTCAAATGTTTTATTCAAGACCACCTGCAACGAAGAATATAGCGACGAACAAAATTCTGATGGAAATGGAAAATGCGACATGAAAGGTAAACCATTGATTTATCTAATCTTCTAGTGAAACAAAAACCAAACAGATTTCAAATTATATTTTATTTGAAATTGTAATTAATACATATGACTCTTGCCGTGTTTCCAATTGATTTCATTAGCTTACAGCTCCTCACATATTTCATGCGTTTGGAATACTTTAATTCCGGTTAAGTTGAAGGGAAATTGGATATTGGATATTCAAGTACAATTTGTTGATTTTATATTCACATTGATTTTTATCTGTACATTCGAATGTCCAAAACCCATTGAATGTACGTTAAAATGCAAATTGGACATCTAGAGTTTTAATCGCTACATCTTCGTCAGAGCACAAAACTAACCCTAAAATTTAAACAATAGTAATAATTATGTATTTATTTATAAGTCCTAACCGTCTAATTTGAAAAGATGTAAATATTCGTTCGGGTTGATTTTGACTTGTACATTTTATTGTCTGTATCCCTCGAATGTACATGTTAAAATGTACATTGGACATTCAGATTTTCAATTGCAAAATCTGCGCCAGAGCACCAAACTGACTCTTAAACTAAAAGCAATAGTAAGATTAAAGTCCAATTTTCAAGTACATGTAGTTATTATTTTATCAATAAAGATGTCTTACTGACAGAAATGACCTTTATTTTACCAAAAACACTCTAACTTTGCTTTTTACATCGATAAGAACACATAAGAAACAAAGCGCAATATTTTTTTCAATGATTGCAAAAAATATTAAAGGCTTTCTAGCAACTCCTTTTCTTGAAGAAACAACTTTAATACGAAAAAAAAGGCATATATCAACAATGTCTTAAAGTGAATAAAACATGTTTTTTTTTATTATCCTGTCAAAACAATTATGTTACTATATCAGTAAATTCAAAGTGATCCTGGGGCTTTAATCTGTGTATTTATACGTTCTATTCATCACAGTAGCAGAAATATGAATATTCAAATGGGTTGATTTTGACCGGTACATGTTATTGTCTAATATCCCTGAAATGTACGTGTAAAAAAACCATGAGGATACTCGCACCTCTGAATTTTTGACGATAAGGATTTATAGATAAATACAATATTTTTACTATTTAAGTTTTAAAGCTACTTTGGTGCTCTCACGAGGATATAGTGATTGAAAATCGTCTGATGGCAACTCGCTCGAAAACGAACATTGCTTTCAATATATTCAAATAGCCTTCTTCCAATACAACATCAGCATTAACAGCAGCATCAGCAGCATCAGCAACAGCAGCAACAACAACAATAAAATTAATGATAATGATAATAATACTGATAATAATGATTATAATACTGATAATAATGATAATAATACTGATAATAAAGATAATAATACTGATAATAATGATAATAATACTGATAGTACTAATAATAGTACTAATAGTAATAGTAACACTAGCTAAATAATAACTTCTTTTGCATATTGAGTTCCGAATGAAGTTTCAAGTAAATCTCACGAGTGGCGCTGATAACAGACAGACAGACATTAGTAGGAATTAATACCCTGATATGCCTATTATTCAATTGTGCGACTAACTGTTTAATATCGATTTACTTTTATTTTTATTTTTCGTTCTTTTAGTCTTGGAATGTGATTATCCGGAAGTAGCTAATGGAAAACCTGTCGGAAATATGTTTTCTGTTGGCGATAGACAGGTAATTGAATGTGACGATGGCTTTAGTATTCATGGTTCTAAGTCAATGAAGTGTTTGAAAAATGGATCTTGGGATAATGTTCCAGAGTGTTGGAAAGGTAAGATAATTATATGAATTTAAATACTATTTTGGTTGTTTTGACATGCCAGTTCAGCATGCACCTCTTTCAACTGTGTCATGGAATATCGTGTGCAGTGGGGTTTTATAAGCATATGTATGTCATGTACGGAAATAAAAGACGTGAAGGAAATGAACAAGGTAATGCGATGAACAATAATTCTTCCGATGAAATAAGACATTTCTTAATACCGAGAGAATCGAGCAGGTTTCTGTCTCTGCATCACAAGTAAAGTCATCAAATCCAATTCCAAGAAACACGTCTGTCTGAACATTAGATATTCGGAAATACATTAAACTCATTTTAATGAATGTTTGACTCTGTATTGGAATTTGAAAATTCGTTCAAAACTAGATCGAAAGTAATTCTTATTTTGCTTTAAATATTTATGAATACTATTTTATGAAAAACGAATGCATTTGCGGATGTGCATTAAGATTCTAATCAGTATCAAAATCAACTCGGCCGTCATCCGTCCGTCGTCGATCGTTCACAATTGCTTTAATAGCCTTCTTTTCAAAAATCACGTCATTGAATATCGTCAGAAGCATCCTGACATTAAGTTCTCTAACATTCGTTTAAATAGTTCCAATTGGTTGAACGTCAGAGCATATCTTTGAAAATCTTTTACTCTATAAGCTTAGATATTTTTAACAGAATCATCTAAAAGTCCTCTACAGAATAAATTCAAATCATGCCCCTGAGGTCAACATTGGCTACGCCTGCATAAAGTTATGTAGGGAAATCGTTCAAAAATGTTTTTGTTGGAACCGCAAATTACAAAGCTTTGATATTTGGTGTTTAGCATTTTGTATTGGATCTTAACAAAGTTATTTTAAATTAAAATTACGCACCTTAGGTCAAAATTGGCCCCGCCTGGGTGGTCACTTACTTTACATTAAACTATACAGGGATATCCTAACAAAGTCTTCCTGTCAGAAAACGCACGGCACAAAGCTTAGAAAAGTGGCTTTCTTCCAGGGATTAAATATATGGAAATATTAATAACTACTATTTAATAAACAGCTTTTTGTCAATAACCGCAAGTATTATCTAGGAATCTTCTTCAAAGTGTGTTTAAATCATACCTCTGGGGAAAATATTACCCCATCCGGGGATCATTTGTTTTAGAATGTACAAAGAGTAATACAAGGGAATATTTAAAAAACGTCTTGTCTGAAACCGTAAGGCCCAATACATAGATATTTAGTATGCAGCATTTTATAGTGGTCTTCACGCTTTTATGCTTAGATCATTGGTTTGTAGCATTGTCTGTTGGATGTCTACGTATACAAAATATATTAGTATGTGTAGACGGTTGTATATAGAAATGAATTTTTATGAAAAATTGTCAATTAAAGTTTCACGAATATTGCAATAAAATGATCTATTTTCAAATTGATTGATCTTTAATGAAGTTTCAGAAGATAGTGTGCATTTGTAGAAATCATTAACTGGTCTTGAAACCGGTGACTCTGTTATTTTTAGCCCGTTTTTACAGTTGTATTATATATTATACAAGTATAAAATGATGTACCTTCTACTACTAATGATTCACCTTTTTACACTCATGTACTTCAATATATGTTTGACTTAAAGATGTTAAGTGCAACTTATATATGCCTTTTTTACTGAATTACAAGCAATTGTGTTACAGAAAATGAGAGTTATGAATTTAAATAACTGATAATGAATATCTTCTATAAAACAACAAAACGTGTCTTTGGGGGTAAGAGTGAGGTTGGGTGCGCACCATAAACCGGTTTAAGCTCCCCAGTGGTGTTTTTGCCACTGACCGTTCCAAGGCGGTGCCCCACTGTGTTCCTTTAATTGTTCGTTTTGTCCTCGTGTGTTTGCTTTGTATGCTAGTGTGTGTTGGTAGTGTATGTGTGTGTGTTGTTTGTGTACGTGTGTGTGTGTTGGTGGTGTGCACTTCTGGGTGCTGTGGGGCTCGTTTTGGGGAGGCTGCGTTTTTGGTACGTGGCATTCCCTGTTTGATATTATTTTTGTTTTTTTGAGTCACATTAGCTGTACATTATTATAATTTGATTCAAACAAATTTGACGCAGTATCGAAAAATAATGCAGAAGTCTTAAAATTTTATAAAATGAAATGAAAATGAACGTGCATATTAACTCACGATATACCTATTTGTGATCTAAAATTTACAATTTCTCTGATAAGGGTCAAAGGCCTCTTTTCCCTATACAGTAAATCAAAGTTTATGTTTGGTTTGTAAGGGACATATTACCTTTTTATTTTCATCACTTTACTAATATCCTGCGCGTTATTGGGTCATATTTAAAAAGAAGTGAAGAACGACGAAAATCGGTGTTTTGACAGGAGAAAAACGTGTTTTAACGGGGAGATTCACGCGCCGTTATAACCCGGTTTCAATAATGAGCAGTGAAGGGCCATTGTAAACAATGAACCTGTCTCCCAAGTCTTACATCATGTACGGCGTCAACAGTGCCGGGCTTAAAAACGCCGGTGACGTCATAATTATGACGTAAACACACGGACGTTGTCCCGCGCATTATTGAACGTCGTATCAGTAAGAGCGTTTTATTTTTATTATTTTTATGCTATTTATGCTAGAATAGCGTTAACGGGCTCGGGTACCAACCATCCCTCGGGATTCTGCAGATGTTATAACACGAAAAAAGTGCGTTAGCCATTCAATGATCAAACAATGAAATAAGATTTGAATTGTTATGACAGTCTTATTCTTAAACATGGTGGAGTCTATAATTACATAATTATGTACCTTCGAAAATATCCTTGGCATTTACTATTATTCAAATCCTACCATTAATTTCAGAATTATGCTCGCAAGATCATACTTGCAGTCAAAAATTAGTAAGATATTTGATATTTGTTGATAGACTGCAACTCAAGTGACTTCCACAACGCTGACGTCCAAATCTTCAAAAATTCTTCTGCACATATCAAATGTCACGAAGATTATGTATCTAATGGAACAGAAAAGGAAGCCAATGTAACTTCAGAAGAAACAGTCAGTTGTGCTAAAAACGGAACATGGATTCCTAACATTGACTGCATTTACATTGATAGTAAGTTATAATACTTCTTACCCTTTTCAAATAAAATACAATTCTTAGGACACTATGTTAATCGTTTCCATGTTTCTGTCGTTTTGTATGACACAAAGCGGTTACAATAAACTTATTAAACATACAACTGTGAAAAGTAACAATTCAGTTTTGATTCGATTACATTACAGTGAACGAACGATGAAAACAGTCTTCATTATGAAGTACATTTTATATCCCTCAATTGATTACCAGTCAACAACGAGAGAGTTAAACAAATCATATTGTGTCATGTTTTCAGATAAAAAACAAACTGGCACAAAATTACCCGGAAGATGTACATACATACAGTACTAGACTATTGCATTCATGAGATCAAAGGGTCTTGTTCTAACTAGTTTTGTTTCATTGGTTCCAAAATTTGAAAAAAAATCTTAAATTGAAAATCACTGGCATTAACACATTTCAGGGATTTAAAGAATCAATCAACAGTCACTTAGTGTATAGTATTTAAGCTTTGGTTTTGACAATTCTATTTTACAGTATACTGTTCACGTATAAGTTTTGGCCCAGGAATGTTGACCTATTTTTTAAATATTTTATAGACGCCATTTTTCTCCATCAAATGCGGTTTCATTATAAATTCATTTAGCGCAGTTTAAACAGTTTTTCAACTGATTCGTATATCATTTTTACAGATAGTTATTTTGTAAATGATCAAGTCTTTCAATATTGTTTGTACCAATGTTATAAATTCTGTGATAATGTAATGCAATATTCTTTTGTTATAATTCTTCTATGTGCTATTTTTATTTAATATAATAAGATGTTTTAACTATTGCCCATCCATGATATGCCACCAATGCTAAGGACCTCAACGAAAATAAGAGCTTGCTCTTTATTGTTCTTTCATTTCCTTGGAATTAGAAGCAGTCCATTGTTTTTCTAGTGCTTAGAGGGTACCGCAAGTCAGAAAATTGGACTGTGAAAATCAAACGAGCCTATTATTTTATTTCATTTCCAAAAATGCGTTTAAATGTGGTCAATTGCTTTGTAATGATTTACTTAATTTTTGTTTGAAATTACGTGATTCTATTCCGGTACGGACTCCGCCATTGATAGCTAAAGTCAAGTTGCGCCAGCGCTAAATTATCCAAATGTGACGTCGTAGTGCACTGAAGTAACTGCTACATGCAAGATTAATCGCTACAACTTCGTGAATTATTTTACAACTCAACTCAACTACAAATAATACGGATGAAGCGTAAAATAAACCCTTTCAAACATTTTGTTTCTTATTTCCATGTCTTCTTAGCGATGTCATTATGATTTGTTGATGACGTCCGGTGTAAAATTATGCACGATAAGAAAAGACAAAAAGTGTATTTTTTAAATCGGCCTTTGTATAATTATAGAAACTAATTGTATTTTTTTTAACAAAACACTGATCTAGATTTCCCTACGTGCACAATTCGATCTTGCTGCATTTTTTGTTCTTATGTGTTTGCAAAAGCACGCCGAAACACATCTTATACGTAGTGTCAGGTTGAAACTTTTGACACAAAGTATATTTTATTACAGGACCATATGATATAATTTAAGACACATATATCTATATTTGTTTTCTTGATCTATAATCATGGCTGGCATTTCATTCAAAGTGTTTTCCTAAAACCATGTATACAGTATGTGTGACACATAGACCTACTTACATGTGATGAGAACTTTGAATGCTGAGATCATGTTTGAAATCCTTCCAATATTTATTACTCTCTCTATCAATACAATTAAATTAAACTAACAATATTTCAATTTTTGCACCGTTGCAATGGTAAATGATTAGCGTTGATCTAGCTGTTGGAGGAATTTCAGTGGGTCTAGCCCAAGGACATGAGTCACAACAAAGGATGAGATATGATTTTGTGTTAATTGGCGACGCCCTGCAAGTAGTCTGACTTGTAACACATTATTGCACATTGCTTCAATAAAATTAAGTGATCACTGACCAATTGTATAATTGAATAATAATATGCAGAGCGGTCTAATTTAAATTATGCACACTTGTTTTGTGCTAACGAGGTAACATATAAACATATGGTAACATTATTCTATCTGTATAATACGGAAACGTATATTGACCCCCTTTATATATATTAATGAAGTTAATAAAAAGCATTCTTTTTCTATTTTGAGCCTATATATAAACTTCACATTATTTACCGATCTATCTAAGAACGAAGATACAAAGTTCTGACTTACAGTAGGTAATTTGTGTTTAAATTAATAAATAAGTTTTAATCAGCAATTGATACCATTTTTACCAATTTTATTGTAGTAGATCTAAATAGTGAAAAGTTATGATTTATTTGTCCTGAAATGTATGTAAACTAAAAAGTGGAGAAAGTTAAAAGTGACGAAGAAATATAACTTTGTTTTTTCTGTCACTTTTATTTTGGCAGGAAATATTCAACTCATTAGTTTAGTTCAACATGTCAGATATTTGTCATATATTTATTCCAAAAAATTATATTTGCTGACGAAAAATATCACGAACTTCAGTACATGATCTTTACAACCTACATCTACAAAAAAATAAAAAGCAGCACAAATATCTCATAGATTCCGTTATGTTATACTTCATCAAATTATTTAGTCACAAGTATTTGATGACTTGTGTATAATACACGCATATCTTGATAACCTAAGAAAATGTAGAAAGTATATAGAGGGGGTCAATATACGTTTCCGTAGTATAAAGCTAGAAATACATTTTAGATGTTGAAATGTTGTAGTATGATTGCTAGTTTTATAGTTATACATAGTTAAGTCTCTTATAATTCTTTGTGAATGGCTATGTATTATTATGTAAATAATATACATGGATGAGACTATAATAAATAAATAAATAAATAAATAAATAAATAAATAAATAAATAAATAAATAAATATGAATTAACTTATCAATGTGATTCAAACGGACACGATATTTAATGACTGAAACATAAGGTAGTTATACATTATTTGGCACAAACTTAAACGTTTCGATAGAATGTATGATAAAGTCTGCATGAGCTCATGCATAACTAAAATAGTATTTAGTTGCTCGGTAAAAATTTATTCCGCAAAACGAATATTTCCACCAGCCTGAAAAAATGTTCAGAAAATACATACATTTTGTATTTTGAACTGATGATAATGAAAGGGAATACATCGAGTGTTTTCTATGAGTCAAATTGGACACGTATTAGGAAAATATCGTGATTGTAGTTATAATGATATTTTTAAACTTCGCCAGCCTTGAATAGATTTGCTGAATGTTCACGGCAAAATTATGTTTTGTTTTTAACAAATAAAATCGAGAAAACTATTTTAACTTACGTTCATCCATTATAAAATATGTTTTTTTATACTTTCGACGTAAATTGAAATAGTAATCAATTATGAAATTAATCTTTGCGTTTTATCGCTATGTTAATAATAACACGTGAGAATATAAATGGGATTTGTCGTAAAATCTGTGAAAGGCCAACAGTGGTAAAAAAGCTTATATCAGATAATGAAAGTAGTATATTTTTGTTATGGATCAAAGAAAAATATAAAATGTGTACTATCAGCAATTAAAGGAAAAAAAGGTAGCGCTCACTATCAAAGCGCAAAGTGCACTCGCACAGTGGGTCACGTGACTCAGTAAAGCAAATATGGCAACTTACACTGACCGGGCGACAGACTAAAAATTGACGTTTTAAATTAAGTATTACAAAATAAATATCACATTAATTATGATTGTAATTAAGTAAACTCATAAAAAATGGCACGAACTACAACCTGGGAATAAATTTGTTTGACTCTCGTTTTCCTTTATAGTATCTAATACTTTTTATTGTTTTATTCCATATTATGATTGTGAATCATGCTAGATGTTTTTCCTTACCAAAATCGATCTGTCTGTCCGATACCACCCACCCATGCATGCATCGAACCATCTATCCATGTATCGATCCGTCCATCTGTTCATACGTCCATCCATCCATCCACCAAAACAGCTGTACTTGTTATATTTTTTTCAAGATCTTTTCAATGTCGCCTGGAATAAAGCAACATCTCAGAGTTCGAACTACACCAATGTTTCAGTGTCTGCTAAAGCAACGGATGGTATATGGGACTCCGATTACGATAAAGGGTATTGTACCCACACCGCCATATCCAGTGAAAAAACAGCATGGTGGGAAGTGGATTTGAAGCAAGTTTATGTAATTCGGAAAGTAAAAATATTGAACCGTGTATCAGGTATAGTATGAAGTAAAAAGTAGAATTTGACGTGCATGCATCAATTTCAGAATAAAAGGAATTAAATTTAATCACATTTGTATGGCTAACGGAGATTTATTTGACCGAGGTTTATCCACTGTCTGTATCATCAGATATAATTCCTTGTTGGAAACAGTTCAAAACAAGAACTGAATTGAATTTTATATTAAAACATATTTGATTTTCATTTTTCATATTATTTGGATAATGTGCGTAAGATACACCATGGGAGAACGTTTTATCTGTTATGCCCACTGAAGAAAAGGAGGAAATATTCTTGTGTATATGGAAACAGCACAACTGTATTCTGAAAGTTGTAATTTGTATATATCAAAAAAAATGTAAGCACGAACATAAAACTGGTAAAGCCGTTGAGATATGCAGTGCAGCTTCAGTTCATATAGGTTAAGCGCAAATTTTATTATGTGTGCAGTGTGCCGTTCCCCGACATTTATATTAAATTCATACCATATGAAAAAAAATCAAAAAATGTACATTTTAAGATAAGTTATGTTTTCTGCATACCATAGTGATTATATATACTATATATTGTTTTGGAAGGTTTGGTTAATTATGAAACAATATCCGGTCAAGCGATGTTCATCGTCCAATAATCAATAAAACCACGAAGGCTGGAGGCCTGAGTCGTTTATAATTGCGCATCAGAGCGACAAAGGATAAACAATGATCTTGGGTTCAGATGCGCAATACTTAACTACGAAGGCCGAAGGCCTGAGTAGTTTATATCTGCGCATCAGAACAATAAAAATGTGTTTATCAGAAGATACCAACGATGAAAATGATGCTTTTCCGATTTTAATATGTCAAGATATAACTAAAGGTGCAATGCGGCACAATATGACGTCATTTTTGACGGTATGTCAGTTCCGCGTTTTTATGGCATAATAAAACATAACGTTTCTACAATTTAAATATAGAAACAAAATCGTGAGTAATATTAAAACATAATTTCTAATTTGAAGCATATTTTTCAGATGCCGCTTACCTTAAGCTTAGACAAGTTACAGTTACAATTGGTAACTTCACAGAGCCAACGGATATTTGCACTGTTTACGACGGACCGCCTGCCCGTGCAGCAAAGGTTGAACTTATTTGTGAAAGACCAATCGGTGGACAGTTTGTAAGATTAAGTAAACCTAATACTGACAAATCGAACAACCTTGCATTATGCGAAGTTGGCATTTATGAATAATGATATTAAGGCACATATTAAAAACCTATTCTATCCAAGTATGGATGCATGTTTGAACAATTTGATTATTATCAAGGAATGGATATACAGGAATTTGCGTAGACAGGAAATATTTCAGACAAACAAAGAGGTTTACAGCTGAACAGACGTACAAATTGATAGATATACACACACAATGTTCTGAATTAGTGTTTTATTCATTTTCTGTACAATGGATAAAGTAGTAGTGTTTGGTACTTTTAAATTAGTGACTTTTCAAGCAAAGAAGTTACGGATCTGAGAATCCGAAACAGTTACATTTAAATTATGATTGAGATTGACAATTGGCTTTGATTCGCTTCACTTTCTATTTGTTTTTTAAGCTAAGCATGTCAAATTTATACCCTAAAATGTATGATAAGTTAGCATTGTTTAAATACAATAAGCAAAAGATATAAAAAGAAACGTAATTAACAGAATATGTATATTGCATCACTTGTAGTGTTATAACAGGTCGGTAGTGGTACATAACGATCAAGTGGTTCAGGGAAGTCCTATGAATACGCACTTTGTCACAAAAGTCGATTAATACAGCATTTTAGGCTATGTTTTTATATGGAACAGAGCTTGCCAAACACACAAGCAGTTTGTTCACTGTAGCAGTAGAGAAATTCAAACCATGCCCAGATAAAAAGAGGAGAATTCATAGACAATGTGCACGATATACATTAATTATCTCTGAAACACTCATATTAAGACATGATTGAATTGAAAATAAGAGTCATTTACATCTTTTTTAAATATTAATTTCATAAATATATACGTTATGTTGCCAAACATGATCTTTGATGCAAAAACCGAAAGTTCTAAATTCCAAGCAAGAATGAAAGTAAATAGTATTTTAGCCTCTGCAGAAATTGACTTATGAATGTCTGCTATTGGTATGTATGAAAAAAGTTGTAGTCATCTCGTCCAGTTGATTTGATAAACATTTATCGTGTCATTTACACAGGAAATATTGAACAAATTGAAACTTTAACAAAAGAGTATAGGTAAATTCCAAAAAATCCAAAGACTGCATATATGATGACACTGTCAGGGAAAATATTTTTGCGAAACGTTATCATACTACAATTTGTTTATTGATTGAAAGGCAAATATAAACCATTTTACATTTAAAAAAGTAAACGACAGGGACACGGAACGAAAATATGCTAATTCGCGCGGGCATGGGTTGAAAGTCGAGAATGGCGGAGATGCGGAGCGAAATCACGCTAATTAGCGCTCTAAAAACGTTTAGTTTTCGCGCCGCGGACCCGCCATTTAAGTTTTTACATCTAGACTTTTTGCTATGCGCCCCGCTGATTATCATGTTTTCACCCACGCTTATAAGAGAGCTTTTGTGAAAATGCAAAACGACGCAAAACAGCCACCATACTAGATCGAATGCATTTCCTGATCCACTTAACATTATAATATAAAGTTTAATCAAATGGAATGCTTAACAATCTGCAATCAGCAACAACTCAGATACATTTCTGGATCTACAATAAACAGTGCAATGTAAAGTATACTCAACTCGAATGTATTTCTGCATCTAAAGTGAGCATAACAATAAAGAAAAAATCAACTCCAATGCAGTTCGGATTTGCAATGAAAACAAAGAAATTTATTCCAGATCTTCCCTTACACTTCTCTAGCTTTGCATCGGATAAAAGAGCACAAATATGATACTTGTTGACTAATACGATATAATGATTGTTACTAACAATGCACTTTAACTGCATATTCCATGTCAAGAATACTTCACTACACTTTGACTGTGCATTGCGTTCTAAAATTTTGAAGATGAAAGCATTTTTGGCTTTGAATTTGACATTTAGATATGCATTATATATATGGCTGAATGTATTTTAGCTGTAAACTGGACATTTAGATATGCATTATATATATGGCTGAATGTATTTTATCTGTGAACTGGACATTTAGATATGCATTATATATATGGCTGAATGTATTTTAGCTGTGAACTGGTCATTTAGATATGCATTATATATATGGCTGAATGTATTTTAGCCGTGAACTGGACATTTAGATATGCATTATATATATGACTGAATGCATTTTAGCTGTGTATTGGACATCTTAAAATACATTCAAAATGAATGATATTGAATGAACAATTGACATTCTTTAGTATATCCATAAACAAATATTCATAGAGTTGTTTTATGTTACTCAAATAGTACCTGAGTGATTTGTTCAACTTCCGCCTGTAAAACCTCGCTTGAAACTTTATGATTTATTTAAATGATGTATACTTACAGAGAACTATTCAATTGTTTTAAATTGTCGGTATATTTATTTTCGATGGGAATTACGTTCAAATAACCTACATCAATCAATCTGAATTGAAGAACAAATTTGAAATGAGAGATTGAAGGATAGGATAATATTAAATACGTTATCCTGTATAAGGACACTAAATTGATGGTACATTGTACCTATGGGGATAGAACTGAATATGAACAATAACCAGCTATGGATCACATATTTAGCTATGATATCCGTTAAAGCGTTTTCATTTGCATAGTAGAGCTCTCAAACCAACATGACCAAATACTTTCATAATACAGTCTATTCTATTGATTAATTATATTTTAGCGGATTTTGCAATGATCTAGCAGTCAGATGACGGATTTATTTTCAAACTTTCATTTGCATACTAATAAAACATTGTGAAACGTGCCTGGAAATGAATGGTAAAATAACTGTTGTAAACTAAACTACACTTTTATAAGTATAAATGATTAAATACATGGATATTTCATAAATAGACTTAAGGGTAGAAAACGGATAATCATAGAATAAACACAGTAATATATTTCAAAATCAGTAATGTGACTATTTACTGACATTTCAATGTATTCCAAATGCAATAGCAGTTTTTGTTTTCATTGTTAACATGATTATTGAAAAAGGCGTATACAAGGGACGAATATCAGTGAGCTAATCTGTGAACAATGGTATCTCATATAGTAAGTAAGCTTGATGCTGGTTCAAAGTTACAGGTATCATTTTGGGATCATTTCTTTCTGTATGTCGCTTATTATCACTAAAAGCCCTTTCACCATTCCCATGGTATTTGGGTTGATTGTGCATCTGAATTATCGAGCGGTGTGCATGGCTAAGTATCAACCAATATTGTTAAGGGACAAGACATCATGGTACGAAGAAAGATTAAATCTTATTGACACATGTTTTGGACATTTTCTCTTATTAGTCTTAAGTTTTCAAATTGGACATTCAGATGAAATAGATTGTATAATTTAAAAAATGAATAGGCTAAATATGCCACTATAAGATCAATTTAGTATGAAACTTATAAGTTTGGATGAACTTTCGATAGTATGTTGCGTAATAAATAATGAAATCAACAGTTTTAAACTATGACACATTCAGATGACTACTCTATAAGTTATCATTGCAAAGGCTAGTTAAGCAGATGGACCTAAATGAACTTTGTTGTTTCAATATCCATAGCATAGTACATTACTTGCTAGACGTCAGAAGCAGGACTTTCACGTTTTCCCTACAAATTGTGCTTTTTTATATTGTAGCTTTCTTATGTAAATAGCGTACATATCCTTTTAGTACATTAATCCTCCGGTTCACTGCAGTATTCATGAAGATAATCTCCGGAAGTGCAATAAGCAATGTTTTTGCCCGTGAATCTATTTCTGGAGCGCGCAGTCATATGCACATTTGAGTTTACCACGAGAAAACTGGTAAAGAGCCACCTAGAGCGATAACGACGCCTGTTGATGAAATCCCTTCATGCTGGAAACTGAAGGGAACCAAAAAGTGCCACAATTAGGGAATATGAGGCATTCAGTAAAGTGCGATTTTTACTTGCACCAAATAATCTAAGGTATTTACTATATACTGTGTCAAACGTTTGCTATGCAAGCACACCTTTTTTTGCAAACGTTTATTTTGAACCGTATTACTCTCGTATTCACGACTCAGTTGTCGAGCCCTCTAATGCGGTGTGTAATGTATGTCCATATTAAACTGGAAAACACTTAATTCACATGTATTGAAAAGCAACATGTACACGTGTACACTGATGTGTAAGTATTGAATAGATTTATTTGTTGGTGACAAACCAAGCGGACTTTGCTACTAAGCACTTTGTTTTGAATATTGCCCATACGAAAGATTTTTTTTTCAAAGATGATGCTAAAGATTGTTTATAGTCCGGGCCTATCCTAGGATTTGCTCTCAGTTTATACTGCCAACACCCCAGTATGTTTTCCTTGCATACTGGTACCTAACAAATGCTGTTTAACCTGACTACAATACCCTGTCAGTGTTCTCTGACTGAGTGGTATTGTTTACCCTCGGTACTTGGCTGTTGCCCAAATACTATGCTTAAGTAACCAAATGCTATATTAAACGCCAGTAGCCAAAAGACCAATGACGCACTACCAGCATATCCTGGTGCATAGACCGCTTTACCTCGTTATTTCTCTATTTGGTGTTATAACGCAGGAGATGTGAGTTATGACCCTTTTTTACAAAGCTATGTCTCTCATGCCAAAGTGTTTTTTTGTATATTCCATAAGGTAGAGGGCTTTATTAGCTACCCTACTCTCTCCAGCTTCAATTCCAGGAACTCCAATATATGCTATCATTAATATCTAGTTCTATAGTGATTGTTTTTCTTTTCAGTTATTAATGTATTCAATATCATATTTTGAATTACGCGAACTGCAATTTATTATTGAATACACTGATAACTGAAACGTCATTACAAAACAAAGCAATGTGAAATTGGAATTTAATAATAAATGTCCTAAAGAATTATAAAGCCTGCTTAATTTGTATAATTTCAATATAACTACGTCGTCGCTCACATAAATTGCAAATTTATCGAATTCACATGTAAATCTTGCGCAATACTGTACTGTTTCAGGAATAATTTATGATTCGATGGTATCAAAGTATTGGTAGTACATATATTGAGGGGCAATTATTAATACGCTTGTAAAGTTGGGTGATGTGATGAATACACTAAACAAGGGGTCGGACAACGACGAAAATAAGTTTAATACGCCATTTTTAACGAATATACATCAGAACTCCGCTTGAAAATAAAACAAAAACATGCATTACTTCCGCCCCCTGTTGAAGCTGACGTCGTACGACAATCTAATGCTGGTAGTTTCATCAGACTATAAAAAAATATCCAGGTTAAAAACAAATGCTTTGTGATTGAATACTGATAGAAAAAAGGGAGTATATGTATCGAAACGATTTAACATAGCAAATTCAGTAACTAACCTCAACTAATTCGAGCAGATAACAAATCTAAGTGGTTAGAAAGGCATATTATTGACTGAAATAACAAAAAGTGTAACTGTGTAGAAAATAGAAAATGAAAGTCAATTAATTTACAGTCAAACAGACCAGACCTTTAATCACATAAAAACTTTTAAAGTGCTATGTTGCAGTTAAAAATGTCCAGTCTGTAAATTTGAACCATAGGTAGAATAGATGCGACCAAGTCCCCAAATGTCTCACAAAGCCCGTATGGCTAAGCAGTTCTACAGGGCGTAGCTATTGAAAATTCTCACTCAAAGTTGTTTCGGAAAGCCTGTACATTGTGTCAATTAAAAGATCGAAAGTGAAGCAAAACAACTCTTACATTTACACTCTATTAAATACATACATACTCATGACAATGAACGACCTGTCGCAATCGATTATACCAATGTCGTCCGATCCAATGCAGTGAATCGGACACTAATGTAATAAACAGTTACTTCTCATGAAGTAAATACATTCATTCTTTAAACCAAAACATAAGAAATGTTTCATAGATTTCGCCAGATGATATACATTGTATAAGTTTACACATTAAATTTCGACAAATCGATTTTGTTTAATGTTGCATGAGTTTAACGCCCATTTCAAAAATATTTCGATTTTCACAGATGCGCAGTTATAACTATTGTTCCTGGGATGAGCCACAACTAGATTCCTATCCTTCGTAAGCAATTGTCAACGTCCTCACCTAAAGAGACATGGTCAGTAGCAGGGAGCGAACCTTTGACCCTCAATCAATGAGAGGTTACAGTGATTTGAAGTCAAGAATGTAACCACTCGACCACGGAGGCTAACTGAATTGGTTTTACATGAAGATTTATTACGTCTTTATTTTTGTCATACCTGTAGATATCTACCTATTGTAGATATTTATTGATATATAAACTTAAGCAAACAGCGCATAGTATATAAGTGAGTAATTTCCTAACTTTTTCTGTTTTCTATCACACCAGAACGTTTAAATATTTCTTGAATATAGCATTTTCTCATATGTCTTGTAATCGAGAAACTTTGTCCAACCATTTATAAGATAAAATCCACATGGCCATTTTCTTTCTTCATCCTGAAAAAGTTGCTTTGGTCTACCCTCGTTAATCGTCAGCGTTGGATTTCGGACATGATCAGATATGGCTGACCTAGGTACATTAAACTCTCTCCAAGTTGCACCTTTGCAAATAAACAGAAAATTGTTTGTATCTACGCAACATCACTATAATTTCTCTCGCGAACACCAAAAGTAGGTATCACCGGTGAAATAATAACGTGATATAACACCGAAACCAACAATTATCCTCTGTGTTATGACTGAAAAGTAGTATGTATATCATTGCAAGTTAACTGATTGCATTTACTATCGATAAGTTCAAATAATATGAAGACCATTTGCAGTGATTGTCAACACAAATTTGAAAACATGTAATAAGTGAAATTATTTTTAGGTAGATCCACTTGTCTCAAACTTATGTCACCTTATTCCCCCACCATTTCATATGTGCGTTTTTCGACCCTGATTGCTTTGATCTTTTTCCTCTTTTCTTTTCTATTACCACCAAAAAAGACTCCAAGTCTAAGTAAGATATATATAACCATTAACGTTGCAGTATTTTGATGCATACATGCTTTAAGGGAGGTAACTAAATCAAAAGTATTCAATATAGTTAGGACAGTTGTCTATCCTATACCTGTGCTAATGTACAGCTCATTCAGGTCGAATAGTTTTGTTTAAGTCGTGGTATATTTTTTCTTACATAATTATGTATACACATAAATATATTACGTTTCTGGCATATTATCCTTAATGGACTGTACATGTATGTCCTTTGCTACAAACGTACCATTACTGAGTAAATGCCTTTCTGTAATTGTATGTTTGTACTATGCCAATGTGTGATATTTATGTATGAATGTAAAAAGAGAACAAAAATAAATTATAAAAAAATGATCTTCATTTGATTGTTCTAAATGCAATCAGAATAATTAAAATGATAGTAGAAGTAAATATATAAATGAAACCTCCAAAAAATAAATTACAGTTATCTTACTTAAAAAAGACAGTAAAAATGTCAATGTACAAGGTCCTATAAAAAGACAACTTCAAAAATAATCAGGAACTGGAGTCGTTACCTACTGCGCTGAGGTGACATCGGCTATATATACTATACTCACGATGAAGTCGTGAGTAAATTAATTATACTCTAAATTCTTTTAACCTTAAAACAAAATACATAAACAAATAAGTAACAAGTGTAGGATTAAGGCTTGTATTTGGCAGCAAATATATACAAATTATGGCGGAGTTAATTCAGCATTCCAGAAATGTTGATCCTTGAAATACCGGTATGTTGACCTTTTGGCTTGGATGAATACCTGTGAGACTCCGGAAACTGAAACGATACTGACACGCAATTGTGGAAGTGTATATTTCACAATCAAAATGATTTCCGTTGTCTAATCCACTTCTTGTGCAGTGCTGAAAGAACAAAAAATGGTTATTCGGCTGAACTACATGTACGTCGATTACCTGAAAGGCGAGAATATCGATTGAACTCAATAAATCTTTCAACCCTCGGGTGGGGCGGTGGAAATACCTTTATATTTTGCTGCCAGAACAACTTGCCCCGAGTGGTAATTAAGCCTGAGCAAAACTTATATATAACCGTGTTCGATACACGCACAAGTCTCACTAATACTGATCACTGAAGTACAACACATTCTACAACCTAAAACAAGTAAAACAGGTTAATATCACAGATGCTTGGGGTGTGGACTCGTCACCCAATCTAATACTTGTCCCATGTTGTACGGAACATATATAAATACAAGATTTGAAACAACTCTATTCCTTCTATCACATCTTAGGGATAGGGTTTATGTCATTTCTAAAAATAGTTAACTATAGGCACCCGGCTACGCTGTTGTACGATCGTGTAAAAAAGGTACCAGTCGTTTTCATAAGTTGGTCGGCACAGTCAATTATGCGTCGTTGAGGGTTTGATATTAGCTTATACATATATAGTTAAGACATTTTTGTAAAGAATGCGTACACAGAAACATGCATGTTTTGATCGTCCCATAATGTCATTTTTCCGTTAATTATTATTTTACAGCGGAAAACGCTAAAAACGATTGAAGTTTCAAAATCTGCACTGTAAACTAAATGGTACCCCGCGCATACTATGTGATAAACTGCGATTCGGGAAAGCCATTTTTAAAACGTCCTATATATAGTAGATAGTGACATAAGTGTTTATTCTCGAAATTATCTAAATCCAACAGTAGTCGATGCAGTTTGGAGTGGGATTTGATTCAGACAATCGTTTTGAGTTTGTAAAACCGGGTGAGTTATTCCTTGTTTACACTAGTGCCTAAATATGCGATTCGAGTTTTCAGTTGTTTCAATTTTTGTATTTATATGTTCCGTACAACATTGGACCAGTATTAGATAACGTGTTTTCCGGATAAACTATTCTGTTGCGTTCTTGTAAAATCATCCTATATCTATATGAGTTAAGGTTAAGCAAAAACAATATGAACTTACAAAGAAAATAAAACACAGAAACTATAATCATACTTTCAATTCAGAATAGTAGTTTAAATGATAATGTTATATACTGTTTTGAAAAGCGAACGACAAATTTAACATGATTTCACGCTAGTATAATTTTAATCTTGTCACACACGACCATGAGCAAATGTGCTTAATTGCATCAGTTGTACATAAAAACACATGTTTTAGTTTCGTCATTATAAAACAGAGGTATTTCATACATTATGTGACAGCGAAAAAGTTGGCAAATGCCAAATCAATACATTTTTATCATGGTCACTTACAATTGTCAGAGTTCTACATATTTTTAGTTCCGTCTTTAGTCTTATTAGTTAATTTTTGTTACCAGAATGAAAGGAAGCGTCCTTAGAAACGGAATATTAGTGTGGTTGATTAGTCGATAAGACATGTGTAACGAACGAACGAACGAAAGAATAATGGTAGGATTAAAAGCCCATGTTTAGATGGTAACGGCTAGACATTTATCCTTTACAGCTCTTTGTAAACCAATACATGACAAATGTAGCAATATTTCGTCAAAATAAGACAACGCAAAATTTAATTAGGGACGGTGTTAAGGACAAAACAATAACACTTTGTTTACTACAGAAACATCGAAGAAGTTATATCGAACATGCGCAAAAGGTACGTCTCGTTACCTATTGGTAAATGGTACGCCTGTGAACGTCTCATAGATCTTACTGTATATGCATAATGTATATTACCGATGCACACAACTTTAACATTTGAACATGCAACGGCTTTTATGTTATGTTAGAAAATGATATTTTGAAAACAAATAATTATCGGACCTGATTTCCTGTTGTGGATTAAAGAGATAACTAAAAGCCATGTTTACTTGAAAGGAATTGGTCAGCAAACATGTATGACCTGTGCAGAACTGTACGTAAAGTAGAAATATTGTTTATTGTAAACATAGTCGTTGCTGTTTTTGGAACAGTTTGTTGCCTACAATTTGAAATTAACGGTGTAAAAATTAGATATAAGGTGACGAAATACGACACGTGTAACATGTCACCGGTTAACAGAAGGCTCGTAACACTACCAAGTGTGTCAGTAAGTGAGTGCGTCTATCAGTGTGCAATAAGTCCAAAATGTGAAGGTCTTAACTACAGAAGAAAGTTCAAGCGTTGCGACTTGGTTTCTGAAAATGGTGATCTGGAAACGTTCCCTCATTGCTGGTTTATCAAGCGCAGTGACATTGTTGTTGGAAATGTAAGTACAAATCGTCCGCTCAAAGGCAAATTTTATATACGATATTAGACAATTACAATTTTCGTTTTTCAGTCTTACATTTTGAGCAAAGATACAGCTGATTTTGTTTTAAATTGTAACTTCTTTATCGCAAGCACTGTTTTTGCAGGTTTACTTATTCACAATCGTGTAACATCAACACAGCTACTGTTATAAAATAATTTACTAATATCAAAATTGTTGTTGTACAATGTTAATTCATTGTTTCAACCTTCAAATACATAAAACTATTAAACGCTAATTCAACAGCTCAGCCTTAATGAAGTGTTGAATAACATTGTTTATTCTCGTTCGTTTTACATGTACTGACTATCAGATGCCATCCAGTATTGACAACTATTAGATTGAGACAAGGAGAGCGACCGACCATAAAAACGTATTTTTGTTCTGATAAACTGTGTCTCATATACTTTACATATTTAAACTTTAAACTGGCTTAGCTTTAAACTTTACAAAATGTTCCTAAAATAACCGAGAAATAATAAGAAGCGGCGTATTTCTGTTATTGACAAAGGTAATTGAACATACATCTAACAATATAAATGGTAAGAATGAAACCGCTATAGGTAGATATCCATTAAAAATTGTAAATCTAAAATATCTAAGAAACTAAATTATGTTTTTTTTTTCTGTAATTCGACTAATGTTCATAAATAGTCCATACCAACTCGGACAGTTTTAATCAAAATTTCTTATGTTGAAAGTTTCCATCTTAGTTTTAAACCAATACCGATTAAGTAATTTTAAACGGTTCAGTAAAATCAAGCATTCCAGTGATCATTTACTGTTATATAGGGAATACCTACAAGTCATGCATGAGAAGTGCAAGTATTAATTTAAAATAGTTTTAATTTAAGATCAAGCCAATAGTGGTGACAACTCATACGTAAAACATAAGAGGCCTTTATTTATTTAAAAAGAAGCTATTTTTATTACATATTGCGTAGTTTTCCGTTGTAAAAGATGATGACAATGTAACAGAACGAACTTTGAACATCTAGCACGGGCTTCAAAAGTGGATGGCATTATAAATTGAGGTATGCAGTAAAGCGTGTCATGCGCTCAAAACTGGCTGTTTTATTTACTGGATGAAACCTACGTAATTCTTGTGCATAGAATGTCAATATGTTAAAACACGATGCTACATGTAACGTAATGATACTGCACTTAACTCGAAATTGCATTCGTATATATGGGTTTTTCTTGCATGCACCCATTTGCGATCATCTGACATATTATTATCGTTATCAACAGGCTCTCATTTGTTGGTTCGGACGCCCATTATAGTCTCTTTGCGTATTTGTCCATCGTATTCAGATTGATAGAAAACAATATCTTTAATTTAATTTACATGTAAATGTTTTTCTTGAAGTCCCAATGTGGTGAGGAATGTGGTGGAGAATGTGATGGAAACGGAAAATGCATTTCGAAAGGTGAACAATTGTCAATAGTTTTGCTAATATCTTAGACGTACAGAAGAAAAATAAAAGATATGTTACATGCGAAAGAAACATAATTTGTTATCTTAAGCGAAGGACAAACCGATCTACCGATATATCATAGTCTAAAATATAACCAAAACGTTGAAAATACTGTTGTAAATACATACAAAAGTTGACTCACGAAATCTATTAAATATATCAATCTATTCAGAAATCAGTAAAAAGTATTACATACAAATATAATTGCTGAGGTACTGTGAGACAAATGATCAGCAGCATTATACAGTCAGGAAAGAAGTTTCAAGAAAGTCTAACGAGTCGTACTACAGGAAAACGCCGACAACAGATAGACATACCACAGTAGGAATATTGTCTTTATATACCTATTATTTCTTAAAAAATGCGAAATAGTTTCTTAACTTACTTTACTTTTTATTCCTAGTTTACTTGGAATGTGGTTATCCAGAAGTACCTTACGGAAGACCTGCGGGAAACATGTTTGCTGTCGGCGATACACAGGTCGTTGAATGTGACAGTGGCTTTAGTATTCAGGGTTCTAAGAAATTTAAGTGTTTGGAAAACGGAACATGGGATAATGTTCCAGAGTGTCGGAAAGGTAAGATAAATGAACTACATAACAGTTGGGTTATTTTAACATGCCAGGTCAGCATACACCTCTTGCAACTGTGTCATTGAATAACTCATATGTGTCTCGAACAGAATAAAAAAAGTAAAGAGAAGAGTTGGAAGGTAAAGAAATGAATACTAAGAAAATGGACAATTCTAAATATGTTAGACAATTCTAACTACGTTCCGGGGGTATTGAACTGGTTTTTGCTTCTTCATCACAAGTAAAGCCGTCAATTCTAACAAAAACTTCGTATATAGAATACATTCAATACGAGATCGATAGAACTTCAACCTTTGTTTAAGACATTTTTGAATATAATTTATTGAAAACGAATGCATTTGAAACCGTGCATTTGGATTTCGAAATGACTGTAGGAAGAACTGTAAAACTTTTGAAAGGGTTGACCCAATACTTCAAACTTATTTCACAAATCTTGGATTAAGGTTACTGTTTTGAAAATAGAACCACTGTTACTAAAAATACCTCCAACAAACCAAGTTTTTTGGTCTGAAAGGGTATATTAAAGAAAGTCTTTCGTTCGGAATATTGTGGAATTTTAGCAAAATAAAACAAAACCTATAGTTTATATGGCAAATTTAAGGCTATCATGTGACTTCGTTTAAGGCCAAACTGTTATCCATTACCTCGAAGTATATAGTCATATTCACTCATTTCTTGGGTGATAAATTCAACACTGCTTTCTCACCTAATCTGTATTGTCCAAATCCTGTGGTTTCTCCCATGTCTTTTTATCAGGAAACCCAATGAACAGTGTCGGTCGTTTTTTCCAACCTGCGTTGTTTAAATTAGACTTGTCAAAACCTTTGTCGAATTTTCCGTTGTCGGATGTACGCTTGATATGTCTGCTTGTTTCCTTGCTCTGTTTAGAAGGACCTCCGCGTCCCGGGTTTTTTATTATTTTGATCTGGTGAAGATTGTTTGCTAATAGTGCCTTACTTTGACGAAATTGGAGATGTTCGATCATGCCCATTTGTTCTAGTTTTCGGGTTTAATTTTATGTGATGTTGCTTATGTTCAATCTTCTGTGTTTAGATGCAGAGCCACGCTTTTTATTGCTCTGGTTTGTTTATTCGTTTTCTTTCTGCTTTGTTATCTTCAGTTATTATGATGGCATCTTGTCTGTCATTTACAATAAATTTAAGTTTTCTCTGGTGTTTGTAAATAAGCTTCTCTTCTTTGTTCATATATATAAGCATTATATTTCAAGAGATCTTCAATTATTGTCGATAACATTGTGATATCCGTATATGATCACGAATTATATCACAAATATCATTGCTAACCTTTGCCAGTAGCTCGCCGACCGAATTTTGCAGTTCAAATCTTAGTCCTTTCAGAATTCCTTTTTCTCTTCTGCAATTTTGCGTTGGATATGCATTTCATAAATTTTCCACTAAATGCCCGAGTTGTCATATACGTGGATCTCCAGACGCCATGTTTTTGACTTCAAGGTATAATTTAAATAGTAAGTTCAACAACAACAGCACGTCTTTACAATATAATTATTTCATATGTCTATTACACGTTCTTCACGATGACATTTATAAACAAAATAAAAACGGACGTGACGCAACGTCGTTAGTAAGAGCATAATCACGTCAAATTGCGGGTAAAAAGTATATGATATATATCAAACACACGGTGACATAAGTATATATTTATGTATACTAATCAACCTGTTATGAGCTGTTATGTTAAGATTGTTTTGAAGATCGTAAATACAAAAAAAAAATTGGTGAAGCGTCATGGTTAGGTCAGGAACTGTGTTAGACATTAACCAATATCATTAACAATTACAGTCTGTAAACATTTTTCTTCATTAGGTACTTTTAGTTTTTTGCTGAATTTATAATAACATGTATATAGTAAAAGAGTATTTGTTGTTTCTTTACGTACGGTCACCATACTTCAAAACACGTTAGAAGTTCGATGGTTTATCCATTTGAACATTTTACTAGATACTGAGTTCCACACCGGGTACAGAATAAAAATGGAGGCATATTATTTCATAAAAGTCTAGACATACTTTTGACTCACACTAAATAACGTAAAAGGAAGACATACTTGCACCGAGTCAAGTACACACAGTTAACTGTAAATCAGATGAAAATTTATCCACCTCTTGAATAATTTCTTCTCACTTTCTTTTTATCCCATGACTTTCATTATATTCTCCCTTTTTAGAACATTTCAAGATAAATACTACATTTCACACCTAACTCACAGAACAAGGCCTGCTTTTGTGTAATTTCCTACAATATAAATACATTGTCGTAACATGAATATGTCAGCACCCAATTAAGATAGAGTCACAAAATTAATTGGTAATTAAATACCATCGGTATGCAGGTCTGGTTTGTGTATTTTTGAAGGACCCAAATTCCAGACATGAAACTGATACATGTGTCAGAAAAAGGAGGGAAATTATCACAGCAGTTCAAAACACAATACAATGTATATGCATGTAGTTGATGAAGAATAAAGTTTATATTTAAAGCATTGCAGAAACAGACATGTATTGTTTATATCAAAAGAGAAAAAAAGGAGCTATTTGTGTTAGTTTAATGTTCTTGACACGGATTTGAAAATTCATAGCGATGATAACACAGGATGATGTAAATTATAGACCATCAAGAAAAAATAAAATGGAGAAATTACTAAAATCAAAAGTAAAATCAATCTAAAAGGCTCATTCTTGGATAATAATGGATCATAATATATAATGAGCCAGGATAATACTAACTGACCCTGCAGGTGCGATCCTTGCAGTGGTTTAGTAAGGATTCTTCGTCTAAGTCACATAAACATTTTAATTTGTTATACCAACACTGTTTATTGTTTGCCTTATTGTATCTGCATACTCATGGGCTCAGTGACTAAGAAATAGACTACCTGAACCTAGAAATAGTATCATACAACAAAAAATTATTATAGAAAATACTGAACTGTTATATAGACAGAAGGGGTTTTTGAAGTACAGTACGGACGAATGGGGGAAGAACAAAACATTTGAACTGCAAGGGAAGTTATGTCCTGCTGTGTACTTTTGCAAGTTAGACATTTACACCAAAATTAGAAAGTTCACCTTGAATAGATTTCAGCACAAAAACATATATTTATGATTGTTATCTAGTGACCTTTACTTATTAAGGTCTTGAATAACTTAATGATTCATGTTAATGAAGGATATTCTCATTTTATGGAAATAAACTTTCATCAAGGTTAGTAAACTGTTTTTGTTCTGTAATGCATGCCACTGATCTCAAGTGTATAAACATCACCACGTGGCTTTGTTTATAAACACAGACTTTATCAGCAATTAGCCACACCTCCCGGGAAATTCAAATCTGAGATCGTCTGCTTGACAGTTTGATTTTTTTTCTCAAAGTCACTTTTAGAAGTGATATGAAATTAAGATTTTTGGATTAACTGTTTTGAAATGGCACAGCTTACCTTTGTAACAAATTTCAAAGGAAACAGTTCTGTAACTTTGTCAAAATTTAAGAAAAAGGGTCTCTGATCTGAAACATGTTTGAAAATATTGAAAAACCTGCCCCAGCGCCATCTAGTGGTTTATATAGTCCTGTTGCCCCTTTAAATACCGATATTAAGAACACATTTAAATTGTTAGAACTGTCTCTCCGTTTACTTTTTCAGCTTAAAAAAGGGGGTACAGTAGTCGGAACGTAACAGTTGTCAAAATTTGCGTATATCGTGCGTGTAACGTGCGTATAACGTGCGTGCGCTCATCGTGTATTTTTTCAATCGTACATCGTGTATCATATCGTATCATTCATCGTGCAACGTGCACCATATACTATACACGATAAATGATTCACGGTACACGATGCACGATAGGCATATACGGTATACGATTCGATGTTTTATTCAGTCGTGAATTGTTTGACTATGTGTATATCTCCGCAAATGGAAACAAAGTGCTGATTTCACATTGTATTATTTTTCATTCGTCAATGCCATACGGGTTATAATGACTTCCGGTACAGGTCAAAGACAGTTTACACCTAAAAAACGAAATTTAATTGTATTTTATCGACGGAAAGGACATAATTTCTACTCAATATCTAAACTGTTATTGTCACGGCATTCTCCTAACTGCAGTCGACAAGGTATAAGGACATTCATTAGGACTTGTAAGAGGACAGGGAACATCAACTACTTTCGAAATGAACAGGGTAGGGTATTTTCGCATATCTATTTTTCTATCTTAATGCCGTTCGTTTTTACATGACAGATAGCATGCAATATGAGCTGCACACAATTAAAAATTGCAATCTCATATTATTGCAACAGTACACTGAGCTGTAAGCCATACCTGCTACAACAAATGAAAATATATGCCTATTTTTTAATTCCATGTCTGCACCGAAACACCATGAAATGAATGACGCGAATTTACTTAAAGACTATGAATGATTTATTGAAAAGAAATCATGTTGGCTGTCAAAAAAACAAATGGGCAGTGTCTTTCGTGTAGTGGTGCTTTAAAGAAACGTGTAGACAGCAATTACCTTCAATTTTTCGCCTACTTTCTCGCACCTCAGGATCAATATTCTGCCGAAGTCATATGTGTATACCCACATGTGCTCAATTTTGACACTTACTTTTAAAATATTTCGCACCGAGGTAAACTGTGCACATTTGAAACTTACAAAAGTCTTTTTTCTATTCTTTAATTAATTGGTCTTATTGATTTTGTCTCATTAAACGGACAACAAATTGTTATGGAGAAACAAAACAAACAGAGTTGGTAAAACAAAAAAAACAATCAAAATTTAAGAAAAATGTAAAAATTCCAAAGTAATCGTATAACGTGTACTCCGTCTATCGTGTAGCGTGCAGCGTGCGCTTCGTATATCGTTCATATCGTGCATCGTTCTGAATCATGTACCGTGTATTTACCGAACGTGCAACGTGCGTGTATCGTGCGTACATCGTGCTTGTGTCGTGCACTCAGTGTGACATCTGTTACGTTCCGACTACTGTATGTCTAAACAAATTTGAAGTAGAATTAATACTAGATATAAAAAATAGTGAAAAAGTACAGAACTCTTAAAACTAGGCACAAATTCAAAGTCAGGCAGGCCTAGTATCATACTGTATAATGAATATATAATGGCAAACGTGTATATTAAAATGAAACTCAATTTGATATATAAAATAAACACTTCCTCTGATATGGTCAACAAAGCACAGACCTTTTTACACTATCTATCGGACTAGGTGCTTGAAACATTCTAGCCAATATCAAGTCGGAAAATCCGTACATCGGTTTAGATACATGACCGTATTATTTAAGTTATTTTGAAATATACGATAAATCATCATACACAAAACAAATACAAATGTAACAGTGCAGAGTCAAAAATATACTCGATTTGAATTTCAACAAAAGATGCATTTGATTCTTTTAAGGTATATTGCATCTAATTTCAAAGCCAGAAATGTATCAGAATTGTCAATGCATATTTAAGGTAGTAGACCCCTAATGGGCATCAATTCAAATCATTATAGGCTTAATATTTTCTTAATTTGTATCATTTCCTGGATTTAAAAACAAATTTTGAAAGAATTTTACCGTGAAAAAAAAAGTTATATGGTTTTGAATAACCCTACCCCCATTTTGGAATTATTCACAAAATGACATCACACAAGAGATAAGAAAATACATGTATTTCATTTATTATTCAAAACTTTGGTACAGATTTGGTATCAGAGTAACAAGAACTATGTTTTCTTTGAGAAATTACACGCATTTTACTATATAATCAACAAGTTTTATAAAAATTTTATGAAATAATCAGATAGTATTACAATTTTCATGTACTTTTTTGGCCATGTTCAATTTTGAACATCAAAGTTTTTAGGAAAATTAAACTTTTTATAGAAATGGGGCATGACTTTTTGTATATTTAAAATTATCTGTAACATTTTGGGAACAGCATGCCAAAAATTCGCAATGTTTCACCGTCTCTATTTAAAACATTTTGATTTTGAAAATCTCCATCGACGATTTTAGACGTGTCTGCAAGTAATAAAATCTTCAAATAAGCTAATACTAATTCATAAAAAAATATTTTATTTCTTTTTAGTCTAAAAACAATATAAACATATGAAGAAAAGTGCAAAATAATGAAAACAAAGAAGAAAAAGTAAAAAAAATGTTGGTTCCGGCTGGATTCGAACCTACGCCCCCAAAAACCTCAAAAGATCTTCAGTCCAATGCTTAACAACCTAGGCTAGCGCATTAAAATTGAAGAGTTTCAAGTGGAGTTTTTTATTAGGGGTGTACTACCTTAAGTGTTTTTTATTTCTGAATGTCCAAAGCACAGACACAAATACGTTTTTCAAGTGATACTATAATGATATTTCTGAAAGTCAAATTTAAAATTAAAGCAAAGTTCATGTTTTGGCGTCCTTGCATGCCATAACTATAAACTATAAACTTCTAAAAACAAAGAAATGTGTTTTGAATTGTCCTGACAGTCTTATTCATAGAGCTGATTCAGTCTATAATCATATAGGTACCTGTTAGATAGCCTTGGCATTTTATATTTTTTAAATACTGCCATGAATTTTAGAATTATGCTTGCATTATCATACTTGCAGTCATAGTAAAGTTAAAGATTTAATATTTGTTGATAGAATGCAACTCAACAGACCTACTTGACTTTCACAACGCTGATGTCCAACCCTTCGAAAATTCTTCTGGATCATATGCACATGTTAAATGTCATGGAGATTATGTATCTAACGGAACAGAAAATGCAGCCAATAAAATTTCAGAAGAAACAGTCAGTTGTGCTGACAATGGAACATGGATTCCTAACATTGACTGCATTTACATTGACAGTAAGTTATAATAGTTGCTTTAATGTTGTTTTTAGGACACAAAGCGTTTCGATGATATAACATTACATTCAATGAGAGCGTTGAACAAATCATGTTGTGTCACGTTATTGAGGTCAAAAACTTAACTGGCCCCAGATTACTTGGATGAATATTTTGTTCCTCAAAATTATGTGCATACATACAAAACAAGACTGTAATTGTCTTATAAAAGTCAAAGGGACTGGTTCAAATTTATAAGTTTCATTGGTTCCAAACTTGGGAACAAACTTCCTGTTGATATCACTTGAATTAACACATTTCAGGGATTTAAGGATGCCATCAAATGCCATCCTTATGCCATCAAAAGTCACTAAGTGTATAATATTCAATATTTGGTTTTAACAATTTTATTTTACTGTTTACTGTTTAGTATATAGGTTTCGGCTCAGGAATGTTGTCGTATTTTTTTTATAGATGTTTATTTTCTCCATTACATGTGGTTTCATTACATATTTATAAGCACAATTTAAACAGTGTTTCGACTGATACTTATATCAATTTTACAGGTAGTTATTTTGTATATGATCAAGTCTTTCAATACTATAAGTAACAATGTAATAAACTCTGTGATAATGTAATGCGATATGCTATTGTGATAATTCTATTATGTAATATTTGAATGTTTGTAATTAGTAAGATGTTTTAATAATTGCCTCTCTATGGTATGCTACAACGGAAAAAAAAGTGTGCTCTTTATTGTGTTATTCTTTGTATTGAAAGCATGCCACAGTTTTTCTATTGCATAGCATAGTATGTGATACTTTTTATTGTTTTATGCTAAGGTCTATCCATGCACCGATCTACCAATTCATGCATCCACCCATGCATCCATCCGTTAATAAATCCATCGAACCATCTTTGAAACAAATACTGTTGTACCTTTGATGTTTTTAAGATCTTTTCAATGTCGCCTGGAATAGAGCAACATCTCAGAGTTCGAACTACAGTGATTCTTCAGTGTCAGCTAAAGCAGTAGATGGTATATGGAACCCCTATTACCATAATCAATCTTGCAGCCACACCCAAGTTAACATTGAAGAAAAAGCATGGTGGGAAGTGGATTTGAAACAAGTTTATGTTATTCGGAAAGTAAAAATATTGAACCGTGCATCAGGTAAAGTATATAGTAAAAAGTAGAATAGGACGCGCATGTGTCAATTTCAGAATAAAAGGAATTCAATTTAATCGCATTTGTATGGCTAACGGAGGTTTATTTGACAATGGTTTATCCATTGTCTGTATCATCAGATATAAGTCCACGTTGAAACAATTAATGAAAAACTTTTAAAATACTATGTTCCTATTTGATTAATTTATTATTTGGAAAATGCGCAGGGGGAACTTTTTATCTGTTATGCCCGCTGCAGCAAAGTAGAAAATATTCTTCTGTATATGGAAACAGGAGAACTGTATTCTGTAAGTTTTAATTTGTATAAATAAAGACAATATTTGAGCACGAACATAAAACTTGTAAAGCCTTTGAGATGCGCAGTGCAGTTTCAGCTCATAAAAATTAAGTGCAATATGTCGTTCTCCGACATTTAATTAAATTCATGCCACATGAAAGAAACATAAAATTTGCTTGTTTAAACCAATGAAATTTTTAGTCATGCACTAGTGATAATATATACTTTTTATTGTTTTGCTATACTTGGTTTTTAAAATTTCTTATTTGAAGAATTCTTTCAGCTGTCGCTCACCATAAATTGAGACAAGTACAATGTTTTTTTTCCAGCTATCACAGCTAGCAAATTGAGACAAGTAACAGTCACCATCGGTAATCTCACAAACCCAACGGATGCTTGCGCTGTTTACGTCGGACCTGCTGTCCCTAGTGAAAAGGTTGAACTCATATGTGAAAGACCAATCAGTGGACAGTTTGTAAGATTAAGTAAAAATAATACTGGCATTTCGAACAACCTTGCATTATGTGAAGTTGGCATTTATGAACAATAGTATTTTAGGTACATTTAGATGTTTGTTCATTCAAACCTATCGTAACGGCATAAGTTTGGATGCTTGTTTGAACAATTTTAATTATTGTCAGGGAATGAAAATATAGGAAGTTTCGACGGACTAGCTGACATACAAACAAAGAGGGTTACTGGCATGACTGAGATTGGAGATTGCCTTTGATTAGCATAATTTCCTATCTGTTTCTCAATACCTTTTGTTAGAATTATATTTGTCTAGCATGGTTGATAAATTTGTAAAAAGACGTCACGAACAAAAATGTTAAAATGCTTCAATTGTAGTGTTATAACAGATCGGCAGTAGTACCGGTCAAAAGATTTAGTGAAGTCTTTTGATAACGTATATCTGTCACAATTGTCGACATATACAGTATTTAAGGTTGACTATGTCATTACATAGAAAAGAGCTTGCCAAACGCACAAGCAGTCGGGCTTACTGTAGCAGCAGCAGGCAAACATACACACAAAAATAAAACAGAAATAGACAAACAGGCATCAAGTAGCAAAAGCGCAAAAGACACATAAATAGACATTGACTGACAAACCTTTAGCGATGGTTAGGTTAATTGTTTGCCTGTTTATGACTGAAATACATTTGAAAACGGGCGTTTAACTCCAAACTAAGCAAACCAAACAATTACCGCATGTTCGATTATTACTAGACTTTAGGGATACATCAGAATCAATGGGTGATGCACATATCGTCATCGTGTTCCAGCTCAGTGATTTTCTACAGCAGTACGGCTTTTTGATTATTTCAACATTTAATGCTTGTACAATGAATTTCTACATAAGCGCTTGTTGGAGATAGGAAGCCTCTCTATCAAGTAGATATGCCGTCATGTTCAGTTCACTGTCTTTTCATAATGATGACTTTTTCAGCACACCCTTTCAGGGCTGCAAAATCTACGGTTTTAGTCTGGAGGTCTCCGGCTTCTCTTTCCATCCTTCGTCTTACCGGCTTTTCGTTTGAACTCTCTGACTTTTATCAAATCTGTTTGTTGAGCTTATTTATTTTCTAATTATTTGTCTAACATATTCCATTTCAAGCATACAACATGTGTATGTAGCATTGTAGTGTCAGGATTGTCCAGTGTGTTAATCGCATCAAACAGCAGGGTTGTGTCATATGAAACTA
This sequence comes from Saxidomus purpurata, assembly GCA_022818135.1. NCBI lineage: Eukaryota > Metazoa > Mollusca > Bivalvia > Venerida > Veneridae > Saxidomus > Saxidomus purpurata. Next base: position 39,958,071 of record JAFMSR010000015.1, read on the forward strand.
TCTGTCATTGGAGAGACTGTTAATGGCATATCAACGGTATATTATCTGTCCTGGTGTCACAAGTGAAGCTCGGTACTAATAAAAAAGAGCAAGACCAGGGACTGCATCCCTATCGAAGGGGCCTCGGTGGCCATGTGGTTATGGTCATTAATTTTAAATCAGGAAAGATGTATGTCCTTAGGACGAATGACCTCAGCAAACTGACGGCCCTATTTCGAGTGTGATGTTCTTTGGGTAATCTATTTACGAATACACGATCCTGCACTATTTAAAGCAAACAAACCAAACAGTAACACCTCGGAAAGGCATACCACCGCTGAACCCAATCCATATAAACAATGAAGCTATGCACTGTCAATAGCATGTTCAGTTTATTTATCCTCTACATGTACAAGTGACGTAAAGGTCCATATTCGAATCACGTATATATCTAGAACATGGAGAAAAAGGTACTTGTTCACTCTGTGTGCAAATGAGAAAAGAACTTTGTAATATTATACCAGACGATCTTCACTCTTGTCGTATTATGCAAGTGACTATCAGTGTTTATATTGGTTAGTGTTTGAGCAAGCACGCAGTATAAACATACATGCAAGTCACAATTGTATTGGCCAGTGACCAATATCTATGGATCGACTAAAACGAACTAGAAGAGCGCAAACAATTCATTGCTGTTTTTGGCTAGATTTGCCAAATATGAATCACATAAAACGAGCAAGAGTACTTTATTCCCGATCAAGTCAGTGTAGTTATAACTCTGTTATCATATTCGTCCACTAAGATTTGTTTTTATTTCAATTACAAATGACAAAAGTATTTTCAAAATAAACAAGCAATCGGTATGCTGATGACGTCAAAGTTTTCTTAAAATAACGACGCGCTATTTATAAAACCCGTATTTGACATACATACAATACTGATTAATTGTACCTGATTGATTCTTGATATAAATTTTGTCGGTAAATAAGATACCGTAATTTAGGACCGTAGGGCACGGGCCATACCGCATGATTAAAAACAAAAATAATATCAAACAGGGAATGCCACGTACCAAAAACGCAGCCTCCCCAAAAAGAGCCGCATTACATTACTAATTAGAGACGAAGCGGTTCTTCGTTAACACTTCAGTATAGATAACTAATAAAGCGCACTGAGCAAAACCAAATCATGTGATCATACTGGAACCAAGTTCGGGAAATTGGTATCAAGCTTGCTTTATATATACACGTATACAGTCACAAAGTGAACTCTGGAACTATTAAACTACATGGAATTTGATGAAAAAAAATTGACACATGAACTTGCTCTATAATAACTAGTTCTTTTTAACTTATATTCACACCGGCCTTCATCCAGAAAAGGCATGCGTCATCTCAGCACTACGTGAAACATAGATTCATGAAATCTCCGGGGTTTTTTCATGGGTATATGACAGCCCTGCACTTTGATTTAGAATTCCAATGTTATCACTCAAAAACTCCTAGGAATATGTATTAATAACACACTTTCATGGAAATATCAAATATCAAAAGTATGTAGTAAACTTAACTCAAAAGTAGCATTATTAAAACATATTATATACTTCTTGTCTGAGGACATGAAGCGAATGTATTATAACGCATATATTATGCCATTATTTGACTATTGTTGTACTGTGTGGGGAAAGGGAATAAATTGCAAATCGGATATTAATAAAATAACGAAAATTCAAAAGAGAGCGGCTAGAATTATATTAAATAAACCATTACGAACTAACTCATGTGATATGTTCAGAGAATTAAAATGGCTTTCGTTTGAAAATAGATGTAATTATCACATGGGGCTATTTATTTACAAGTGTAAAAATAGGCAAGTTCCAAATTATATTTCAAATCTTATAACTTGTTCAACCAATAGCAGAAACTACGTTCAACTGAACGCTTGATATTGTTCCACCGGAACCAAGCAGTTTATTTAAAAGTATTCATCGACCAGGGGGGCAAAAATAGGGGGAACCACACCACCAAGTATCAGAAATTGTTCAACAAAACACAACTACAAAAACATGCGTTAGACGAACGGACCAAAGCAGAACGTTTATCGTGTATGCATCGACGTTTTATAGTGCTGCGTATTAATCTTTTGTCAGTTACTTGAATGTTTTCTTACTGTTACATTTGTGATGCTATTGTGTACTTGCCATTGAATTTAAAATCTAAAATTAAGGAGTGTTTGTCGGGTGTACATGAATCATATGTTTGTTTCTGGCATGTGTGTTTTTAATTATGTGTTTATTCCACTTGATAGTTTTGTATTTGCTTTATTTTCTTTTTAGTTTTATCGATGGCCACATTGTAAATAAGAATATGTAATTTGTTACAAACTTAATGTGTAATACCTTCGTAAAATAAAGAAGTTATTATTATTATTATTATTATTATTAGTCTGTATAAAACACATGTAATGAAACACTTAGGCGGGTGCTATTGGTAACTGTGTTGAATTTCTTGTTTATAATAAAACGATATAATCAAATGTACATAATCTTCTAGCCTGGTCACCAGGCACTGAAATATCCCCTTACTTATTATTATTTCACTGTTTTGTTCTAGAGCCAGTCTACTATCCGGCGCCGATAAAACTGCCCCAGTATACAAAGCAAAATCATATAAAATAGACTGAAAATAGTGCATGAAATATAGTATATTAAAAAAACATAAATTCTATCAGACTAGTAACTAGTCTAATAATCTTCTTGATACAATATACGGAACATTCGCGCAAAGTAATTTCAAAATCCTGCACGTTAAAAAGAGACTGCAGACAAGAAATTTAACCACAATGATTTTTACCCTCTGAGTTTGGACTTCAACATGAACTGAGCCGGCTGCACATTGTCTTGATATCTTAAAAAAAACATCCAATGCGTTATGCCACAAGAAAACAACTATGTCCCTATATGCTCACACGAGAACCCAAACGTGTTTGGAATTCAAACCATTTTGGAGCTTGCATGCAGATTGTTTTCTATTTGATCAGTGTTAATGGGAATGGATCCCGTGAGAAAACTTGAAGAAAGCTAAGAAAGTAATCCATTCTTATATGAAATGAAAATTTAATGCTGCACATACTGTAATAGGATCACTATCATTTTAAATACTGCAATAATCGTCTTTTTCTATATTGATTATTCAGAAATACATTTAAAATCAATTTTAAAGCATTTCCGACCCAATCAAATGTATTTCCACTCTGCTTTACACATTTAAACACAACAAAACAAAACAAATTCGAATGCATTTCTTTTGCTGCATTAAATATGCACATGCACATGTAGTAATATATTTTGTTGAAATGGCATCCATTTCTGCCTTTGTATACAGACAAACATTCACATAATTTGGAATGTTAAAATACTTTCGGAAACACATTGATATCACACCATGTATATTTCTGTTTTATATCAGAAGTGAAAAAGTCCTTAAATGAAACATCTTTCGACATTTTTAAAATATATTTGTAAATCACTGAATTAAGTTTATGTTTGAGATTTGGGCATTCCTATCGCATTTCTGGATTCGAATTCAACGTCTGAATATAAAGTTAAAATAAACTCGAATACATATCTTGACCTACTTTGAACATTACAATACAAAGTATAATTCAACTCGAATGCATTCACTGGAGCTACATTTGAAATCCATGCCATATTGTCCCGCATACTTTTCTAGCTTATCATCGGAAATAAACATATATTGAAAAATGAACTTTAATTCATTTGGCAATGTCGAATAAAGTGTCTTGTCTAAGGGCACTTAACCTATTGTACTGGAGAGAATCGAACTGAATATCAACCTTTTTTGGGGGGTTTGAGGACCCTTAAAAGGGTAACCCCGTTTATTTTTCAATAGTTATATACATCATATTCTGTGATTGCACTGAAAAGTGTTCAAGTTACGTTCATATTCAAAATAATAATAGACAACTACTAGTAGCATAGTGATCGGTGTGATCATTGAAATGTCCCAAGTTTTTTTATATAACAATATATGTATTCTAGTTAAAGCAGTAGTGATGTCCTACCTACTAAACGTACTTATATTATTATTTTAGGGCTTTAAATTGTCTTGCTTCGAAAATAAAGACAAACAAGACAAAGTGATAGGAAATCAAAACATTAAATAAAGGGGGACCACTCCTGGGTGAATTTTTAATACACAACAGTAACATAATAAATCGGCTGCTAAGAAATATTTTCTCTATATCTGGCAAACGTCTGAATACGCAAGGGCAATAAGGTGCTTCAACCGTTTTTCTGCACCTAAGTTAACTCTTTCCATAATAATATCTGACTTCAAAAACAGAAACATTTAATTTACACTTAAAACATTCGAAACAAATGAAAAGAAACGTTCATAAATTAATTTACGGAAAACGCATATATTTATATTGCAATCAATTGGTATGAAGTAGAGATATGTTTTAATATTTCACTTATTATTTCATGAACAAATCAACGCGAAATGGTAAATGTAACTTTATTTTTCTTTAAGTGTTTCATCTAAACCTAATGTTTCTGGTATAATGCAGCGACATTGCTGTAAATTTTTACCACGTTACTTTGTTGTGTCAATGTTCGTAGCATTTCTGTATTGATTTGCTAGAAGTCAGAAACAGGACGTTCACGTTTTCCCTACAACTTGGCGTTCCTGGTGTAACGTCATTCACCTCTGGGCTCATTAATAACACAAACATAGATTTCTTTAGTTCTCCACCGTTTTATTAACATAGATATGCATGTATATAAATCATGGTCTCTCATTTCGTCTATTAGTTCTAACACAGTCTATTTGTACAATTTCTGTTCAACATTTTAACTCTATATTTCGAGCCGAGTTATATCGCTAAAACCCGACTCTATCCTAAATGAATCGTTAACATGTCCGACCAGTTCTGTTCGTACTGGCGTTCTAACTGCCTGTCCTCTATCTGGTCCGGTGTGTTTTTATGTCCAAACTTCAGCCAGACAGATTTCTCATCAGGTACTTTCTAATTAGTTATACCTTTGACAGATATACGTATGTGTCCTTCCGTTGCATGATTAAGAAACATATAAAATGTACAAAAGTATATCGGAAATAGCTTAGGGCGTGTCTGTTTTTGACAGCTTAAGATACAATACGTGACCCGTACAGCTCTCTGTAAATGATCTATAAAATATTTAATGTACTAATTAGATATGCAATATATACGGTCGGTGCATATATACGGTCGGGACTGCTGTTACATTATACTGGCCTTCAATTGCAGAACTGTTGTTTAGTTTTGCACCTTTCCTATGTACATACCGTACTTGTTATTTAACCGTATTCGTTTAAATCATTCATCCTCAGTTCATTTCAAAAATCGTGAAAATAATCTGCGGAACAGTGGGTCTTCGACAAATCAAATGTGTATTCATTTGAGACCAGTAACTAGTATCGATGTAAAATTATACAGATTCCAAATTAACTAATAAATAATATATGCTTTTATAACCACAAGAGAAAAGATCAGACTACTGTTTCATTCCTTCAAAATAATCCTAATTGTGCAACATGCGAATTTGCGTCATAGGCTGATTAGAGTAAACCTCGAAGAAACGGAAGTATAACTGATCAAAGAGCCTGCCTTGAGTGATAACGGCGCCTAGCGATGAATTCCTGAAAAATGCTGGAAACGTAAATGAACCACAAGGTGCCACATCTCCAGAAATTATAACAGGTGTGTTGGTGTTTCGTCACGAAGATGTCGCACAAGCTTGAAATTGGTCTTATAGTCCTTTTGCACTTTATATGCCTTTCAGTTTCTCCAATATTACATGTCAACGGTACTATCTCATTGACGCTCATGACCTCCCTTTTACCGGAGCTTGAACTTAAATGTCACAACAAACAGTAAACTAAATGTTTTGCATTGATCAATTGTAGTCACAAAAATTCAAACATATTCATAATAGTTAAACCATGTTCCATCATTTGTAACAACATTTGCCGAATTTCTTTTCGGCGATGGTGGGAAATATTTTCAGTTAACACGATCCTTCAGTCAGAAGTTGTTTAGTCCACTGTGCTACAATTTTCATTGGTTATTATATTGAACCATTACAAAATGAACCCTGTGAAGTGAAACGCTCCCAACACATGCTATGTCGCGAACGATTCCTGCGCGTATCAAATTAAATACCTTTTGACGTTGTCTTTGGAGGTTGCTAATTTCATGCTTCTGGATGTACCTACATGTGTCTTGTGTATCTTTTACACCATGATTAATGTTTTTCCAACTATGAATGGTGTCATATGATAAGGAACATTGACAATAGACTGTAACAAATGTTTGCTATGCAAGCACACCTTTTTATGCAAACTTTTACCTCAAAACAAAAATAATATCAAACAGGGAATGCCACGTACCAAAAACGCAGCCTCCCCAAAACGAGCCCCACAGCACCCAGAAGTGCACACCACCAACACACACACACAACACACACACACACACACACACAATCATGTACACACACAAACATACACTACCAACACACACAAGCATACAAAGCAAACACACGAGGACAAAACGAACAATTAACGGAACGAACACAGTGGGGCACCGCCTTGGAACGGTCAGTGGCAAAAACACCACTGGGGAGCTTAAACCGGTTTATGGTGCGCACCCAACCTCACTCTTACCCCCACCATGTTCCAAAGTCACAGGACAGTGTAGATAAAAGTAATCCCTGCTAGGTGAATCTCTAACATACGCAATGGAAACAAAAGGCATGGTATGTAAAACACAAAAATGCTCGTGTATAAATATATAAAATCCATCTACACATATGTAGAAGAATGCAAAATACTGATAAAGAAGAAAAAGTTTTTTGTTTTTTTTTAAAAACCCGTATTTCTCTCATATTCACGACTCAGTTGTCGATTCCTCAAATACAGCATGCAATGTATGTCTGTATTAAACTTGGTATAAACTAAAAACACATGTATTGAAAAGCACAATGTACTAAATATTCATGTTAAGGTATTGAATAGATTTATGCATTGGTGACAAACGAAATGTTTTTTCCAGAATTTAGAGAACAGTGCTAGTATTATATTTTTGATATTGGCTATAAGAGTATTGGTAATTTGGTGGGGTTGCCCTTTCCCGATGATTTAGGGGAAATAAATGTCACAAAAAACTTACGCTTAATTTTTGTAAGAGTTAATCTTCATCTTAGCTAGATAGCCACTCTCAAACGACTTTAAATTGTCTTAAAGAGTGTTACTACTTTTTCACCAATCATGTGACAGAATTATTTCTCTTTTTGTCAGCCTGACATTTTAAATAGAGAGTTTTCCCTACTAAGACTTTCATTTAAAGTGACAACGTATTCGCATTAGCTCGCTTACTTAGATCTCTGTTAAATTATGAGATATAGGACGTGCAAGCGCTATATCGACATGGATGATAAAGACATGGAGCACATTTTACAGCAATATCGTTCCGCTTTGTTCCACGTTAATCTGAAAGCTTTTACAAATTATTTCATTAGAAAATGAATGACACGATAAAAATATCTGTATATCAATTCAGTGTCCAGCTTTGCAACAGAATACTCATTTGCGCATCATTCCTCTCCTCCTTGTATCGCGTCTGTTATCTCTGTTGCTATTGTTTGATAAATAGTGTTCCTTTAGCACTCTTGACTACAGCCAATGATATCTTGATAACAAATTCTTTTTTCTCCGTCGAAGTTATAGTCCTCAATAGTTGTTTTTGATATTGAACATAGTAACGCCTCGTTGAGAAATGACGAAAGTTTGGCCAGTTAGTCGTCTCAGAATTTCCATAACAGCATTTATTTGACGTTAAGGTGAGTAATGGTAGATGTGTAAAAAGCTAAAGGATTTTAAGCACACTAATTCTTTCATTAAAACGTTTGAAGACCTGTAATTCACATTTTAGAAGCAGGAACAGCCTTATGTAATTAAAGATCGTAACACCATTTCCAGTCAATATACGTAAGAGTATATAGTCTCATACCTACGTGCAATATTATTATAGAACAACCTCCGGTATCAATACTGCACTTGTGGTGTTTTTGTTTCGCAAACCTGAATGAAGTGTTCTGTACACAAGTTTCTTGTATGTTATTGCATTAAACTCCGTCGCCTTTACACAATTTGCGACCTTTATCATCGTATAGACAGTCGCAAACATCAAAATTACAAACAGTTTACCCTATAATATCCACATTATATTATTGAAGTTCACTCCGGAGAAAGAGCAAATTTTGCTCTACTTTTGTCGTAGTGAGATTCAGTTATTCAATAAGGGAATATTACAGACGATCTTTCTCCTTTTCATTTGGACATCTTATGAAACATCAATCATATGCATTCAAAGAATTAATACCACAACAATAACACATTTTTAACATATCACAAACTAGATATCACAGACAGCCTTACAATTATCACCATTAATACAAGTATCACATAAATATTTCTTCTTTACATTAATCTTGTATATCACTATTAGCACAACAACTTTAATTTTATTACTGAAGGGAAATGATTGTGCATGATAACCGATTAAAGTCAGAGACTTGTGTCCAATGGGTTCCTAAAATGTAAAAAAGATGGAAGTTTTGTAAACAGAAGACTGAAACCACACAGTATAAAGCAGCTCAAATACAATTCTCGATCAACTTCAAAGTACAATTTTTACTCGAATGCTTTTATACATTGAAATCTATTCCATATTGCATGTAGCCCGAATACTTTTCTAGCTTTTCATCGGGAAAATACATATACATTGAAAATGAACTTGCAATCATTTTTAGTTCTACTTTGGCAATGTTGAATAAAGTGTCTTGTCTAAGGACTCTTAACATACTGTACTGACGGAAATCGAACGGAATATCAATATATAGCAATACCGTGTTATGGACCAGACATATTTTATGATCACACACATAATTGAATACTTTCAAATTTAACCATTCAAATCCGTTGATGCGTTTTAATAACCACAACAGAGGTTTAAACTATTTAATCAGCTCTTCATCTTTACTACTCTTTTCAGCGGATTTTGTTTTGAGACATACTTATTCTTGAACTTTCAGGGTAGAAAACGGGTAATTATCGGGTAATCATAAACTGTTTGATATTAGTTTATGCATTTGGCGTATTGTCCTAGTATCTAGTTTGATAATGTGCGATATTCGTAGAGTGTTGGTAAGGTTTTTTAAAGCATTATTTCAACGTCTTGTAACGTAAAACATAAACATGAAATTACACGTAAGGTCAATCGGCTGATTTTTGAAAGTATTAAATATTGTAACAACAACTTACAAATACATAAAAGTAACATAACGAATCGGCTGCTATGAAGTATTTGCTCTTAAACTTGGGCATTTAGGAATTTAAACCGTTTTTTCAGCATCAAAGCTCACTCTTCTCGTTATACATTGTTATATCTGACTGCAAAAATAGAAACATTTAGGTTTTGTTTATACCACCACTGCGGCTACAATTTCGAACCAAATGAAAAGATTCATAAATTAATTTACAGAAAACGCTTACATTTTTTTTTGCAATGGGTTTCAAGATTATATATGTTTTGATGTTTCCATTATTATTTATGACCAAATCAACATGAAATGGTGGATGTAACTTTATATGTTTTGAATAAACCAGGTTTGATCCATTAAAACGTGTTTCATAGTGTTTCATTTAAACCTAATGCTAGTGGTATGATATAACGACATTGCTGTTTTCCTAAATTGAATTAATTTTACAATGCTACATTGTTGTGTGTAACATTGTGTCAATATTCGTAGCATTTTAATTGATTACTACAAGTCGGAAATAGGTCGTAACACTTTCCCTTCAACTTGTTTTTCCAAGCTTTCTTTTGCAAAACTGTGATGTTTAGAGTTGCAACTTTCTTGTGTAAACAGCATACTTGCTTTGTCACCATATACGTTTAAATCATTCATCCTCGGTTCATTTTCATATTCATGAAAATAATCTCCGGAACAGTGAATCTTCAACAAATTCATTTGAGACCAGTTACTAGTAGCCAGGTAGTCATTACACAAATTTACAATTAGCTATGATTACCATATGCTTAACGGTGCAAGATTTTCTAACCACAAGAGAAAAGATCAAAACTACTATTCCATTTCTTCCAATTAATATTCTTTGTGCAACATGCAAAATCGCGTCATAGTAAGCTGAATGAGTATACCCCGAAGAATGATCGAAGAGCCATCTTGAGCGATAACGGCGCCAGGCTATGAATACTTAGTGTGTGCTGGTTTATCTTAATGAAGATGTCGCACAAGGCGTTTTGCACGATAATTTCCTTTCAGTTTCTCCAATATCACATACAGTAGTGTTCTCACTGACGCCCATGACCTCCCTTTTACCAGAGCTTGTATTAAAATGTCATAACATGTAAACCAAACAGTGACCTAAATGCTTTTGCATTGATCTGTTTTAGTTATTTTAGTCACAAACAAGCCAAACATGTTCATAATAGTTCAACCATGTTCCATCACCTGTAACAACATTTGCCGAACATTTCTTTTTGGCAAAGATGGAAAATGTGTTCAACTTATTATGTCACTTCAACACGAGCTTTCCTCTGCTGATAAGTCAAGTGATGTTTGGTCCACTGTGCTACAATTTCGCTAGTTTCTAATCTCAGACCATAAGAAAATGAACGCTGTAAAATGAAATACTTTCAACACATGCAGTTAATGCGAGTATCAGATAAAATAAGTTTTGACGTTGTCTTTGGTGGTTGCTAATTTCATGCATCTAGATGTAGTTGTGTCTATGTACCTTTTACACCATCATTGATGTTTGTTTAACAACTACGAATGGTGTCATCTGAAACGGATCATTTACTTGGTACTGTGTCAAACGTGTGCTTTGCAAGCACACCTTTTTATGCAAACTTTTAGTTTAACCCGTATTTCTCGTATTTTCATGACTCAGTTGTCGATCCCTCTAAACAGCGTGCAATGTATGTCTATTAATCTGTTATAAACTAGATGCACATGTATTTATAAGCCCCATGTACTTGTATATATTGATGTGTAGGTATTGAATGTATTCATTGATTTGCGACAAACCAACAGTTCTTGCAGAAAAATCAAAGAAATGTGCTTGTAAGCATTACAGTTTGGATGTTATCAATACGAACGTGTTTTATGAATTCCGGGAACTGCAAGATATAATATTTAATACATTGATAACTAAAACAACATTCAAACAAAGCATTATAGATCTACAAAATCAATAATACATGTCTTATAGGCATATAATTTGTATCAATTCAATATTATTACATCGTCGTACTATTTTCTGCAATACTGGTTCGGACGTTTTATCTGTATAGAACTTAATAAGGATGTCTTAGAACGAAATAGTGGATTTTGAATAATTTATGATCAGATGGTATTCAAGTATTGGTAGTAAATATATATGCACTCAACAAATTATCTAAGTAACCATTTCAGAGATATGTCGTATTTCATTCATTTTTTAAAATATTCTTATAAATGATAAAATATCATAGCATCAAATATTGATCTTTAGCACTCCGTGAGACTTATAAAGATAGATGTGTATGCCAAGGTCTTAAATATTATGCAGTGTGTTTCACGTAGAATTTATTTATCGAAAAGTGTTAATGGCAATTAACTTTAATTAGGCCCATTTTCCCGACCCTCGGGATCAATTTCCTACCAAAACTACTCCGACAGGTGTTCAAATTTGACACATACTGTTATATGAAAACTGTGGATCTTTGAAACTTATTGAATCGGATGTCTTTTTTCTATTGTGAAGGTGCGAATCCACTATAATTGATCTGATTCTTTCGGTCTGATAAAAAGGCCATAGGAATACTAATTGTTACAGAAAAATCTTTGTGAATAGGAAAAAGTAAAACAACAATATTTGGAAAAAAAGCTACAGTAAAGTTGAATAAAATGTAAAAGTCAAAAGTCATCGTATAACGTGTACTCCGATTATCGTATAGGTTGCGCTTCGGACATCGTGTATATCGTGTATCGTTCTTGAACAATTATCGTGTATTAACTAACGCGCAACGTGCGTGTATCGTGCGTGTATCGTGCACTCCGTGTGACAACTGTTACGTTCCGACTACTGTACATATACAAACTGTTCTAAGACACTTAATGACATAATTATTATTAACTGATTATATGACATTTGGCATATTCATAACGAAACTATCAGGAATTGTACATGACACTCGAAAACAACCGATACATTGTAGGCTTAATTACTTTCGAAAAATTTATTTTAACAGTCTTGCCAATTGTAAAATATGAACAAGTAATCGCTCCGACCACCCGACCAACTGAAAAAGGGCCATGGTACCTCAAACTCAATAGCAGCCTTATATTACATAAATAATATAAACAATAACTAAATAAACAACATAAATGAAAAAGATAATCTTAATACACCATGGCAGATAAAAAAAGGAAAGCATTAAACGCAGCAAATTGAACACAGTTAAGTTTTAGAAAACAATGTAAGGAAATCAAATGAAAAATAATCATGATTCAAACTTTAAAAACAAACACAATAAATTGAAACGCTGAGAGAATACTTATACACACCTAGACATGAAAAAAATACATGGATTATTATTAAGGGTTAAAACCTGAATTGATGGAAGTTGCAGAGAAAAACACAACATATTTTGCAAATCTTGAAAAGAAAAAAGCCACTGAGAAAATATGAAAACAGCTAGAAGTAAACATACAAAATAAAATTCATCAGAAATATATTTTAAAATTATCTCAGCAGTTTGTTTAATATCTCTATTCTAAAGACTGTTCATTTATTGTAACTTCTTGAATTGTTAAACAAATACACTAAAAAATCTAAAACAATTGTGAAGACATTTGTATTTAAGATGAATGGTGGTTAGCGTTAAAAGAAATATGAAAAGTCCGGAATTAGGTGGAATCTGTATTACAGTGGAGTTTTATCAAATTAAATGACATTAAAGCTTATCATATTAACCCTTTTAACTGCTCTGTTCAAGCAGCAAAATTACCTGAGATGCAAACACAAATAATAATTTCACGTTTACCAAAGAAAGACAAGACACTTACTGACATCAACAATTGGAGATCAACGTCTGTATTAAATATCGATCATAACATAGCATCTAAATCAGTAAGACTAAAGTTCTCAACACACATGTTCTGAAAAGACAAGACAGGATTCATTCAAGATGGATATCTCGGAGAACATTTAAGAGTTTTATGATTATAATATCAAAGACAAATTGGAAAGCGAAAATGACCTTTTCTCCGATTTTCACAAGGCTTGTGAAAGTGTGGATCATTCATGTATTTAAAGTGTTTGGAACACTTTAACTTTGGAGAATATTTTAGTAAATGAGTAAGATTTTCAGCTGATAAAAGCTGCATATCAAACAATGTATTTTCAGAGTTCTTCAATATTAAGAATGGAGTTCGACAAGATTGGCCTCTGTCGTCTTATATGTTCCTTATATGCATTGAAATATTTACCATGGCTATAAGAATAAATACACTTTCAACGGGAAACAGTGGGCAAATATTGAGATAAGAACATTTTTTACTGATGATGCAATGATCTTTTTAGAAGAGTCCAGCAAATTAGTTGAAAAACTTATAGGTATATTAGACAAAAAATATTAGTACTTCCGGTTAGCGTTTGAACACTTCTAAATGCACTGTTATAAGAGTTTCCTCTCTCTGGAACACTAAACTAACCTGTTGTAATGATAAAACTTTAACTGGTCATCAGATCAAGCATCAACACTTAGAATCACTTTTTAAAATGATACCGCTCAGGAGCGAACACTTTTCGGAACAAAGAAATGTGTTTGTTTAAGACAGGTGTTTTATTTAGAGGTCGAATCCTTATAAAATTGACGCAAGTGGAAAGAAAATGCTCTAAGGACATGTCGTTTGAGGAGGTTGGAGCGTTAACTAAATTTACAGAAACTTAATTTGAAGCCAAAGATAATGCAGTTTAAACATACAATTACCAAGTGGAAAAAGTAGACTAATTAGTGACATAACGATGCCCATAACTTTCGCACTCCGTATATTTATCAATCCTTTAACGGTGATGATAATCCCCGACTGAATTCGTAAATGAATAAAACCGTTTATATTTGCTTTGTATGGAATTAATTCAAAACACGATAAAATAGAATTAAATACTACAGTACATAATTATGATAATGCGGTTTTATCAATCATAAACTTAAAGGCAATACTAATATTGTCTGATGCCTGTTTGGTGATAAAACTTATAAAAATAATTTGTGAGGTCAATTTTGTTCAAAAGTGCATGATTTGAATGAACGTGCTAGAGATTTGTGAGACAATGCTATATACCAAATATCTAAGTTTTAGGCCATGTGGTTATGGTGAAGAAAATTCTTAAAGTTTCATGCATAAGTCGAACAACAAGTTATCCTCAAACATGCGGGGTCAATATGACACCGGGGGAATGAATTGATCAAACTTCGTGGCGATCCATAAAAACAATGGTACAGAGGTTCTAGGCCTTGTGGTACTGGAGAAGATTTTTAAAGTTTAAGCAGTGGGGAGCGGGGTCGATTTTACCCTGGGCCATGACTTGAAAAAACTTGCTAGAGGTTCACTTAACAATGTTATTTTCCAAATATCCAAGCTTTAAGTCTTGTGGTAGTGTAAAAGTTTTAGAGTTTTAAGAGTTTTAAACTTTTTTCTTATAAAGTAAGTATGAGAGCCAGCGCACCCAAGCATGAGGTCAATTTCAAGAACATAGAAGCATAATTTGAAGAACCATGCCAGAGGTCCACTCGACAACGCTACATACCAATATTTAGGTTCTATGCCTTGTGGTGTTGTAGAAGATTATTTCCTAAATTAGTCTTTAAGTGTTCTTATTTTTTTAAACATTTCCTATAAATTATTTGTAAAACCAGTCATTCTTTTATCAAGTGACTCCTTGACGGGGTAAATTTTACCCCTATGTCAGGGCCAGCTTATAGCCTAGGGGTATGATTTAAAAACATAAGGTAGAGATCTACAAGACAATGCCACACACCAAATATCTAATCTTTAAAAGCAGGTGTTTGAAGTATTACCTTTTGGTTGCCATGACAACCAGAATTCTGCATGGAAGGTATTTCTTCAATTCAGGATAATGTGACAGTTAAATTACAAATATATGTGTAAACAAAAGTGTATTACCACGCAATATAAAAGTAGATCGTGGATGCAAAAAAGGTCCTTTCATCCTTACATTATCGAATTTATTTACTCGCTTATATTTGACTCGTCTGTTCATCGAATATTATCAACGTATATAAAGTCCGTTTTGTTCATTGGTCTACTTCAGGTCATCTTGCAATACTTTCACATGTTATCCACGTGTATTCTTTGTTGTCATGTCCCCAACACTGGCTGCTTAAGCCGCCTATGACAATAAAGTTAGTTTCCTCAACAAGGATTGAATATAAAAACAATTAGTGGTCATTTGAAACAGATCGGAAACAGTGGTAGCCTCTTACCTTGTGGACTTTGCCTTTGTAAATTGAGTATCTTCAATAACAGAGTTGGGTGTTTTTCTCATGCATGATATGTTCTTGTTCGGTGTAGTCACTGAAGAGTCATTCTTTGGTCGAGTGCATGAATTAAAAAAAACACGTTTTGCTTTGGATTCTACAGAATTATTGTGTTACCAGTAGATTTCTTCTTTCTTTATATGGCTCTTTGTCGACGGACCTCCAGTGAGTTTTGGTCTACTATGTCTAAGTCAGTGTCTGGCGTTACTTCTACCTTGAAGGACCTCAATGATCAAGCCCCATCCCTATGTGATTGTGCAAACATTATCGGAATGCACTGTTTGTTGATGTTCACCACACTGGCCTTGAACATTTGACTTAAGCTGTCTGCATGCAAGTGGCTTACAGTGACCTATGAATATAGTCAACATTGGTCCAAAATATGAGTCCGTAGCAGTTCTGACTGACGCCGAAAAATGCTCAGAACTTGTCCATAGATCTTCGTCATGTAGAAGCTATGAGAATTTCACTTTTGTTTATTTATGTACGTGTATAAAGTATCCGATTCGACAGCAAATGTAAAGAACCGATGCTGTATCCACATATTTACATTACATTATTCGCTCATCTAAGACACTCATTGGCATGTCAAATACTGTATATGAATATTTCATTTTGTTTGTTACCACTGGCAACTTTGATATAAGATCTCAATACGCTCGTATAATTTGTACTAAGCTTCGAAAGTACTAGTAGTAGCAAAGCAAAGGCTGAAGAGTTGTGGTCGGTAAAGAGATATAGGCAGTAGTTGTTGTTTGCAATTTGCAAACATGTGTTTCATTTAAAAATTAAAATTAAATTGTTTCTAATTGGACAGAAAATGTCAGGAAATATTATTTTTCTGACAATATTTGCTGCCTTGGTAGTGCTTGTGTATACGCAGTACAACATTCGCTCGTTCGAAATCAAGGAGAAATATTTGAACAAAAGATTGTTTGGACATTTACTGTATGAAATACATGTGTCTGTACTCCAACCATGTATAACTGAGTGCATTCATCTTGGTGCTTGTGAGTCTATTAATTTCAGTCGACGTAATCAGACATGCGAGTTAAATGATGAAGGCAGTGAAACAGCTTCACCGTCTGAATTTGTTGATGAAAAGGGCACAGTTTTTTCTGACATTACAAACTTTTATCAGGTAGGCTCTACATTTCTTCAAAATCGTGAATAGAACATTAAAATATCACTTGATTTTTATAAAATGATGGTCCTGATCACTTGGTTTAAACAGTATTTATTCATTGAAATCATATACAATGTTTCTGCTACATAACAACAAGGATCGAGTAGAAAGCTCTAAGCTTATTTAAAAACTCTCTCCTCAACAATGGAATATGACTCAAATTTGTAAGAGCATATTAGATATAATGATAGTGTGCTTGCCCTTTATTTATGAGAACCACTTTTTTCAAAATAAATCAAATAAATGAATATTATGTAATAGGGTAAACAAAAAATGTTTATATTATATTAGTAGAAATTTATAGTATTTGTAGTTTATTAAACTTACTGAAAATGTATTATTCGAGTTGATTAAAGTAAGGTAGGACAAGCGCATTTGAAGGAGTAACTAGATAAACATGGGGTTGTTGATAAATGTAAGGTGTGTATTTAGACGTAGTTCAAATACGAAAGGTACATACGAAATTGAGAATGAAGATCCTTGGTCACAAAGGTCTACTGGAATCTGGTATCACATACCGTAATTTCCGGACAGTACGTTTAAACAAGAGGGCCATTATGGCCCTATGTCGCTCAACTGAGAACAAGCCCTATGGGTTTTCCTACATAAGCCTATGTAAAACTATATGACACCCGGGCAGGGTTAATTTTG
Source organism: Saxidomus purpurata (assembly GCA_022818135.1). Lineage (NCBI taxonomy): Eukaryota > Metazoa > Mollusca > Bivalvia > Venerida > Veneridae > Saxidomus > Saxidomus purpurata. Next base: position 39,975,580 of record JAFMSR010000015.1, read on the forward strand.
AACCGGCCTATATGTTCATTTTTCAAAAATATCAGGATGCGGCCAAAAATTGAAGAGGCCTATTTTCCGGAAATTACGGTAGAGGTTTTTATGTAGTTTACACAATTATAGTTTGAAATAAGTATTTGTAATTAAGTATTATAGCAACTGATGAGTACTAAAGAGCTCTTTTAAAAAGTAGTTTGAAAAATGCCTGTACAGTAATCGGAACGAAACAGTTATAGCGTGCGTGTAACGTGCGTATATCGTGCGTGAGCTCATCGTGTATTTTTGCAATCGTACATCGTGTATCATATCGTATCATTCGTCGTGCAATGTGCACCATCTACTATACACGATATACGAAACACGATATACGATTCCTGTTACACGATGCACAATAGGCCTATACGGAATACGATTCGGTGTTTTATTCAGTCGTCAATTGTTTGACTATGCGTGTATATCTCCGCAAAAAGAATAAAAGTGCTGACTTCACGTTGAATTATTTTTCATTTGTCAATGCAATACGGGCAATTATGACTTCCGGTACAGGTCGAGGACAGTTTACACCTGAAAAATGAAATTTAATTATATTTTATCGACGGAAAGGATATAATGCCTCCTCAATATCTAAACTGTTATTGTCACGGCATTCTCCTAAATGCAGTCGACAAGGTACAAGGAAATTAATTAGGAATCATAAGAGGACAGGGAACATCATCTACTTTCCAAATGAAAAGGGTGTGGTATTTTCTCATAATTATTTATTTTTTGAAATGCCGTTCGTTTTTTAATGACAGATAACATGCAATATGAACTGCACACAATAAAAAATTGCACTCTCATATTATTACAGCAGTACACTTAACTTTAAGTCATACCTGCTAAAATAAATGAAAATATATGCCTATTTTTTAATTCCATGTCTGCACCGAAACACCATGATATGATGCAACCAAGTTATTCATTGGGTAGATACAAATAGTATGACGAATCAACGATAGTTTTACAAAATCAGTTAAAGTCCGAGCAAAAAATAAATAAAATATTTGAACAGTACCTTCTTGTTTAGGGTAATCCTCGTATTCCTTATAAAAATAATCGTCACACGAATTTACTTAAAACTATGAATGATTTATTAAAAAGATAATTATGTTTGCTGTCAGAAAAACAAATAGTGTTTTTCGTGTAGTTGTGCCTTAACGAAACGTGTTGACAGCAATAAACTTCAATTTTACGCCTACTTTCTCGCACCTCAGGATCAATACCCCGCCGAAGTCACTCACATGAGTTCAATTTTGACACTTACTTTAAATTATTTCGCACCTAGATAAACTGTGGACAATTTGAAACTTACGGAAGTCTTTTTTGTCTATTGTGTAATTAATTGGTCTAATTAATTTGGTCTCAATTAACGGACAACAAATTGTTATAGAGAAACAAAACAAACAGAGTTGGTGAAATAAAAAACAATAAAAAATTAAGAAAAATGTAAAAAGTTCATAGTGATCGTATAACGTGTACTCCGTCTATCGTGTAGCGTGCAGCGTGCGCTTCGTATATCGTTCATATCGTGTATCGTTCTGAATCGTGAACAGTGTATTTATCGTACGTGTAACATTGGCGTGTATCGTGCACTCAGTGTGACAACTGTTACGTTCCGACTTCTGTATCAAATCTCTTGACCATGTAGGAAAATTAGAGTATTCATCTCCTCTGTAATGTTTCTATTTGTATATACAGGATAATTGATAATGTCCTGGTCACTTGAAAGAGTGGTTTCTCTTTGTGTTCTAATTTAAAAGGTTGTAACACGTTATAAACATGTAATGTTTGTCTACGTCTTTTAGGTGTAACATTGATTCGCGTTCATTTGTTCTGTTCTAGAAATTAAAAAAGAAAACATAATATTACTTGAACGAAGAGTAGCGTGGTAAGGTTTCTGTTCAAATAATTATGACATTTTCAGATCATGGCTGGTGTATGCTCAGGACACAAATGTACGGACCAGCAGCGCTGTTATCCCATGGGTAATCACTATGACTGTAAGACGATAGGTGAGTCGCGTTGGGTGTTATCTCAATCTCATTGAAATTGGTAGATCATTTCTGATTTTAGTTTTTATCCGAAACCTGTTATATGACTACCAAATGGACATTTATCGTGTAGAAATTCTTAGGGCACAAATATGGTTTATCAAAGGAACAAATTATACATGAAAAATATAATAACTAATACCTGTAATGTGTAGAATACTACTGCAATTTATATTTGAATATTTTAATGCCAAAAGCTGTTTTAGCATCATATAGTAATTAACAAGTACATAGAGATCTATGTGAGATAACAAAAAACAATGTAATTAGATCAAATATTCTTAATATATATATATCATAATTCAGTCATTGTGTCGAATGTTTTACAAAAAGTTTCTAAAGAGAAATATTGTTGATATATGAGTTCCAAACCTCTAAATACTGTGAAAACCCATACGTCCGAGCTACGTGCACACTTAAAAGTATTAAAACCGACATGTTTGCATTTCTTGCAAGTTAAACACAAAGTTTAGATACTTCTCAGGCCTGAGAAGTTTATTACAAAGCAAAGTTTCACGTTGTGATATCTTAAACTAGGTACATGTACACAGTTTCTTCAAATTTTCTAGAATGACTGATAAAATGTTGTTCCTCCTTTTTTCAATTCTAACAAGTTTGACTTTCATGTTAATTAGACATTTCTTTTATGATTATACAGTCTTTCATTTGATATATATACTCGTAAACATCAAATTTCAGTCATTTTAAGTTTTCACATTTCTACTATTCAAAATCGCTATAAGTATAACTTCGGAAAACCGTAGACTCTCTGCAACTCGATTCTTTTTATAGATTGTTTTTGTAAAACAAATGGAAATCGAAAACACTATTTAAGCTTTATTTCGCTCCGTTTATCCTATGACTGTTCAGTCAGTTGTATTCATTGTAAGCGCATTTAGGTTGAAATAATTACTGCTTTTTCTTATGAAAGAATGTGGAGATCTATTTCGTGTTCCGCATGGTGTCTTCGAGCAAGGAGGAAATGTTGTAGGAAGTATCCGAAAATTCTCGTGTAATAATGGGATGAATGTTAATAGCACTGAAAGTATTACCTGTCTTCATAATGGAACATGGTCTCACTTTGAGGCAGCATGCACATCAGGTAATATTTTAACTATGAACATACACGATTAAAGCAATGCCATTAAAAAAGCTCTTTTATGAAGTGTTTACACGTACATGGTTAGTTAAATGATATTGGGCAATACCATTTAAGTGATAATCAAAATGATGCTGTGTAGACAATCATGTACAGATCCCAAACATAAGGTTAAGGTTCTACGTAATGGAAAATACTCTGACACCCGCTTTTAATACAAATTGAAGACACAGTTCAATGCCATGTTTACAGAAACTTAATTATGTTATGATTTTTATACTGAAAAGTATGACTAAATAAACCATATACGTGTATATGTGATTAAGATATATTTTAATCAAATTTTCACGCCATTTGAAAAATAGTTTTAAGAGTATAGGCTTTAAAGACTTGTGATCTTGAGTAAGAACTTTAGTTCTTAGAATACTTGTACAAACGACGTGCTATACTGCATGACTGTTAATAGAATGGTCTACAGATGTTTTGTTAGTACAAAAGTATCTAACAGAACGTTCGTTCTAATTATTCCGTCAAATTTCCTTGTTTTCAAAAGATATCTTTGTCTGTCGTTCACATTATTTCACACACTGCGCGCAAAGTAAGGCTGGAAAACTTACTTTTTCTTATAAAAGAATGTGGAGATCTACCTAATGTTTCGCATGGTGTCTTCGAGCCAGGAGGAAATGTTGCTGGAAGTATCCGAAAATTCTTATGCCCAAATGGGACGGTTGTTGATGGTTCTAAAAATAGTACCTGCCTTCTTAATGGAACATGGTCTCACTTTGAGGCAGCATGCAGACATGGTAAGTTTTAAATTATGTATATAGTTCACGAAGTAGCCGTAAAACCTAGGATATCTGAATACTTTTTACAATTTTACAAACGGCATGTATTTTCAGTATGCAAACGCAATTTTATAAGACCATGACAATTTGTCTTTATTTGTCTTTATATTATATACATACGTCTTAATATTCTATACCAACGCCTTTATATTCTAAACCAACGTTTTTTTTATTCGATATCAACGTCTTTTTATTCTTTACCAAGTGAACGTCTTTATATTCAATACCAACGTCTTTATATTCTATACCAATGCCTTTTTATTCTAAACCAACGTCTTTTTCCTAAACCATGTTATGTTCCATACAAACATCGTAAAATCCTGTTAATTGTTTGTTTACCTGCGTATACATTATGTGAAGTAAATTTTGACTTCTCCAAGCAGTATAGCTGTCATGGAACATAATATAGCTGATTAATAATAGAATAAGCAAAACACACAATATGACGGCTCTGTGTGTAAAAATGAGCTTTGCATGTTATATAAAGACTTTTATGCCGAATATAACGAAGTCTATACATATATATATATATATATATATATATATAATATTATAATGTTTTGGTAAGGATATAAAGACGTTGGTATAGAATACAAAGACGTTCGTATATAATATAAAGGCGTTGGTATAGAATATTCCGATGTTTGTGCGGGCTATGAAGACTTTTGTATAGACGCTTGTATATAATATAGACATATGGAGGAATAAATATTTATATATGGTATATAAAGACGTTTGCATGGAATATAACGACTTTGTACAATGTATAGGAAACAATAAAGTTGGTATAGGATATAACGAGGTTTATATAAAAAATAAGAACGTTTGATTAGAAAAAAAGACTTTGGTATAAGATATAAAACTGTCGGCATATGATTTAAATACATGTGTACGTATTATAACATTGTTTGTTTAGAATAAACAGACGTATAGAATATAAAGGCGTTGGTATAGAATATAAAGACGTTCGTATAGACAAAGACATTTGTATAGAATATATCGACTTTTGAATACATGTAGAATATAAAGACGCTTTTACAAAATGTATTGCTGTTAACACAGGGCATCTATGCTGGATACATCACGAGGCAGTAAAGGCGTTCCATACAACAGTATGATGAAGCTTTGGCTGAAGGGCTGTGAAACCAATTTTAAAAAGATCATGTTGAAATGTTTGAGTTCATATATCACTATTTCACAGGCGTTGTTATATGGAATGCCATTTTCTATTTGACATTGCACAACTGCAACTGCTTAGCTAAAACGATATAAGAAATATCACTGAGGGAAGCCGAATGACATTGCACAACCGCAACTTCTTAGCTAAGACGTGACGATTGAAAAATTCGGATCACACCGGCGCAAGAATGACCGAGGTGATCCGATGGTAAAATACGCTGGGCGGACTTGTTTTGTTTCACCGTTTATTCACTGATTTTGATATGTACATATTCTATTGTTTTCTCTATCAGTGTTTTTCACTCTGAACAAAATCGATTAAAGGTCACTCGTGGGTCATACCAGTTATTAGGCTGTGCTTCTGCCAAAGTTATTCGAGTAGGGATGTCTCTTAATAGTTTTCAATCATCAGTTGGTTGATAGTTTTCAATAAATTAACTTCACATGTTGGCGAGGGGCAATGGGGCAATAGTGCACATCATTTCAAAATTTTGATCAGATCACAACTGTGGTTGCTATGGTAACGAAATCGTTAAAAAGGGACTTCTAGCAATAACTCTACAAGTATACACGATAGGTTCATGAAACTTCACATGTTGATGAAGGACAATGGGGAGATATAGTGTACATCATTGTAATTTTGATCCGATTAAAAGTCTTGATGCTATGGCAACGAAATCATGAAAAATGGGGCTTTTCTAGCAATAATGTTAAAAGTATACATGATAGGTTCATGAAACTTCACGTGTTGATGAAGGGCAATATGGGGAGAGTGCACATTATCATGTATTTGAATAATATGTGTGTAACATGGAGGCCCTGGTTGGTCCATTTATGTACAGGAGTCTGTGTGTAACCGTTTCTGTACCGTAACATGTAAACCATTTCTGACTATAACCATTGAGCTTTACAGTCACTCGGCTCTTTATGAGTAACGTATTCTTACACTGTTATGGCTGAATGCTCAAGGACACGGGAAATGCATTTTCAAAATGTTTCCTGGTGATAGCTGTAACACGATTGAACGTAATAGTTACACACCGAATAGTCACGTTGTTCTGGATGTTGTTTTTTTCATGTAATTAAAAAACACAAGTTTGCGGCGTATCAACATTTAACTTGTTGTTTCTTTTTTTTTTTTGCTTTATGGTTCCTTCCGCCTGAGTGTGGAATAGATAGTCTTCCTAATGACTTCATGGCTTTTCTAAAAAATAGGTTAATACAATTTAACTGTTCGCAATTCCCAACCAGTTGTATTATTGATAGATATATGCGAACAGTAGCAAATCAGACCGGAAGGTAAACAATATAGCCTTCAAGATATTACTGGTGTGATACGACTTGGTCGAGTTGCCGGCACTTTCACAGCTCGGACATTTATCTAAATATAACCTTACTTTCCGTAGGCTAATTGCATAGACTCCTCACTTCCAAAAATTGATTACCCTTGCGGAAGGGGCACCAACAGCTGTAAATACAACACAATGCTTCCGGAATGAAACTGACATATTTGACCTATATATCTCTTTGCATCTCAAATGACATATGTGCCTTTTTTATATATCTAGAGTCCTGGCTTCCTTTTACAATTTAAATTTTGCAATCAAATTACTCTATTGCATGGCGTTTTTGCTAGCTCAGCCAGTTCATTATATTTAAAGGTATAGGCTAGTCAAAAAATAATTTGAATTTGTTCAGAGAAACACATTGTTTAAAGACTTTTTCAAATCGGAGTATTAAATGTAAAGATATTGAAAATCGAAAATTTCCGAAATGGAGCATCATGGAGTCGGCCATTTTTGGGTTGTGATATCATAGTTATCTAATTAAATGTTCACACATGTAGTACTGCTTAGTTAAAAACAGCAGCTTCAAAAATATATTAAAACATCGTACTCTGCATGACAATTAATCAATTTATGAATTTCAGATGAAAAACAATCATGAAAATTTGTTTAAATTGGGTTCAAAATTAAGTTTTAAATCAAAGTTTAATTTGCATATTAACTAAATCTTAGATTTCTCATTACTCTTCTAATCGTTTCAAAAGTGTATTTGTGTTAACAAGCTCTTCCATTTCATCCACAGTTATGTTCTGACTTGCGTTTACCTTTAATGTTTATTGCCAGGATGTGACGCACCTGACTTGAATAACGCTGATGTCAATCCCTTCATAAATGCTTCCGGGTTATATGCAATTGTGAGCTGCAACGCAAGTTACATATCTAACAGAACAACAGACAAAAACAATGTGATTGCAGAAGAAACATTTACCTGTGGCAATGATGGAAAATGGGTTCCTCACATTGACTGTGTTTATTCAAAGAGTAAGTTACAGAAACAGTGTCACTGGTACAAATTATAACTTTGTTTTGGGTATCTGATATGTTTCTTGTGATGAGAGTTTGATTAAGTCCTCAGTCGCAATGCCAAACAATGTCAAAATAATTCACATGAGTGCTTATGGAACGAATTTCACCTGGAGAGAGTTTACTTTATAAAAACGGCTGTTCGCTTTATACTCTTACATGATGTATGTATTGATTATCTAATTTATATATTTTACAAATGCATTGAGTTAATAAAATATATTTTAAACTAAATTAATGGTAGGATTTCTCAAATTTTCTTGAAAACGTTTACGTGAATCCGTAGCGTACACTACGCCCGCTTATGCTAGATCCTATAGTACAAATCTCATAAGCAGTAACAACTATATTTTGAACTGTTTTCAGACCTGTTTAATTTGGCCTTGAAGAAACCAACATCTCAGAGCTCAACTAATGGGGATAATGTTTCAGAAAAAGGAACAGATGGTATATGGAATCCCATTATGAGTGAAGGATCTTGTGTCCATACAGACCCATATACACCTGAGGCAGAAGCATGGTGGGAAGTGAATTTACAACAGATACATCCCATCCGAAGAATAAGCATATTAATTCGAAAGAGTGGTAATATATCATGACACGAAAAAAATTTAAATGTCGCGCGTGCATGCACTGATTATCAAAAAAGCATTGATTTTTGCTGATTTATACTGATTTATTTTACCATTATTGAAATGAAAATCTTCTCTATAGAATGTGTTTTAAATTTAAGGCATAGTCTAAATCATAAGTAGAATGAACAGAGGGATTCGACTGTCTTAATTGTGTGTTTTATAAGTAACAGTTTATGTTATTAGGGATTCCACTTGATGCTACTACATGTACCTATAGGTGGAAAAGTATACTTTTTGTAATGTAATATGTGATGAAAACGTGAGGTGGTTGTTACATCGATATTTTGTAAAATAATGAGGTGGTTCAATAGTACACATACTATTCCCTGTTGATAACGTGTTGCTGACTTGTAAAACACATGCAATGGCGTGGAAACATGTTTTCTAGATAAAATCACACAAACCATATTGGTGTTCTTTTCCGTATCATTGAATACTTTTTGTGAATTGATGATGTTCTTTTCCGTGTTATTGAGTACTAGCTACAATTCGGAATGGCGGCACAGGGGCTACACGTTACATCCTCCCAGCGGACCTTCGGCACAGCAGCAAACGAGTAAGAAATTGACAAAAACTAGGTATTTTAGAAATCAAAGAAAACAGTTTAGTCTAAGTGTTTGTATAGTTTAATATACTTTTAAGGAATTATTACTTTTTAGTTTTTAGTTATTTACTTGGACTTCAACGACAGGCAACATATTGAATATCTTGCCGGATAGGTGCGTCGGGTGGATGCAACGTATAAGCCCGTTATAAGGACAAAGTATCAGTTTTGTAAGAACCGTTTCCATTGGTTAGTTTGAATATACCAATCACGTTTATCTTTGCTCTACGGCCTTCACTCTGAATGATACGAAGACGCTGGAAAGTATGTGTTTTGGATTTTTGGACTAGTTGCAGTTTTACTTTGTTTTTGTAGTAAAATATCATCGTAATACCGGCTCGCTGAGGCGAACCTGTATAACGATAGGACTGTTGAGATATATGTAATGTATGCCGCCTTAAAATTCAATGTTAATATTTTTAGAAATATAATGAAACATGCAACAGTTTGGCACAGATTGTCAAATTAATTGGACATCTTGTTTTTGGTAAGAAGGTACATATACACATAGATCTAACAATGCATACAATATAATTGTTTGTTGAAAACTTTTCTATCGTTAAATACCCTCTAGTACAATGTAAGCAGATAAATCGGTTATTGTTTCCGCCTGACAGTAAGAAAAATTGAGTTACGACATTTTAACTCTGCAACGCCGACTTTTTCCTACTTTGAGAGTAGCTCTCCTTTACCAATGTACTCGTACGTGTCACGTAGAGAAACATAAATTGAAACATACTCAATTAAAATTCTATGTGTTATGCATGGTGAAGTGTTTTAATGTAGACCATCACGCATGTTACCGTAGAGGGAATTGATAGACCGATAGATCAATTCCCTACAAAGAATAATCATTGTGCATTATTTCTGCTGATTATCCATATTTTAACATTTGCATTTATTTTACACTTCCCGTAATGCGTCCGGACAAAGTATGAAATCACATCATGAGCGGACAAAAAACGAAGCCCGTTCTATCTATTCACGCTTATTTATTATGTGCCACATGTATTTAATTACCAAACAATGTCTAAAAGATTAATTTATTAGTTTTGCCCGGAAATACTACAGAATTGTCACCTACAGTATGAACAAATTATATATAATATTTTAAAGGCCGTTGAATACTATTTTCAGTTCAAATGTCAGTTTGGGCGTTGGGAAGTGCGTGTCACGTAGGGACGTAACTTATGTACCTTTTTGCTTCATCTTTAATAACATTTACAGTCTGGTTACGCGCCCCGTCTTTGTCGCCACGCTCAGAATAAAAAATAAAACTTACATTACTTACAGTATTATTCTACATTCATTTAGTATGTAAATATCGTAATCAGTACAAGTAACTTCGTTTTAATAAGTTGTTTAATATTTTTTGTAGACTACTCTGCACCTAGATTTAGACAAGTAACAGCCACAATCGGAAATTCCTCAAATCCAACGGATACTTGCGGTCAAATGTATGATGGCCCCGCCCGTGCTGAAGAGATAGTAGAATTCTTATGCTCAATTATTGGACAGTATGTCAGATTGAGCAAACCTTACTCTGACGATTCAAAAAGCCTTGAACTATGTGAAGTTGGCGTTTATGGGAATTAACATTTCCGTAATTGTATTTCATTCTAACGTTCCATTGAAGCAAAATAATAATTACTTTTCGGACAGTTTACGTCCAGAAGAAAACGTAACATGGTAAGAACGTCATATTGTTTTCTTGTATTCTATGTATTACGTCACATTAAAAGAATAGATGTTGTAACGTATCGCTTAGTATGTATAATAGTTCTGCTATCTGTTTAATAATTTAGGTGAAGATCTTTGTTTAGACCAGTGTATGATACACAATCAGACCAAGAACACAAAGTTTTGATGTTCGAAAGTTAGTTTTTCTAAAGTGCTTAATTCATGTAGAGTGAAAGGCGTATCAGTTTTAGATGCAAATTCAATCGCGTAAAATTTTTTTTACATGTGAATATATTGTACGAATCAACCGATTCTAAAACTACTGCACCGACACTTTCAGAAAAGGATATGAACTCTATGCAAGAGCTCCAGTTTTAGTGTATTTTACGAGTTTATTATGTATATGATTTATGTACATTTGTATTAAGAGCTGACTTCTGTACACTGAATGAAAATGTCTCGAGTAGTTGATATTTTATGACATTTTGACGAAAATGGCCTGCAATTACTACGGATGTGCTTGAATTTTATTACTATATAAACTAATTTATGTATTCCTGAATTAGAAGCAAGTTCTCTCCCCTTAAATTGATAACTCCCAAGACTTATTCCAGACAGGATCCACGTGGCAGAAAGGGAGGCAATGTGGAATTTTATTCTGCATGATATAATTATGTTTTCTCTTTTTACTGGATAATGATTTATTATAATTTAAGGTCCCAAAATAACATTTACAAGAAGCTCTCATTCCATCCAGCATGGTGTCTAACTGACAGAAATGACCTTTATTTGTACCAAAAATATTCGTTACTTTGCTTTTTTAATCGATGAGTACATATTAGAAACATAGCGCAGTATCTTATTCAACGATATTGCAATGTTACTATATCAGTTAATTCAAAGTGATCATGGGAGACTTTAAAAACCGTAAAAGCATTTACTAGGACTCCTTTTCTGGTCCTGCTTTTTATATAAGTAATTATGTTAATATCGTAGCAGAGAACCTTTTGTTACAAGTCATGTGTTGGACCACATAATTATTAGTATACGTCGGCAGTTGTTATAAAAATTGTTAGATTTGTGTATGTGTGTGCCTAATCCATATCACAATGAATTCAGATCTATTTAATATTGTAATAAACTGAAATATGTTTTACATTTACATAGTAACTCTGATTACAAACACGTTCACCCTTTTCGTAGAATTGCCTTTGTGTACTCATGTTGAATTATTACGTCAAAATACCTTATGAAAATATGTATTACTATTGTCACTGATCTTTATCAAACTACTATCAAGTTTCCATTTGCGAATCTGTATCTACAACCTTGGAAAGAAACACAGTGTTGTCGTAAGCTATTCTCCGGTCTGCATTGCACATACGCATTAGCATGTTCATTTTCTCGCGCTGAACTGCGCGGTTTTTCTATGGATACAGCACGCAAAAGCTTAACTACCAACAGAAAAGTATGTTGAATTTGAGGGAACACCTAGTTTTAAATAATCTATTGCCCCTCTCCCTCTCCCCAAATATATAAACAAACATATTATTGCGTACATAATTATGATATGGTAATTGATTTTACAATCCGTAAACTGAAACAGGATAGCATGTAAGGTAATTTTTAAAAATGTCCGTTTTTCTTATCAGCTGTCTATTTCACGGAGACACCTTTTTTATATACGCGTACTAATCTAAAGTAAGTTTTATTAAGGCGGTCGCCTGTTAGCGAACGCCTTCATAAAAACGAGAAAATGATGCGGGAATCCGAACACCAGAGACACCTGGCTGCAGATTTTTAGCGCGAACACATTGCACAAAGTTGTACCGGATTGTCTCTTGCTTCCGCAGAGATAAGCACAATCCTGTCTAAATGATTAAATAGCGATAGTGCAGTTTGTCGTTTCCTGACAGAAAAAAAGTTTTAATATAGCCATAGCCATATCGCTCACGTATCCAAAATTAACATCGCGCAGAAATACGGCATTGTTTTATCGGAGAAGCTAAAATCTGCAATCTGCAGCTATTTTCGCGTAAATAATATTTTAGATACGAAAATATATTTTATGTTGTTAAATTATGTGTTAAATCGGTTTTAAAAAACCCGTCATGTAAATAATTGAATTTGTTTATTTGAGTATTGGCCAAAAATGACTGGATTAAGAATTTTAAAATTAAAAGTCGGACCTTCCATAAGTCCTGGTATTTTTTTGTCTTTAAAGCCCAGGCTACTCACCTTAAATTAACGACCGCCATGTAGTACTTACATTTACACCGCCCCCCCCGCACCCCCCCACAACAAAACTGGCATTCCTATGAACTCAGCTATCTTTCCTATAGTATTAACGCGGCCCTTAGTAGCATCTGCTCCTACTGCCTTATGAACACAGTCCAACATCCGCTCGTGTCAACGCCCCTTTCCCTTCCTCGGTTATACACGCGTGACCGTAATATAAATATATTGGTTACACAGCTTTCCGTAGCATTCACACAGCCCAATAAACTCAGACTCGTATCAATGCGGACGTTGGTTACACCGCCTTCTATATATTCCCGAAGCCCCACGAACTTAACCAAGTCCCCAACGCGCCACATGAATATAGTGCTTCCAATATATACCTGCAGCCAACGTAACTCAGTCCTATGTCCCATTGAAGCAACTATGACCATTGGTACACCCCCATCTACACGAGGATTAAATCGCCCGGCTGTTTAGAAACTACGGGATACAGAATAACGAGGTGTCGCGGATACTTTAGGAGCTACGGGGTAACAGGGGGAGTGGTTCATAACACTTTTTATGTTGTTTCGCAAACTGTTGAAGAGCTACGATAGAAAACTATACATAAATACAAAATACGTTATAGCTTTATGATATATAATAAATTTGCTACTAAATATAGTAACATTGTTGTATCGAGAAAAAAAATCGTCCTCCTGAAGTATTATCAGCTTTTGACCCTGCACGCGCTGGGCTATTATCACATACTTGCCCTAGGAAAACGTGCACTTGTAAACGGGACGTAATTTGACGGCAAAATCATGGGTGACGCTGAACGTACACTAAGTTTTTAGCTAATAGAATGATTGATTTAGATGATAAAATAGTCAGAAAGCGCGTCGTGAATTGCCATGTAACCGAAGAAGAAGCTCACAACTTCATAGAAGTCCTCTGGCAATTATTCCATAACCTGGGCGATTATCACTCAAAGGCCCTGCTCCGCCATAAATTATTCTATAAATCATGTTTTAGTTTAAATTCAAATACTAAAAGTTGAGCTTGATCGTGTAATTTACAAATTGTTGAAAATCAACTTGTGTGAAGATGCGTGTTATTATTATTATTCTTTGTTGTCGTTTTGTTGCACATTATATATCACATGCTTTATAACTGAAATAAAACAAGTTATTGAACATGACCTCTTTTGTCTTAGATGTCGTCTATATATGGTGAGCTTTGACAACTTGAATGTACAAATACCCTAATTAGCTACATGTATCAACCACAAATCCTATCGGTTAATTACCATAGTATGGTTATGTTGCCAAAGCTGTATTACTATAATATTACATGATAAGATTACGTTGAACGTGACAGAAGAAGAATGATGCTTTATTGTGTCAATGAATACGTTTAGGGTAACATTACAAGCAGTGAAAGCCCTATATCTCTCTTCCGGATACCATTGTTCATTATACAAGGTCATCAACAGGACTACAGAAAACAAAGGGGAAGTAAAGCGATCTTTAGGTTTTCAATTTCAATGTAAAAGCAAAATGATGTTTGAATGGAAGCAAAAACCAATAAATTTCGGGGTTATTAATGCAAAAACCATTGACACTTGTTAAGAGAACTGCACACAAGGTCCAAATTCATTAATGCATCATAAATAGGTCAACAAGTCACAGTAAAGGTCATCCAAGATAAATGTCAAAGGTGTTTGCAAAACTGTACTCATGGTCAAAATTTCATCGTTGAAACTTCAAAAACAAGAACGTAGGGCTAAAGGGCAGGGCCAATTTTGACCACTAGACAATGCTACATACAAAATATCTAAGTAGTGCTAGATCTTGCTATTATGGAGAAGAATTTTAAAACTGTTTCTGCGTAAGTCTATGAAATTTAATCACCGGTCCCTTCGGTATGGTCAATTCTGAGTCTAATGGTATAATTTAATTGTCTTGGTGGAAGACCACTAGGCAATGCTACACTCCAATTATCTAAACTTCAAACCTCCTGGTTTTGGACAATACGACCTTAACATATTTCCCTTTATAAGTCTATATATGGCAAGTGAACACTTGGGTAGGGCCAGTTTTGATCCAATTTGTATATATTGAACATCCTTGGTGGAGAATAAAAAGATGAATCTACATACCAAATATCACAGCTCCAGCTCTTATTATAATAAAGATGAAAACATTTAAATCATTTTCTTATACAAGTCTAATATAAAACAAGTGACCTCTTGGAAAAGCCCTATTGAGACCAAACGGGCGCATTTCAAAAACGTGACAAAGGACCCCTACAAAATGCTTGACACGTTAGGCTTTACAGTTTCTGACACGAAGATTACTAAAATTTTAACTACATTGTATATATTTCTATGAAGAAATATGACCTCGGGCGGTGCCGATTAT
Organism: Saxidomus purpurata; assembly: GCA_022818135.1. Taxonomy (NCBI): domain Eukaryota; kingdom Metazoa; phylum Mollusca; class Bivalvia; order Venerida; family Veneridae; genus Saxidomus; species Saxidomus purpurata. The sequence goes on from JAFMSR010000015.1 coordinate 39,990,712, forward strand.
GACCCAAGGGGCATTATTGAAGATCTGATCTAACCGAACAGCTGAATCTGTCCAGAAGTCCTGAAGTCCACCCAAGTATCAGTAACTCCCTTTCCACAAATACAACACATATGTTTTGGTTGTCTCCCTTTCTTCTTTCTGTTAATTATCAGTTAAATTATCGGATCAGGATGTAAATGGACATCTCCACTCTTCATAAGAAAACGTAGAGTTTATAGAAGCGTTTTTTCAATGTTCTTCGTCGAAGTTACGAAATGTTTTCGTTCACGATTATCGCCAAGGGCGAAAAGTAGGAACACAGTTTCCATATCCATATCTACGATTAAAATTGTTTTATTTAAACATACATGATTATAGTTGTTTCTACTAAAGATATTTTAGAAGTCTTGATGATTCATGTAGCAGCTATTGATGCCGAATAGTTACGTGTGTATATCTTTCAAACCTGGTTATTGTAACGTTGTTGTGACTTTTGAAAAGGGGTGGGGTTTAAGAGCGCTACTGACTTCTATGTTTGGTACATGTGTAATTAATATCTTTTACTGGAACCCTGTATAGATATTTTCTGGTGGGTGTCAAGTGGGTGGGGTAAATCGACATCAAAGAAAAAAGCTTAAAACGGCGTGTTTGAATGAATCAAACTTTTGGAACAGGGTTTTTAGTGTTATTTTGTAGTATTCATAGTAACTGTGGCGATGATTGTCCAACCCCTTATTTTGACCAACAGAAAACAGTTTTGAACATTTTTTAGGTTTAGGTATCAAAACAATGAGCAATAGTCAATAAACTTCAGAATTGTTCATTGAATAACTCCTTTAAAAAAATTCAATTGCTCCTGCTTTACTGCACAAATTGATAGCTAGAGTAATAAACTCTTTAACTGACAATATCTAAATCGCTGACAACTTATACAACTTTCACGTGAATTGTTATAAGAATTTAGTCTTTATTACATATCAAAGGGCTTAACTCTTTTACAAACAACGGTCACCAAAGCTAAATGTAGAAATCAGAGCAATTGCACTATAACGAATGAGCCATGTAAAGTCATGTCAAAACTGAAAAAAAAAAATTCCTGCTTAATTACTTCCGTCGAATCTGACAAACAATTTCTCGCAAAGAGCAGCTGAACGGACTATTTTATTTGTTTACAAACATCGTTTTAATGAGGTTTATATGTGGAAATTTGAAAGTTTCTGACAATTAGATAAACTATGGTCTTAAAATGTAAAAGAAACTTTAATCATTTTCAAGTAGATGTGAAACAGTTTCATTTTTAAAATGGTTCGAACTTTTTAGGGCAAACAATACCAGTTCTGGTTACGAAAGTTACTGGTACGTATATCAGCCGAATATTGATTGGCTGGACAGGAATAATGTTTTGCATGGAATCATAAGAAAGAGAAAAACATCTTCAGGAATGTATATCAAAATGATGTATTCACATTTCAAAGTATAAACCTGCTTTTTTCAAAACAAAATGGCGGACGGCTACTGAAATTTTTTACCATATAAGTGACGTCACAGTTTCTCCTAATAAATGACGTCACGTATAAACAAAAATACTGAATCGAGTCTATTAATACGCAATAAAGAAAATGTCCATGGTAAAATAGTTCGCAATTTGTCTGAAAATTTTCAATATTCATTTATTTTTGTTTGGAATATCATTCTGTTCATATTCAATATGAAAGTACATGTAGATCTATAAAATAAAAAGGTTATTGATCTTGTATGGTAAAATATTACTTGGGACGCCAAACCAACTTGTTCTAAGTAATAGTTCTCCATACAAGTTCAATATACTAAACACCGTTCAATTTCATATAATACTGAACAAAAAAAGTTCGGTATCGTACAAAACTCTCTAACATAAAGTGAAAGAGGCAATATAAAAGTATTTAAAGTCATTCATTCAAGCTTTTACGGAGTTTTAGAAATCCGATCCGTTTATAGCAGTGGCAAAAGAATGACTTTGTATAAAAAAAGACATCTCCAATAATATTTACTTTTGTCTTCCAGTTACGGTTAGTTAAACCGCTCAAGTTAAGGGTAAGACAGTGTGTAGAGAGTGACCAATTGTCAGTTGTTTATGAAGAAGGTTGAGCAATGAGATTAAAATAAAGGTGATAATGTAAATGTACTAGATAGGTTTGTCAGTTCTACAACGCGTTGCAGTTGGCTTTGCCCGCTAGCTATTTTAGCAATCAATAAAATTACAATCTTACGTCACACAAAGGCGAATCTGAAACTATTAATAGAGCATGTAGATATCGGTTAACTCCTCCCCTCCGTTCTTTCATTGAAAAGGTCAAATAGGGGCGCATACGATCAGTCTTTATTTGATTCTGACGTTACGTTCCGAACGTGGAAAGAAAAATTGAAAGTCATAACAGAAGCAGTATCGGATAAAGTATATATTAAAGTGCCATTTGGTAAATCGGAGGAGCCAGGTGTACACTAATTGATGAAACTTCCCCAAAACGTAATGAAATAAACTATGGAAGTTTTATTGCGTACCTCAACGAATATCCCAACTAATTGCACGCAAGTGCTTTTTGCTACATACGATGGCCGCCCTTCGCAAAGGCAGACTAGATGTAATATCAGTTTGTAAAATTGTTCTGTCTTGCAGTCGAAATATTGAGGCTACTCCACGAGGTAATACATGTACATAAAAATAAAAATAAAACACATTAACAGCGCACTTTTAAAGTAAGCAAGATTAAAATGTTATCGCAATACTGCAAATAGATCTAAAATGTCTGGGCTAGGTAAAACAGGACTTTCAATATTTATTCGTTCTAATTTTTTCCCCTCAACATTTCGGCTAGCCTGCGGACAACCTGGACCCGGGACAGAAAAGCCGCTTGTCTGACAGCAGAAAGTCCTGTGCCAGACATGTCGGACCCCCTCTGTACTATGGGTTGGACATATACAGCAGCGTCCAATAGTCTAATTAATTTGGTGTTTCAGTGAGACCCCTTTCACAGATCTGTTATTTATAACTAGAAGGTGAACAACTTGAAAATATCAGCCTATAAAATCGGTTTGCCTTCGAAGTCGAAATAGTTAGACTAGCACTCTACCAAGTTCTCATATATATGTACAAATGTACATTAAATGTTGACTTTCCGAGAGCTTCTTAATTGTGATTTTACCGATAGCCATTTGAAAAACAATAACACTGAACATAAATTAGTACGCATGAGTATATCCAGGATATTATAATATTATTGTGTATATTTTACTTCAGTGACACTGATGACACAGCGGTCAGTGCAAAACAAAATGTTTCACTAAGACTGTCGTTTTCCCGCAGATTCTTTAAATATGTTTTCTTTATCATTCGTCGAATGTTTCTTCTTCAAAATGTGAAAAAAGCCGAAATAAATTTACAAAGTTTTGAGTAATCGTGTAACTGTGCAGTCATGTGTCCAACATTTCGCTCATGTATGGCTACGGGCGGTAGGCAGGATGCAGTATCTAACACTCATCTACAGATTTTTATATTGGTTGGAATAAAAAAGAATTGAAATACATGTAAATATATGAGATAAAGTGAACGTTATTAATCTACTGGTCTGACTGTCATGTCTGCAGTTTCATTTTTATGGCCGGAGTAACTACGCCCCTGTTCATTGATTTGTATTTTTTTGTTAAACTCAACGCCCCGACCGCACGGCCTTTAAAGTAAAAACACTGTTCACAAGGGAAAATTGTCGAGTTCACTGTCGGCAATAGAGAGGGAACTTGGGTATGATAATACAACGTCCGTACAAGTAAAGATTTTGGCAGATGCACTGATTATGTCAGTACGTACAGTACGGCATTAGATACTTAGTATGTCAACAGATTTCCTTACCATTAGTGGCGACGCTCTGCGAAATAAAGGAGTTCCAGTACCGCCGGAGACAAAAATATTTTTCACGCATCGATGTACTCAATTATTGATAATTTCGTCAATTTAATTTCTTTCGTTAACATTTTGTTCCACTTTGGCAAACAAAATTGACGAGGCGAGTTGAGAAACAGATTGAAAAACGCATTTTATGAAAAATGCATCACAATATATTTTTTCAACAGACGTCATTATGAATTGTGTAGGATAACATGTTACTGCAATGGAATTCCGATGTGTAAAGTTCCGCGAACATAATTTACATGTAAACTTATTCATAAACTTACGGTGTACACTTATAAATGCAATGATACCGTAGCTCAATCGCTGTAATTGAAGGAGATCTCTTTTAAAAGAGTATATATTAATCAACATTTTAAATAAAACAGAAGATCTATATAATTTATCTCGGAGTCACTACAAAATACGCGAAGAAACCTATATTTAACATTATTAAATACTGTTTGTCACTTGCATTAAAATTACCATGCGGGTTTTTGGGCGGAGCAAATTGACGACGTGAGAAAGAAGCTGGACGCTCGCACCTAAATGTCCTTGAATGGGGAGGAGTTAACCTATAAACTAGCTCTAATAATAGTTTCAAAATTGCGCTATGAGTGACGTAAGATTATAACTGTATCGATTGCCAAGATAGCGATCGGGCAAACCCAACTGCAACGCGTTGTAGCATGCACACCCAAGACTCATGTGTCATTAAGTTAAAAAAATTAAATAAAATTGAAAATTGTAATTATTTTCGGCCACACACGCCATTGAGAAAAGAGCTGACTATTTGTGGACACAGGTTATCAGAGTTCCTTCTCTATTTTTTCCTGGACCTCGCGTTTTTTCGATGATTTGGGTTATTTTCCGAGATGAATATAAATAAAAGAAAATAGGGTGTATTTGGTATTTCATACGTGTAAGTATACATGCAAACGATAGTTAATGCATATCTATTAGATATAAACACTGAGAAGAAATATTGTATTATGGTATTAACAGTGAAGAAAATAATGTATTACTTTATAAACAGGGAAGGTTTATGAGGAAAGACATTCAATAAAGCCAATGTATAAATACTAGGCTGATGTAATACATCTTCTATGTTATAATATAAAGGTATAATGTATAAAGTGGTATTCATGTGGGAATAAACGGTAGCCAGTTTTGAAACGCTACTGGGCGAAACATATTTATGTGTTTCTTCATTACATGTTTTCAAATGCAATTAGTTTCAAGTGAAATTCATGCTGGAAAGTGATCAGACAGCTGCATTTTCCTTTGAATGGTTTATTAGCTGTTTAGAATTGTTTTTAAATTGGTCTGAATAGTCAGCCATAACAATCAATCTATTTACGAAAGTTTTTATTTCACTTTAAACCTGAACCGTGAAGTCGTTTTATCTGTTCAAATTTACGAAAAGGCGTATTTGACCAAAGTTTATCTCGGCTTTGCGATAACTGTCTCAATTATATACCTAACATTGAAACATAAATTATGTATCGCTCTACAAAAACATTAAAGATACATACAACAGTAGCGAACAGGGAACGTCAACGTATTCAGATTTTTGTAGCAGGGATTACTTTTATTTACACTGTCCTGTGACTTTGGAACATGGTGGGGGTAAGAGTGAGGTTGGGTGCGCACCATAAACCGGTTTAAGCTCCCCAGTGGTGTTTTTGCCACTGACCGTTCCAAGGCGGTGCCCCACTGTGCTCCGTTAATTGTTCGTTTTGTCCTCGTGTGTTTGCTTTGTATGCTTGTGTGTGTTGGTAGTGTATGTTTGTGTGTGTACATGATTGTGTGTGTGTGTGTGTGTGTGTGTTGTGTGTGTGTGTGTGCGTGTGTGTGTGTGTGTGTGTGTGTGTGTTGGTGGTGTGCACTTCTGGGTGCTGTGGGGCTCGTTTTGGGGAGGCTGCGTTTTTGGTACGTGGCATTCCCTGTTTGATATTATTTTTGTTTTTACGTTTGCTGGCGTTGTGCTCGGTACACTAACAAGCGAGGAATCCACCTAGTGATAAATTTCTTTATGTGAAACTGTTCTGAAAATGTTCAATATACTTCCCCATTTGATCGCAAATCTCCAAATCCCTGTATGGTAACCCGCTTGTCACTTTCACATCCTCGATTGCTTCCACCAGCGTTGCGTTCGACATACTTGTAAGGGATATGCCATATCACAGCTTATAAAGAAGTTGCGCCTTATCATCTTTAGTTTAGTAGCCGAGTACCCAAGTTAGTATTTATTTTGGACATAATAAAGCCTATAGCTTCGGACTCTCGCCTTTTAACAACATTAATGTAATGCTACACAGATAAAAGCAGTACCGAAAATGGACCTAGCTAAATGTACATGTTTATATTGTAAATATCTAGCAGAGAAGACTTCAAACTTCAGAATGATGCTTAAACGAGTATGGAAGACTTTTGATCTTAAAGCTGCTCGCTCTCAGTTTAAAAAAATGTCATCAAACACTCTGAAAATAACAGATTTTAGAACATATAGTCATATAAAAATTGCCAGAATAAATTCCTATCAAGTATATCCGTAGATTTGAAATAATACGCTTCCAAATAATAAAGCGTTGCAAACGCTTTTGAAATTCAAAAATAAATATATAGTTTAGCGGTGCCGTAAAACCAGCACTTTCAATTAGTGCAAATTCCTACCTAAATCTTTACTTCTATTGTTGATTTTAGCTTTTGGTTTTATATTTATGTACTAGTATGCAATTTTCAACAATTCTATTTTTTTCAACGGCAATTGAGAGCAAGCAACTTTAAAGTTCCAGGACCACAATTACTAGTAGTTCTAATTTCACCCAAAAAGATGTCTTACCGGCGGAAATTGTTTTTATGTGTACCAAAACATTCCTAACTGTGCTTTTGATATCGATTAGTACATGCACTTCCGTCGTAAATGTAACAGACGAATAATGCTTTCACTTACACAAGGAAAGAGATTTCATAAATAAATATTATGTTTATGCAAACTGCATTTTATATAATGAGGTTCCAGCTATTTCAAATTACTAAAATTTGATTCGGGGAGGCAAGCAGTAGGGAAGCCTACCAATGGGAATTGCAAGCAGTAGTGAAGGCTGCCAGTGGGGAGGCAAACAGTATTGAAGGCTGCCTATGACCTGCTTTGTCGCTAATTACCAGTACTCGTCATTCCGTATCGCAACAAATCTGGTCGGGACAAATGTTGAGCAATAAACAACACTAAATATGATCCTTTCTTTAATCGTACAGATGCTAATAGAACTACGAATGAATAACAACTATAGTAAAATGCTACATATGAAATATAAAATAATAATATTAAAAGATTAAAACAAACTCTTTAGGCAATTGAATGTTTCGCCCATATTGGCTACATGTGACACATTAAAAAGACGCGTGCTGAAAGAGTCACCCTCTAAAACTGGTGTTAAATTCTTCAAAATCATAAAAAATAGATTATTTCTACAAGTATTAGCTATACATTACATGATGGTAAAATCAGTGTTTAAAAATATGTTGCAGTAACATAAAACATTCAATAATGTATGTAAGGTTGTTGTTGCACAGATAATAGCGACTTATTACAGAAGGTATCTATGTTGATTATATGTAGGTATGTTGTTCTTAAGAACTGCATTTATTTAATCAATTAGCAATCATTGAACGCATTATTTATATCTGAAGATCATAATCCGCTAGATGTAGCGAGTGCCCCATTAAAACCATTTAAAGGATTTGAAGGTAGTACGTGTATGTGCATCCTCGGTAACCCAGGCTATTCATTACCCAATTGAATACCCTGGGCAAATTGACTGAAGAAATCTCGTACTCATGAATTTAATGAGGTAAATTCAAGCCTTCCGATTGGTTTCTTGATACTTTTCTCAAGATTAACTATCCAATGAAATCGCGGCTCTCAAACCGCGTTAGGGGAAACATTAAAAATGGCAGCCCCCATGCTTGTCAGCGATGTAGTTTTAAACAGGTTTTGTGCATCACTCGTCTCGGATTGCAGATTTCTATATGATCGTCCCTTAATCGGGACAAAACAAACAATCTTTTATTCCACTTTCTGCATGGCAGTCATTATTTGAGGATACTCTTCATTGTGGAGGTGCTCTTATTTTTGTAAGCATCGATTTCATTGGATGAAAAATAGTCATGAATATTCATGTATTACGAAGTTTTGCCAGTCTATTTTCCCACGGTATATGACGGAGAGAAGCGGCAGGAATTAACCGTGGGTTCCGACGATGGTGTATGTGCATCATTCTGACCTGTTACTTATCTGCATTCAAAAGAAACGACGCAGTTCAGCTAAATTTGAAAATCATGCCGATGCATATGTGTATAGACTACTAGCGTACTGCTTTCTTTTTTGGGAGAGTATCAAACAGTGCAAATAATATAAAAGAATATTTTTCAACACTGACATGCTGCATAATTTGTTCGATAATCATCCTATTATTAGTATACATGTATCTGTAAGTGTTGTGAAAAGTTATTTACAAATGATATTTCATGAATATGATAATATCTTTGCCTTTTACAATTATATTCAAACGTTCCATTCATTTTATTTACGTTGAGTGGAGCGCATTTGTTTCACTGTTACAATAATGTAAATATATTTCAAGTGCGATATCAAGCTTTCCTTTCCGGTTCACTCACCTCGAACCTAAGACATTAAAATGCATTAAATGTAAAACTGCAATAACATTTTTTCGGTGTGCTATTATTATTGAAATGGTAACGGATTCTCAAGTGTCATGGGTTAAAAAAAACTAATATCATTAAATCATCGTCGAATGCGCTGCAGTCTTTCAAGTACCACGTGAACCAATAGCTTCACGAGAATGTATGCAGGGAAAACAGATATTGTCCGTCCTTTGCTGACACCACTGCCAATCTTAGTGTGTTACATGTTCGAGTGATTGAAGTTATATTCAGTTTATTTGATAGTTAATATGCTTAATGGGTTATTCTTGGACATCTCACTACGGTAGTGTTGCTGATAATACAATCATTCAAGCTAAACGTTCATTCACCTAGGTGGGTACCTTAAAGTTATGTCCGAAATTATGAAAACTAGCAAAACAGTAGACAAATGTCCGGTACATCGTTGTGCATTCGCAAAATACTGTTGGGCTCTGGTGTGAGCAAACGCCAGCACAGATATATCTAACTGGTAATACATGTCCTCGTAGAATTTTGTCTTCAGTTTATCTAGATAAAAGTGTAATATGTTGCTGGACCGTCTTTCTTTGTAGTTTTGTTTTAGTCAAACAATCGCTTTGTCACGTTTCAAAACTTGTTTAGGTGGCCCAAACAGAAAAAATCTTATTTTGCTTCAATAGAATTTCAAAACAAGATAAATTGACAAAAATGTCAAATTCCATAAACTCCAACTTCACACACCACAAGGCTTATGGAAACATCAGAATTAGGTTTGCTTAATCGAACATATCGTCCCGTAATTGTGCATATGAATTCTACCATCTCTTCAGACTTGGCTGGACCAACGTACGTTGTACCGCAAATATCTGTTGGGTTTGTGGAATTACCAATTGTGGCGTTTACCTGTTGAAATCTTTTAGCAAAATCATCTGAAAAATTAAAACAAAGCGTACGGACATTTCTCGTTATGAATAACCGTATTATTGTTATAATAATTATAAAATTGAGATATTTCTACTCATAAAAATGCAAAAACAAAAATTAGTATTATAGTACATAGTTTAATCGTTATACTAGAAACCATATAAAAACAAAAAATATATCAAGAAAAAGTCTTTAATTCGATATTACTGTTATAACTAACATGTTGTTTTCTGAGCGGTCTATGGGGACGGATGCAGTAACAGACTGATAATGTTGTTGAAAATAGGCAAGAAGGCCATTGAGTTACGACCCTTTCTATAGCAAGAACTGCTGCTTTTTACTTTGCCTTAATATTGACCATTTAAATTGGTTGTATTGTAGTTGATAAGCCAGAAGAAATTTCCAGGTAAAATTGAACCAGTTTGTACGAGGTTACGTAGGCCTAATCAATGATAATTACTTCAAATATATTAAAACTAATAGTGTTTCTTGTCATATGAGAAACTTAATGTAAAATACGCGGAATTTTCTATAAATTAAGAATAAAGAAGTTGTATACATTTTCTTTCTTTTTCTGTTCATAAAAGTTTTGTATACGTTTTCGTTCACTGTTCACTAAAAGTTGGCATACCTTTTATTTCACTGTTAACCAAAGTTTGGTATACATTTTCGTTTAAAGTCCAACAAAGTAAACTAGAGCTATCACTAAATGTGATTAATACCCCCAAAAGGATTGCTTTATAAACTGAAGAAGTTCGTAGTAACATAATACCTTGCAAACAAACTAAAAAGAGATATTGTTCTTAGAAGTTCCTCTCACTGTGCTTGACCATTGTATGAAGTTGTATTGAATTCCAACTTGTAGTTTTCGAAAAATGCTCCAGACAGGGAAAAGTAACAAAGGGCAATAACACTGTAATTAGTCAAGATGGAGTTATGGTTCCTGTGCACTGCACTCCCTCTCACTGTGCTTGACCATTGTATGAAGTTGTATTCAATTCCAAACAGAAGTTTTCAAGTTATGCTCCGGACAAGGAAAAGTAACAAAGGGTAATAACTCTGTAATGAGTCAAGATGGAGTTATGGTTCCTGTGCACTGCACTTCCTCTAAATGTACTTGACCATTGTATGAGGTTGTACTGAATTCCAACTAGTAGTTTTCAAGTTATGCTTCGGCCACGGAAAAGTAACAAAGGGCAATAACTCAGTAAATATTCAAGATAGAGTTATAGTTATTGTACACTGCACTTCCTCTGAGTGTGCTTGATCATTGTATGAAGTTGTATTGAATTCCAACAAGTAGTTTTCAAGTTATGCTCCGGACAAGGAAAAGTAACAAAGGGCAATAACTCTGTAATTAGTCAAGATGGAGTTATAGTTCTTGTGCACTGCACTTCCTCTCAATGTGCTTGACCATTGTATGAAGTTGTATTGAATTCCAACCAGTAGTTTTCAAGTTATGCTCCGGACAAGTAAAAGTAACAAAGGGCAATAACTCAGTAAATACTCAAGATAGAGTTATAGTTCTTGTACACTGCACTTCCTCTGAGTGTGCTTGATCATTGTATGATTTTGTATTGAATTCCAACTAGTAGTTTTCAAGTTATGCTCCGGACAAGGAAAAGTAACAAAGGGCAATAACTCTGTAATTAGTCAAGATGGAGTTATGGTTCCTGTGCACTGCACTTCCTCTCAATGTGCTTGACCATTGTATGAAGTTGTATTGAATTCCAACTAGTAGTTTTCAAGTTATGCTCCGGACAAGGAAAAGTAACAAAGGGCAATAACTCTGTAATTAGTCAAGATGGAGTTATAGTTCTTGTGCACTGCACTTCCTCTCAACGTGCTTGACCATTGTATGAAGTTGTATTGAATTCAAACTAGTAGTTTTCAAGTTATGCTCCGGACAAGGAAAATGCAACCGACCGACCGACCGACCGACCGACCGACCAACCGACCAACCGACCACCGGGTGACTCCTATATACCCCCCTAAACTTCGTTTTGGGGGTATAATGAATAAAAATTATGCTTTAATTTTAGATAGATGCAGTTTAACGAGGAAACAGCTATGCGGCCTATACATGTACCTTTAAAAAGTAGAAAATAAGATATTAATACGATGTAGTTTGAACTACATTCATTTAACAAAACAGTGTCAACGGTCTTTCGGGGGGACTATATGTAATGGCGAATGTTTTCCAGTAAAAAACTGAAGGTGAAAATTATTCATGAAAATGTAGGCAGATAATTCCATGATAAAGCGTTAATACTCACAACCAGTACCTAGTGATTTAGGTCGGCATATTGCAGCTGATTTTGTTTAGAACAAGAACATGCAGAAGAAATATGGACCCCTTCTTTACAACATTAAACATGTACCACATACCTGTTCATAAACAATTTCAACCTTCAATTTTTGACACGAAAAAATTGCCATGACACATGGCCTACATATGTTTCCTCTATAAGCACCTGTCAATATATACACTAACCCCTGTCTTTGATACTAAAATGTGTGTCGTTGTAGTCGGAAATCTTTTTCACTAGTTTTCATACCGACCTAAATATGGTTTAGGTAATTTGTCTTTTATCACATGCTTTTTGGTACTGAAATTACCAGGGAATAACTAAATAATAAATCGTCCGCGGTGAAACGAAGCATGATGTAAAGAGAATAATTGTAAGTTCAATGACAGTTTGATGACCATTTCATATATAGTACAGTTACTGTACAGTGACTGTATTCATGTGTTACATTATTTGAATATACAAGTTAGTAATTTTCAACAGCTGAGTTTAAGTTAACTAACGTGATATATTGTCACATCATGTTCAATCATTATTCGAGAATATGAACTATGGCAAAACTGTCAGAATTCAGTATAGATCAATCAGAAGCTTTCCGATTACTGACACAATAGGGCGGTGTTTAGAGAGTCGTGTAAGGAAACTCATCTCTTCATTAAAAATGCAAATCTTTTATGTCTGGAAAAGTTACCTGAAGTTCGGGTTAATATCTTTACTCTTCGGATGACATATATTTGTAGCAAATCCACTTCCCACCATGCTGTTGCCTCGCCAAAGTCGCTCGTGCATGTACAAGACTTTCCTACAGACAAATTAGGGTTCCATATACCATCTGCTCCTCTGTCTGACCCATAACTTCTGAATGTCGAGCTCTGCGTTGTTGGTTTTTTCAAAGCGATATTGTATAGGTCTGAGAGCAATTTAAAATCAGTATTTATTCCATGCATGTATACTTGAGCTGATGAGGTTTGTAAAATGGTACATATTTAATGATGGCCGTAATGTATGATATTTTAAACGACTTTTGCATCATATTCACCAAAACGTTTCAAAAAAAGACATTTCATTAACGCCCAAGTGAATATTATTTGACATTGCAACAGATGTGTCACATGAGTGGTCAAATACAAAACAAAAACTCACGAGAAAAGAAAAAGACACAATATATCCAAGCAAAGTTAATTACAAGTGACAACCGTTTCTAAAACTTACTCTTTGAATCAATGCAATCAATGTTAGGTATCCATTTTCCATCATTGCCACATGTCACTGTTTCTACCGTTACTTCATTTGCTGTATCTGTTGTTTCGTTAGATATGTAACTTGCGTTACAGTTCACAACGGCATATGACCCGGAGGAATTTTGGAAGGGCCTGACATCGGCGTTATTGAAGACAGATACGTTGCATTCTGCAAACAAATATGCTAACTAAAATGTATCTATATATCCATCCATCTGTCCATACATCCGTCTATTCACCCATTCATCTATCTATAAAGTGATATTCATTTAAAACAGTTTACTGTTTCTACAAGAGCCGAGCTTTACTCGTTGCTCCATTTAGAACAAAGAATAAGTATTAACAAAAGCCATTGTGTGTTGAAATATTGTTTGACCTGTCTGTCTCATTTATAATACATGTAGGATGACAAAATGTGAAAATGTTCAAACAAAGTTCCCCATATGTAAAAAATGTCGGCAAAAAACCCTTGACTCAAAAGGAAAATAATTTTACCCCATATGTAAAAACTTTCGACAAGAAACCTCTAAATAAAATGGGGAATAGTTTTACCCCATACGTAAAACTTTAAACAAATTATGTGAAAAACAGTTGTAATGTTTTTACATGTAAGGTAAAATTATTTCACATTTGTGACAATTTTCACATTTGAGGGTCATTCAAACACATACACACAATGAATGAAACAATGTGACACAATACTTAGAAAGAATTTACTACATTATTTCTCAGACAGTATCTTTGGGGATCTTTACAGTCATGATTTTCTACACAGAAACATTTTAATTATCACTTAATTAAATGGTTTTGCGCAATATCATTAAACTAACCATGCACGTGTAACACGTCCTAAATGAGTTTTGTATGACATTGCTTTTCTAAATTACTTGTTTATGTTCATAGGTAAAAACTACCTTTTGTGCATGCTCCCTCAAAGCGAGACCATGTCCTATTATGAAGGCAGGTAATACTTTCAAAGGCATTGACATTCATCCCATTAGGACACGAGAATTTTCGGATACTTCCAGCAACATTTTCTCCTTGCTCGAAGACACCATGCGAAACACGAGGTAGATCTCCACATTCTTTTATAAGAAAAAATAGTAATTCTTTCAACTTAAATGTGCTTGTAATGAATACAACTGACTGAACAGTTGTAGGATTAATGGAGCAAAATAAAGCTTAAATAGTGTTTTCGATTTCCATTTGTTAATCAGTATAGATCTATAAGAAAAACCGAATTGCAGATAGACTACCGTTTTCAGAAGTTATGCTTATAGTGCTATTGAACTTTTGCAAATGTAGAAATGTAAAAAAATTGAATGACTGAAATTTGATAATTACGAGTACGTAACACAAATGAAAAACTGTATAATTATAAGAATATGGTCTGATCAACATTAAAGTCAAAGTTGATATAATTGAGAAAAGGAGGAACAGCATTTTATCAGTCATTCTTGAAAATTTGAAGAAACTATGTACAAGTTCTTAGTTAAATCAGTTCACCTGATTCGTGCGGCACAGCAATAATTGCAAATTGTCACAAAAAGTCATGACTCTCCGTTTGTCAGTTAAAACGAAAAAGAAATCAAATATTGAATAATATGGAATGTAAAAATATACGGTTATATCGTACTCCGGTTATACGGAAACTTTGGATATAAGGAACACTATTTTCTGGCCCAACAATGCAAAATGTATAGTAAAGTAATCGTATATATCGAACTGCAAATATGTTCCGAAAAGTTTAAAACAATCTGTTGATTTTACAATTGTTCTTTTGCCGTCTGCATTGTATTTTTATAGCACACTTGTAGCTATTATTTATGAAAGTAAATAAGTACAAATGTCTAACGTTTTGGTAAACTAGTTAAATGAGAGTACAAACATAATTGCTACGTACGATAACCAAGTGATAATATTTTACGTAAATAAATTTGAGCGTTTCTAGCATGCAGACCGAATGAAATCCCATTTTGGGAAAATACCTTGTACAAAAGTTCAAGTTATGGCAAGTGAGCGAACATCAGCTTTCTTCTAGTGTATTTGTTTAAGTATTACCAATGAAAACATGACCTGTCCTTTTTCATGTTTTATTAATCCTTGCAATCATTTTACATAGGTTTACGGGTATAGAAAAGGATACATGTAACAGATATAGATCTTTATAACTCCTCAAAAGGAGGTAGGAAAATCAAAAGTTGATGGTTAGGATTCTATTACATTTGACTATTGAAATACTTGTTCGATATATATTTTAGTTCGATATATATACATCGTATATAAGGAACTTGTTTGATAAACGTATATAAGGAACTCCGGATATAAGGAACACATTTGATATGTCCCGAGGAGTTCGCTATAAGCGGAGTTTACTGTAAATTCATTTTGATTATTCAATATATGAAATGACACAAACAACAATATTGAAGTTGAAATACACCATCACGGACTTAAAGAATGGAATTGCAGCTGCTTGAAGTCTGCGACTTTCTCTGAAGTAATCTTTACTTATGATGCATAACAACGATAAGATCTTGAGCTATAAATCTGATTGTCTCATTGATTACATTGTATTTTGTGTAGTCAGCAGATATACCTTTTTATCAGTAAAACCAAAATGTTAAATCAAATTCTGAAACAAATTAGTCATTTAAAAAAATCACCCGGACTGCCTATTAGGCATAATATAAACAAGTTTTGAAACATTCTAGACGAGTCGCCGTACTTCCCCTTTTCTCCGTAAAATAAAAAATAAGCAAGGAAAAAACGTTTGACAAACCTGATTGGTAATTGCAGTCAGGTAAAACAAAACTTTCTAAATTTCAAATCTCGTTACAAATTTGCATGGGAGTCATACTTGGGTAATGGCAAGTTCACCAGGGGAGAAATCTCACGGTCAGCCGGGGCTTTAAACAATCTAAACAACAGCTGCCATCACATATAAAACGTTAATATCTTGTTTACTTATATATCAAAAAACCATGTTCACATCAAGCATCAAATGTGTTTACGAGGTTGTTTGTCTCTGTGATACTGATGTTTTCAAGTGTTACAAACTAGAGTTTTACATGTGTGTACAAATCTTTACAGTATCTATCCAAAGCACAGTAGGCACTAGTCTACATTGTAAGTGCATAGCGGTAATAGATTACTTCACTAACTTTTTTTCTAGTTTAAAATTCAAATTCATGCAACTGACAAATTGAAAAATGAATTTAATGAGAAATAAAAAAACATAAAATATTAACATGTGTTTGACGACGATTTGTACGTTCACAGTGCAATATCTAATTAATATTTTTCATTTTCAGGTGTATGCGTTTTAATAGAAAACACTATTAAATTTCTTTTCCATTTATGCACTGCCAGATAGCTATTTATTTTCTTGCAAAGCGACTACCATTCCAAAAATGCGCCGTCAGTCAGGTGTTAAAAATGACCTCGCAAACATCATTTATGACTGGTTTGGGACCATTTGACTAATTGATTGTGAGGGTTTTTCCATTAGAGAATACATTTTTCAAATATCAGTTTGTATAAATCAGTGCTAGGCCCATTCGGGAATCAGCCTCATATTGTTTACAAGCACATATCGTAAATTAAACAATAATATCAAAATAGCAAATACAATTTCTAAGTAGTGTAATACTATAAGTCTACAAAAAATATGAAATTATCTAATGTAGCTGGAATATGTGTGAATTTGACGTACAGATGTTTCGTAATTAATTACTCTGTCTACAGGCATCTGAACTCCACACAGTGATAACCTAACCGGTTCACATGTATCACTCAAAAGTAAAATCTATTTCCTAAATATAAAAATGTATCACAGTATCGTGTTTAAATCTAAATCAAAGTAATTGATACCGTTTTAAAATTGAGTTGAATTCTAATGTAGAACCAGGGTTATTTAATGAATCGTGGAAGAACGACAATAATATTACAAACAAGAGGGCCCAGATGGTCATATATCGCTCACCTGGCTACCATTGGCTGTAATACATGGTCATCAATAGCAGAAAGGGTCAATTTTGTTTTGACTTGGGGGACATGATTTAAATATTTTTGGAAGATGTCAACTAGGCAATGATACATGCAAAATTTCTAAGCTCTACTGTAGGCATTGTGGTTTCAAAAATAAAGACTTTTAAAGTTTTTCCTATATAAGCCTATTTAGAATCAAGAGACTCTGGGCGGGTTTAAATTGAAGCCGATGGTTGTAATTTGAACAACATTAGTAGAGGTCTGCTAGGCAATGCCACTTGCTTAATATCTAAGCTCTAGGCCTTGTGATTTCAGAAATAATAAAAATTATTTTGACTAAGAATAATTTGCTTTATTTTCGAGAATCCACAGCGCCGTTTTGTCGCTAGGCAATGACTGGCTCCACTTCTTTCCTTTACTTGGCCTATTAAATAACCCACTAATCTTGAAACCAATATCATGTGACGTGTACATTGCATAGCCGTATAAATACGCAAATCCCGTGCTGTATGTTCAGTTTTCAAAGTCGTCAACCGATACACTCAAGTGAAACTTTCTTTGACACGTACACATTTGAAGGTCGCATTGAAAACAGCCAAAAACATGCCACGTAGAGGTCAGAGGCGGATACCTGCCAGACGTAGGCTAGCTGCGAATGCCAACATTCAACATGGGGCTCAGCAACGACGAGTTTTACCCCCAAGGAACTCTGCTCCTAACCGCCGTCCACAAGGAAACGACGAGCAACAAAATGACCAGCCGAATGGAAACCGTAGGGTTCACAGGGGCCGAAATCGCCTGTGGTGCGTCAAGAAGCGATACCGCCGATTGACCGTCCACAAGAAAACGACGAGCAGCAGAACGACCTGCCGAATGGGAACCGTAGGACCCAAAGGGGCCAAAAGAGGGCAGCCGGAGTTTTGGATGAGCTTGTGGATGACCGTTTGCTACAGAATGCCGGTGAGTTGAACACTATTGATTTCGAACAGATTTTAAATGATTCACGAATTATTCCTAGAGATACAAATACTGATAATTTTCGTTCTCAAAATCATACGGGGTGTGGCGACGTGAATTTGCAAAATTCTAGGGATAATTCCATTTGTCATCTTGGGGGCAATGATTTGCATGCAAATGTGGTCCGATTGGCCGATGATGATTTAGCGGCACATGTCCCGGCTTCTTTAAAACAACAGATTTGCAAGGGGGAATACGTCAATTTGGCTCTTTTACTCAAGGGTGCTGTAGAACTATCTGAATTTTGCTCAGGTACCGTTTTTCGCCTAAATTCGGAGGGTCACATTGTCACAGCCCCTAAAGAATGTAAGGACAAAGTTATGAACATTGAAAAGTGGACGAATTCGTTTATTGTTTACATGTCCATTTATTTATCAACTCGTGCAGACAAAGTGTACGAAATGTTGCACTATATGTTTAATATAAGGGAAGCCGCTCTCCGGCCTGGGGCCCCCTTCGGTTGGAGAACTTATGACGAGCAATTTCGCCTTCGTCAAGCAATTTCCCCAACGTCTTGGGCACGTATTAACAACGAGTTGTGGTGGCGGTGCATGCAAAATCCTAGTCAGTCTTCCTATGCTACTGGTACCCCTGTCACAAATCCAGGTCAGTACACGTGTAACGAATTCAACAGCGGTAACTGCACGTGGCAAAATTGTAAATTCCCGCACGTCTGCTCTTAGTGCTCAGCGACTCACCCGGTAGTCGCCTGCCCTAAATTAAAAGGAGGGGAGAAAACTCAAACTTCACAAGTTAGTCACGCTACAGGTCAATTTCAAAAAGGGTTTCGAGGCAGACCCTTTGCCCGAAGAGGTACAGGCAGGGGCCAGAGGCCATACTAGCGAAAACACTCGCATATCAGATTCTACCGGTCCATGTAACTGGGATATTCATGGTTTGGCTAGCTCGCCTGTCAATGTTACTTCCATTCAAAATTACTTACAATTTTATGACAAAATAGAAGCAAAATTTTTGTTAGATGGGTTTTTGTACGGCTTCCCGGTTCAGTACACAGGTCCTCGTACACTGCCACGGGATTCCAAAAATTTACGCTCAACTTCTTTGAATCCTGATATCATAAGAGCACAAATCAAGAAAGAAATTCAGGCGGGCCGGGTAGCTGGTCCATTCAAAGAAAGACCGTTACCAAATCTTAAAGTCTCCCCGATAGGTCTAGTCCCAAAGAAAACACCGGGAGAATATAGAATGATCCACCATTTGTCTCATCCCGCCGGTGATTCAGTAAACGATTACATCGATCCTGTCGTCTGCTCTGTCCAGTACACGAGTTTCGATGAGGCAGTAAAATTAGTTCAACAATTAGGACGAAATTGCAAATTATTTAAAGCCGACATCAAAAGCGCATACCGGCTTGTTCCAATCAAACCTTCCGATTTTGAACTTTTAGGTTTTTCTTTCGACGATTATTTCTATTTTGACAAAGCTCTGCCATTTGGCGCATCCATAAGCTGCATTACATTTGAACGATTCTCAAGATTTTTAGAATTTTCTGTGAAATTAAAATTAAAGTCTGGGAAACATTATCTAGATGATTTTTTGGGCGGAGATAAAACGGTTGCATCATGCACACAAGCGCTTTAAACTTTCAGGGATGTTATGTCCGAACTAGGCGTGCCACTGGCGGAGGAAAAAACTGAGGGCCCGACAGAAATTTTGGTTTTCTTAAGGTTGGAACTGGACGCTGACAAAATGGTAGTTCGAATCCCAAAGCAAAAAATATACGAGGTTATTGAGAAAATCAAAGAATTTTTAGAGCATCCAAAAACAACGTTGAAGAAAATCCAGTCTCTAGTTGGCAGTTTGAATTTTTGCTGTCGAGCAATACCTATGGGTAGACCTTTTATTCGCCGCTTGATAAATTCGACCTGTGGCCTGTCAAAACCTTTTCACCATGTCAGAATAAAGTCTGATATTCGGTTAGATTTACGGATGTGGCTACTGTTTTTAGAAAATTTTAATGGAGTCTCAGTTTTTCATGATCAGTACTGGGTGTCAAATGAAGACGTTCAATTGTTTTCTGATAGCGCAGGGGGAGATAACCTGGGGTTTGGCATATTCTTTCAAGGTCACTGGTGTCAAGCCAAATGGCCAGATTCTTGGCTTGCAACCGGTATTACCTCTGATATAACAGTTCTAGAGTTATTTCCCATACTAGTGGCATTGTTTATTTGGGGCGAGAAGCTAACAAATAAGATTAGGTTTAACTGCGATAATTTAGCCGTTGTACATATCTTAAACAAACTTACATCAAAGTCAGACGCAGTTATGTGCCTTGTTAGGATATTAACCCTACGTTGTTTAAAGCTGAATATTTTGTTAAAAGCTGTTCATATACCGGGCCATCAAAACGAAATCTGTGATGCCTTGTCTCGTTTTCAGCTACACAGATTCAGAGAGTTAGCCCCAGGCGCGGATTTAGTCCCATGTCCGGTTCCCAGCTTTCTGTGGAACATCTTCAGTGTAGAGCTGGGCAACTTCTCCAAGCGGGATTAGCCTATAGCTCTAACGCAACTTACAACACTGCTGCAAACGCGATTGAAAATTTCCGTTCCTTATACGGGTTTTCAAAATTATTTCCTGTTCCTGTACAACATATTATTTTATTTATGTCCTACTGCTTCGAGAAAGGAATGTCTCCGAAATCGATCTCAACATATCTAGCGGGAATCAATTTTTATCACAAACTGCATGGATTTAACGATTTAAGTAAGATATTTGTAATTAAAAAACTGCTTGAAGGCTGTCACAGAAGCCGAATTTCACGTGACAACCGGGCTCCGCTTACAAAATCCATATTATTGGCAGTTTGTAATGCTTTATCACGGGTATGCTACAATAGTTATGAAGTTAAATTATTTAAATCACTTTTTACGTTGGCATATTATGGTCTCTTCCGGGTCAGCGTGTTAGTGGCCACACATAAACATGTACTGGGGAATGCATTTCGCTTGAGCGATTTAAATCTCGCCAATGATAAAAGTTATTTAGTTCTCCGTCTGTGCACTTTTAAAACTAATCAGAACGGAAAACCTGTTTTCTTAAAGATACCAAAATAAGGAAATAGTTCTTGTCATGTGTCTGCGATTATGGAATTTATTGCAGCAAGACCGGGAGTTCACTGTTTTGTCACCGTGATGGTACGGCAGTTACTAGGGCTCAGTTTGCGGCGGTGTTGTCGAAATCAATTCGTAGGTCAGGCTTGCCAGGCTCGAACTATAAAACTCACAGCTTTAGGATAGGTAGAGCCACCGATCTTGCCTCCGAAGGTTACCCTTCAGAGGCTATAATGAAACTTGGTAGATGGTCTTCTACTTGTGTTAACCTCTACATACGTTGATAGATATAGGGCTTTGTTTTAATGAACAGGTGATAAGGTTTTGCATTACGTTGATGAAAATACTTAAATACAGACAGATTAAGCTTATAAACGTTCATTTTCCTTTTACATCTAGATGTGTGGGTGTTGGGAGATTCAATCCCATACTGGGCGGGAAAACACGCAAAGTCCAGTGGGAAAGCCAACCTGGGTCTTGAAGACACGTCCATTGCGTGGTGGGGCGTACGTGGCCTGCGTTGGAGAGGTTTACGCCATTCAGTAGAGACTCAGGTGCTTCTTTCGTCTCCTCCTTTAATATTCATACATCTTGGGGGCATTGATTTAGTACATGAAAAAACCCTGGAAATCAGACGAATTATGGAAATTGAGATAGAATACTTTCGCGATGCATTCCCGGAAGCTAAAATTGTCTGGATTGACATACTACAAAGGAAAATATGGTCTGGCTCACTGGGGGGCACTAAACCAATAGAAAAAAAGCGTAAACGCTTTAACAGAATAGCAAGAAAAGTTGTTACATCATCAGGGAGAAGTGACGTCATCAGTCCTGAGATTGATGCGGCTAGAGCATTTTTTCGGAACGATGGTGTCCATTTAAACTTGGTCGGTCTGGAATTTTATTTGGATTATATCCGTGACTCTGTAGTAAGAAACTTAAGGAACTAAAGGTTTAGTTAGAGCAAAACTTCGATATTTTGTTGCGTCTTCAATATAAATAGAATTTTGGGGGATAAATGAGAATTTATTGTGGCGAAAAATTCTATAAGTGCAAACCGAAAGGCGATCAGGCGCGTCAAAATTATACTACAAATGTATGAAGTTAGATGTTTTGTTAAAGTCCGGTTAAATGCACCGTTTTTTGGCGTGTTTCTTTCAAATCAGTTATGTTACATGCACCATACTTTGGCGTGTTGCTTTCAAATCAAGTTCGTGGCCAGGTGGCTGGGGTTGAATAGGTTCTGCCCTAGTGTTTGGCGAAATCTAGTTGGTATTGCTGTATAAACTGTATATACTGCGTTCTCAACCCCCTTTGCATGCAACTCTGAACTTACCTTTACGCAGTGGTTCGCATGGTGGTTG
The DNA here is from genome assembly GCA_022818135.1 of Saxidomus purpurata. NCBI lineage: Eukaryota > Metazoa > Mollusca > Bivalvia > Venerida > Veneridae > Saxidomus > Saxidomus purpurata. Next base: position 40,013,221 of record JAFMSR010000015.1, read on the forward strand.
CCAGTTGTTTCTGGATACACGGCAATGGCTAGTGGCTATCATGTGACACCACTGGCTCCGTCGTTGCAGTGCATTGCCATCTGGTATCAGTGTACATGGGTACGTCTGTCACGTTCTCGGTGCTACAGGGTTACACGGTGCTACACTGTATGTTCAGTGAATGTGGTGTTAATGTTGTCGCAAGTATACCTTAAGTACATTTTGTATTGCAATGTTAAGTTTAGTTTTTAGTTTACGTGGTATTGTCGTGACGCGCCTGGTCTCCTTTCGGTTGAAGTTAGTTATTGCTTCGAGCGGCCAACAAAACCCAATCTAAATTTTTACACAAACAAGTGTATCAGATTTATGTTTGTTGAAGTACGAACTATTAAATTTATAAACTATCTGTTGTTGTTGGAAACTGTTTTAATAAAGGTGAACATACAGCATGGTGTTTTAGCTGGTTCGAGTATTAAAATAATAAAAATTATTTTGACTAAGAATAATTTGCTTTATTTTCGAGAATCCACAGCGCCGTTTTGTCGCTAGGCAATGACTGGCTCCACTTCTTTCCTTTACTTGGCCTATTAAATAACCCACTAATCTTGAAACCAATATCATGTGACGTGTACATTGCATAGCCGTATAAATACGCAAATCCCGTGCTGTATGTTCAGTTTTCAAAGTCGTCAACCGATACACTCAACTGAAACTTTCCCACCCGCCACACCCCTTCATTATTACTTTTCACATAACGTTATTGCACTGTATTTGATCAACGGCTTTGTATTAACTATTTTTTGTTAACAATATGATTATCTAGGAGCAATTTTACTGTTTTCTGTAGCTCTGTGTTTGCAGGTTTTGTCGCTTATGTGCTTGAAAGAAAGGTCCTATCAGACAAGAGAATGCCTTAAACACGCTCAATACAGTCAGCAGGTCTAACGCTGGGAACTTACATCGTGCAGGAACTAACCGGAGTCACAATGGACACGGCAAATAACCATGCATTTGGAGCGCTTTTCCTTAAATCCATAAACATTATGGACAGTTGTTGGATTTATCATATGCGTATGTGCACGAAAGACTCTTGAAAACTCGGTTGTGAAGTGTTATTTGAAACTGGCATTCCTTACATTGCAAAAAAATGTGTGAATATTGTAATCATGGATCTTAAAATGAACTCGTTGACGTTGTTTATATTCATTTTTATGCTATAAGGAAACAAGACTGTGTTTCATTACACACATGAAGTTGTTTCTGTTTACCAATAAATATTCATGTGCATTGGTCTTACAATGTCGCTCGTTTCGCGAAAAATTCTATAAGTGCAAACCGAAAGGCGATCAGGCGCGTCAAAATTATACTACAAATGTATGAAGTTAGTTGTTTTGTTAAAGTCCGGTTAAATGCACCGTTTTTTGGCGTGTTTTTTTTCAAATCAGTTATGTTACATGCACCATACTTTGGCGTGTTGCTTTCAAATCAAGTTCGTGGCCAGGTGGCTGGGGTTGAATAGGTTCTGCCCTAGTGTTTGGCGAAATCTAGTTGGTATTGCTGTATAAACTGTATATACTGCGTTCTCAACCCCCTTTGCATGCAACTCTGAACTTACCTTTACGCAGTGGTTCGCATGGTGGTTGCCAGTTGTTTCTGGATACACGGCAATGGCTGGTGGCTATCATGTGACACCACTGGCTCCGTCGTTGCAGTGCATTGCCATCTGGTATCAGTGTACATGGGTACGTCTGTCACGTTCTCGGTGCTACAGGGTTACACGGTGCTACACTGTATGTTCAGTGAATGTGGTGTTAATGTTGTCGCAAGTATACCTTAAGTACATTTTGTATTGCAATGTTAAGTTTAGTTTTTAGTTTACGTGGTATTGTCGTGACGCGCCTGGTCTCCTTTCGGTTGAAGTTAGTTATTGCTTCGAGCGGCCAACAAAACCAAATCTAAATTTTTACACCAACAAGTGTATCAGATTTATGTTTGTTGAAGTACGAACTATTAAATTTATAAACTATCTGTTGTTGTTGGAAACTGTTTTAATAAAGGTGAACATACAGCATGGTGTTTTAGCTGGTTCGAGTATTAAAATGAAGATTTTATTTTAGTTTTTCATGTATATGCCTATATAAAAACAAGTGACCCCCGGGCGGGGTCAACTTTGACCCGGGGTCATATTTTGAAAAATCTTGAAAGAGGTGCACTAGGTTATGCCACATGCTAAATATCTAAGCACTATGCCTTGTGGTTTCAGAGGAGAAGATTTTTAAAGTTTTTCCAATATAATCCTATGTAAAAAAGTGACCATTGTGCAGGGTCAATTATTTGAACAATCTTGGTAGAGGTCTACTGGGTATTGCCACATGCTAAATATCTATGCTCTAAGCCTTCATATACTTGAGTAGAAGAGTTATAAAGTTTTTTCCTTTCCTTTCCCATTGCAACCAGAGCTCTGTATTGAATGGAATTATTTGAACAACTATGAAAGGGCTTTATGCACGGAACATCCCTGCCAAGTTTCATTATCATTCGCCTAGTCGTTTCAGACATGATGTCGTATCGAGGAAAATGTTAACGGACGTACGACGGACGCCGGATGATGAGCGATCCTAATGGCACGAAAACACAACACAACATATATATTTAGGAACAATGCTAGTGAGATCTATGTACCAAGGTCAAAAAAAATAAAAGTGTGACACCGATATACGCAAATGTCGGCCATACCGGAATTATGGCTTTGAACAAGCAGAATAAACTGCACATAAAACGGACACGCAAGTATTAACGCCGTTCTTAGCGTTTTCGAGTCGCAAAGTTGATACGGAAGGCCATTGGTGGTGTCCGGTGTTTAAAAACTGAACTTGGATATCATATGACTAATCTGCCCCTGCATGTTTTGTTTGATTTACTTCGAAATATTTTTGAAAAAATTCCAATTTTATTCTCAAATTATGACGAAAATACAATAATTATTTCCATAGCAGATGAATTTGCTGCACATAACACCCTTAACTTCCCCACCCTAAGTTTTTATTACATTATTGACGGATTTAATTGTTTTCATTTTCCATACAAACTGTAGGCCCGGGCCTGATGTTGATAATAGCAGCTACGCCCCTGATATTATCCACTGGTGTCTATCAATAAGGCAACAGTTATGCTCTAAAACCATGCTAGTCTCATCCTTAAAAGACGAAGCGTTCCATCAAAATTATTTTAAAATGACTTTACTTGTTTCAGAACTTATTTTAACATTGCTTAGATTCTACTTGATATTTTGTATATGTTTTTATTATGCAACTTTACAATGTTACACACTGTATTAGATCAATTGCGCACATGGTATGAAACAGGTAGAGCTAATACAAAGCATAACTGAGCCAATATGAGAAAAGCAGGGCCTATACGAAAAAACAAGGCCAATATGGAATTCAAGCATTCTGATTGATTTAAAAGAGAGGGCCAATACTTAGAAGTCTCTTCTGTTAGAATTTTAAACGACGCCATTTTGTTTTTAGACTCCTGCTGATATCTTATTTTACTACATTAAATACAAATACAATTGTTATTGTTACAAGAACATTCATATTCTTGTTTTTTAGCCAATATTGTAAAGTTGAATAATAAAATTATCATTAATCAAGTGATTTCATATTGGCCTTGTTATTTGTCCTCGGGCAGTCGTATTGGCTCTCGGCCTTCGGCCTTGGGCCAATACGACCACCCTCGGACAAATAAAAAGGCCGATATGAAATCACTTGATTAATAACATTATAGTATAGTAGATACGGATAGCAGGAGCCGATCATTGAGAGTCTAATCTTCATGTGACTGTGACTAATACCTGTATACATGATAATTAAACAAGTTAACTATCATTTAAACTATAATATCGAACTAGAGTATCATCACGTAAACGTACGATGGTGATTGTATTTACCTACACAGTGGACATACGAATTCGAATTGGTTTTGTTCATATGTACACTCATACAGTAATTCAAATGCAGGCCTGTTAGCGCAAAAGAAATGCTAGCGAGAGTGTTACATGCCCAACATGTTTCCTTGAAATTTAGATGTAGCCCGTTGATTTGCTTTTGACTACTTTCTAGGGATTGACACTTTGTCATATTGCAACTGGCGACTGATACTGAAATAAGGACAACGGTATAAGAACCTAATAATGTTATCATGCAAAAGCAATATCATTTAAGATGTTCACAACCTCTTAATGTAAAAAAACAAAAATAATATCAAACAGGGAATGCCACGTACCAAAAACGCAGCCTCCCCAGAACTTGACAGAGGCCGAGGGTTTAGAACGAATAACAATCCCTGAAGGATGAAAATATAACAACATTGATTGAATGTACGGGGAGACTTTTTACGGCCGCCACACGGCACAAACAACAAAGACCAAAAGACAGAGTGAGTTGTAAAACATATCGATATCCGGAAGATCCGACACTACAATTTTCTTCGTCTCTTCCGAATACCTCGGTCAAAGAGGTAAACAAAGCATGACATCATTAATACACATTGCACGCGGTAATTTCAATCCTGCGGTCAAAATGCATTTATGTTGGTTCAGATAACCTATACAAGACATGAAAACGAGAAATATACACAACCCTGTATCTAAGCGTATTACGTAAGAAACCTGCAAACATTTCTTACTTGCAAACAAAACAATTTCTCCAAGAGTTTTGAAAAACTCGCGAGCTTTTAACTTCCGGAAACCGGAAAAGTACAAACGTACTGTACGTCCACGTATATTTAACGGCGATATTGTGTGGCCTTGAAAAAAAACGGTGCGCGATTGGATGTACATGTACATGTAAGTTTTTGGACTTATACGATATCCGGAATTAGACGAACCCGCTCTAAGTGTGCACGAAGCTCGGACGTATGAATTGTCACATAATTTAGTAGGTTTGGATTTCGTATATCAACATTATTTCTCTTTAGAAAACGATTAGTAAAGAATTCGACACCACAACTGAATTATGATACATGACTTTGTATCTTAAGAATATATGAGCAAACTACAAAATATTCAGGCTTTTTTAATTATTTAATATACATATCTTTGTTAATATCAATATGTCACTAAACAGATTTTGGCATTAAAGTACTCAAATATAGATAACAGAAGTTTTCTACATATGAGAGTTATTAGATATTTATATATTATATTTTTTATGTATACTTTGTTCCTTTGATAAACCATATCTGTGCCCTAAGAATTTCTACACGATTGGTGTCCATTTGGTAGTAATATAAATAAGTTTTGGATAAAACCTAAAATCAGAAAATATCTACCAATTTCAATGAAATTGAGATAACATCCAAAAAACGCGACTCACCTATTGTCTTACAGTCATAGTGATTACCCATGGGAAAACAGCGCTGCTGGTCCGTACAGTTGTGACCTGAGCATACACCGGCCATGATCTGAAAATTTAATAATTATTTGTGCATTAATTAGACAACAGAAACCTTACCACGATACTCTTCGTTCAAGTAAAATTATGTTTTCTGTATAATTTCTAGAACAGAACGAATGAACACGAATGCTAGGATTGTAAAAGGAAGGTCGCATAACCGCATCAATGTTTCGCCTATAACACTTACACATACATAACATGTTTATTATATGTGACAACCTTTAAATTAGAACACAAAGAGGAACTACTGTTTCAAGTGATCAGGCCATCAATTATACTGTATGCAAATAGAAACATTACAGAGGAGATGAATACTCCAATCTTCCTAGATATTCAAGAGATGTGATACAGGCATTTTTTTTAAACTACTACCTAAAATACTCTTCAGTTTAATGGGTGCTATAACACTTATTATAATTACTTATTTCAAACTATACTTGTGCTCACTACACGAAAAGCCTCTATGTGATCTGATAAAAAGGCCGCCCCAGATTCCAGTAGACCTTTGTGACCACGGATCTTTATCTTCAATTTATTATGTACCTTTCGTATTTGAACTACGTCTAAATACACACCTTTCATTAATCTACAACCACATATGCATACATATCTAATTACTCATTCAAATGCGTCTGTCCTACCTAACTTAAACCTACTCCACACATAGATATTATTCAGTAAGTCTAATAAACTACAATTACTATAAATGTATACTAGTATAATGTGACTATTTTTCGTTTACCCTATTACATAACATACATGTATGTGATTTATTTTGAAAAAATGGTTCTCATAAATAAAGTGCAAGCACACGTCTATTATTATATACAATGTATAATCTGCTGTTACAAATGAGTCGTATTCCATTGTTGAAGAGAGAGGTTTTAAATAAGCTTGGAGCTTTCTACTCTATCCTTGTTGTTATGTAACAGAAACATTGTATATGCTTTCAATGAATATATACTGTTTAAACCAAATGACCAGGAACATTTTTATTAAAATCAAGTGACATTTTAATGTTCTATTCACGAATTTGAAGAAATGTAGAGCCTACCTGATGAAAGTTTGTAACGTCAGAAAAAACTGTGCCCTTTTCTTCAACAAATTCAGACGGTGAAGCCGTTTCGCTGCCTTCATCATTTAACTCACATGTCTGATTACGTCGGCTGAAATTAATAGACTCACAGGCACCAAGATGAATGCACTCAGTTATACATGGTTGGAGAAAAGACACCTGTATTTCGTACAGAAAATGTCCAACCAATCTTTTGTTCAAATATTCCTCCTTAATTTCGAATGAGCGAATGTTGTACTGCGTATACACAAACACTACCGGTGCAGCAAATATTGCCAGAAAAATGATAATTCCTGACATCTTCTGTCCAATTAGAAACAATTTAATTTTTAAATGAAACACATATTTTGCAAATTGGTTAGTCTACGAGATATGTTTTTAATTGTGCAATTTCCAACAACAACTATTGCCTATATCTCTTTACAGACCACAGCTCTACAACCTTTGCTTTGCTACTGCTAGTACTGCAGAAGCTTGATTACAAATTATACGAGCGTATTGATATGTTAAAGTTGCCACTGGTAACAAATAAAATGAAATATTCATATACAGTATTTGACATGGAAATGAGTGTTTAGATGAAACAAAACCTTATTGTAAATCTGTGGATACAGCAGATTGTATACGTTTGTTGTTGAGTTAGACACCCATTACACGTACATAATTGAAGAAAAGGAAAAATATCATAGCTTCTCAACGGAGAAGGTCGATGGACAGTTTCTAAGCATTTTTCGGCGTCAGTCAGAACTGCTACGGACTCAGAAAAGTTTGGCCCAATGTTGCCAACATTCAAAGGGCGTTGTAGGCCACTAGCATGCAGACAGCTAAATTAAAAAGTTCCAGGCCAGTTTGGCGATCACAAACAAACTGTGCATTTCGACAGTCTTTTTTACAATTGCATAGGGATGGGATCATTTAGGTCCTTAAAGGTAACTCCACACCTTACGTCTGAAGTTTTCGACCTTCTATGAAAACGGTCATATTTGGCATATATAATATGTGCTGTATCAAGTTTAACGTTGTGCTATTTGAAAGGAAGACGCGCACGAGACTTTCTAACTATTTAGTGCTAGTTCGTAAATTTAAAAAAGTATATGTGTTGTCAATACGCTGTAAAATGTGCCGCTATTGACGAAATAAAAAACGTTGAATTTAGCTACTTTTGGACTTAATTACCCATTCTATCCAGAATTGTGCCTAGTGACACCGTCTGATTTTGTTTTTATATTTCGCAACCATATACTAAATGATTCAAATAATTAAATAAAATCGATAGGTCATCGAAGTAGATTTGTCAACAATATGAATGTAAATTTCACATTTTTTGTGTGTTATAACGTAACGTCAATGTCGTTAATTTGATTGTGCAACTAGGCTATACCTTCAAAGAAATTCCATATAAACAAGCACAATACCCTATTCTGAAGTCATACATTTGTTTCAAAAATAAAAGGACGTGTATTGAAAATAAGTGACATAGGTGTTAAAACAGTAGTCTGTAAGTTTTTGTTGCCTAACTTTTGATAATCCTTGAATCGTCTATTGATAGTGGTCGGTGGTATAACGGATACTTGCGATTTTCTCTAGCACCACAGTCATAACGGATACTTGCATTCCAACATAACGGATACTTGCAAAACTCTCCAGCAACACAGTCATAACGGATACTTACATGCCAACTAAACGGATACTAGCACTCCTCTCCAGCAACACATTTATAACGGATTCTTGCATTCCAAAAGAACAAATACTAGCACTCCTCTCCAAGGCCACAGTCATAACGGATACTTGCATTTCAACATTAGGAACACTTACACTCCTCTCCAGCAACACAGTCATAACGGATACTGGCACTCCTCTCCAGCACCGCAGTCATAACCGATAATTGCATTGCAACATAACAGATACTTGAACTCCTCTTCAGCATCAAAGTCATAACGGATACTTGCACTCCTCTCCAGCAACACATTCATAACGGATACTTGCACTCCTCTCCAGCAACACATTCATAACGGATACTTGCACTCTTCTCCAGCAACACAGTAATAACGGATACTTGCATCCAACAAAACGGATACTTACACTCCTCTCCAGCAACAAAGTTTTAAGGGATACTAGCACTCCTCTCAAGCACTGAAGCATTAACCGATAATTGCATTCAAACATAACAGATACTTGCACTCCTCTTCAGCAACAAAGTGATAACGGATACTTGCACTCCTCTCCAGCAACACATTCATAACTGATTCTAGCACTCCTCTCAAGCACCGCAGTCATAACCGATAATTGCATTCCAACAGAACAGAAACTTGCACTCCTCTTCAGCACCACATTCATAACGGATACTTGCATCAAACATAACGGATACTTACACTCCTCTCCAGCAACACAGTTTTAACGGATACTGGCACTCCTCTCCAGCACCGCAGTCATAACGGATACTTGCATTTCATCTTAACAAAAACTTGTACTCCTCTCAAGCACCGCAGTCATAACCGATAATTGCATTCCTACATAAAAGATACTTGCACTCCTCTTTAGCAACACAGTCATAACGGATACTGGCACTTATCTCCAGCACCACAGTCTTAACAGATACTTACACCCAACATTCCGGATTCTTGCATTTCAACTTAATGGATACTTGCACTCTTCTTCAGCACCACAGTCTTAACGGATACTGGCACTCCTCTCCAGCACCGCATTCATAACGGATACTCGCATTTCAACTTAACGGATACTTAAATTCCTCTCCAGCAACACATTCAAAACGGATACTGGCACTCCTCTCCAACACCGCAGACATAACGGATACTTGCACTCCTCTCGAGTACCGCATTCATAACGGTTACTGGCACTCCTCTCAAGCACCACAGTCATAACGGATACTTGCATTCCAACATAACGGATACTAACACTCCTCTCCAGCATCGCAGTCCTAACGGATACTTGCATTCCAACTTAACATATACTTGCAATGCTCTCCAGCAACACATTCATAACGGATACTGGCACTCCCCTCCAACACCGCAGACATAACGAATACTTGCACTCCTCTCTAGCAACACAGTCATAACCGATAATTGCATTCCAACATAACGGATATTAACACTCCTCTCTAGCATCGCAGTCATAACGGAGACTTGCATTTCAACTTAACGGATACTTGCACTCCAGCGGGCACTCCACTCCAGAAACAGATTCATAACGGATACTGACATTTCTCTCCAGTAACAAATTCATAACGGATACTGACACTCCTCTCCAGTAACAAATTCATAACTGATACTGGCACTCCTCTCCCGCACCACAGTCATAACGGATACGGCCACTCCTTGTTTCACGTCATCGCCGTCATAAATGAAATTGTGAAGTAATATTTTATTTTTGACAACCTTATGCAACAAAACGCTACTTTGATGACTTATCAATTTTATTTGATAATTTGAATCGCTTACTATATAGTAGTATTATTTTTTCGGTGAGGTCACCAGACAAAGTTCCGAGTAAAATAGTAAAAATTTAATGTGTTCAGAGTTCGCTGACACAATACGACGTATTTACGTCAAAATTGTTACATTATACTGCCTTTTGCCAACAAATATAAATTATTTTACATAATCATGCAAAATGTGCTTAGTTGTAGTCGTAACATAAACCAATGAAACTTTAATAATTTAAAGTAGATGAATCATAGATTGCATATGCCAAATATAACAGTTTTCTGAAGAGACGTAAGGTGTGGCATAACCTTTAAGTAGAAGTAAGTCCGACACTGACCTCGACATAGTACGTCCCAAATCACTAGAGGTCCGTCGATAAAGAGCCATGAGACAAAAGAGGAAATAGATTGGTTACACAATGAATCTGTAGAAACGAAAGCAAAACGTTGTTTTCAATTCATGCAATCGACCCAAAAATGATTCTTCAGTGACTGCACAGAATAAGAACATATCATGCATGAGAAACACAAACTCTGTTATTAAAGATACTCACTTTACGAAGGCAAAGTCCATCAAGGTCACAGATGCTTGGGGTCTGGACCTCATCCCCTTAGGCCTGACCCTCGCCCCTGCTCACTGCAGTACCTTATATACATCCTACAACTGCGTGTTAGCTAACCAATTACAAATGCAAGTCTTTATTCTACTTACCTATCACGTGTATGGTGACAATGTATATAAATACAAGATTTGAAACAAATCGATTTCCTCTATCACATCTCACCTTTACTGTTTCTAAAAATAGTAACGATTCGAAAACTTTAGGCCAGTCATAAATCTACTTTAAAATTTACCGCTATATATAGCATTCCCACAAGACGAAATCCCCGCTGTAAACGTAATGGTACCCCGCGCACGCTATTTCATATACTGCGATGCGGGGAACCTATTTTTATAACTTCATGTATATACTAAATCTGATTTGTGCGCAAGTGACAGAAGTGTTTTTCCTCGAAATTCTCTAAATTCAACCGTATTCGATGCAATTTGGAGTACGATTTTATTCAGAATATTGTTTTGCATCGGAAAAACCGGTTAGTTATTCCTTATTTACACGAATGCCTTAAATATGCGATTGGAGTTTTCAGTTGTTTCAAATCTTGTATTTATATACGTTCCGTCCAACATGGGACAAGTATAGACTGCGTGGCGAGTCCATACCCAAAGCATCTGTGATCAAGGTTAAAGGCTACCAGTGTTTCCATTCTGTTTCAAACGACCACTAATTATTTTAGTAATCTATCCTTGTTAAAGACATCAACTATTATCATAGGTGGCTTATGCAGCCAGTGTTGGCGACATGGCAACAAAGAATACACGTGGACAACATGTGGAAGTATTGAATTAACGAAAAAATGAATGCAAACTGACGCCAATAACTGACCTGGTGAACAGCGAACAATCTATTTTAGAGGCGCTGTAACATCAGTTACACTCCTGACTTTTGTTTCGTTACAAAAGACCCACACTGTCATGTAATAAGGGAGGCAGTGACGATGGCCGAATGTACCCTAATAAACAGTACAAAACCAACAATACCGAAGCATTTGAATTTATGTTCAATAGCGCTAGCTTTCTTACGGGACTGAAGTAGACCAATCAACAAAACAGTCAGTTTATACGTTGCAAATATTCAATGAACAAAAGAGTCAAATATAATCGAGTAAATAAATTCGAAAATGTAAGGATGTAAGGATCGTTTTTTGCATCCACGATCTACTTTATGTACAGATATATTTGTTACGTAACTGTCACACTATCCTAAACTAAAGGGACATACCCTATAACTGATGTCAAACTAAATAACCTCCAAAACATAAACAATATAATCTTTGGAAGTATTATAACGTAACCTAACAGTTTCAGCTATGCATTCCAAGTCATTATAGATAAAATCAGCGGTTTAAAATATACTGCAGTACCGCAAACCATTTAATAATCTATGTAGAGTTGTTGTTATACAATTAATGGGTGGATGCGATTTATTACAGAAAGCATCTATATTGATCAATTGTGTAAAAATGAGGTATTTTTCGCCATATGTTCTTCTTCAAAATTGTATTTATTAATCATTTTACGTTCATTGAACACATACTCTTTGTTTCGAAAATATTATCTGCTAGATGTAGGGAGTGCTTCTTTAACTTTTTTATAATAGTGATTTCGAAATATCCTACTAAATATGAACGATTATAACCAGAAAGGTCACACACCTGTTAGCTGTTAAACTAACATCACAAATAATTTACATGTATCAAAAACAGCAGTGTTGACAAAATGTATAAGAGCTGTTATCATTCCATTAGTTTTAGTGTTCACGGTAAACTATTTGTCGTCCGTCGTGCGTCGTTCGTTTAAAGAAAGTCTGCTCTAAAACCACAAGACCACAAAACAAAATTCAACTTCACTGAAATGTTCCGTTTATGGTCATCTATCAAAGATGTTCAACGAATTACCTTCCACGAAGAACTCTGGTTGTCTAACACAAAGTTCCCGAAAGTTCCCGCCTCGGACACTCTACAATCTACGTACTTTTGAAAAATATCCTGTCACATACAAGTGCTTACAAGTATCGCATATTCTGTTTGTGAATCTATTTAATGTTGTTAATTATCACTACTATATAAAACAAAATAAATTAATAGACACGTTAAACACGTTCAAGCGCATTTTTTGAATTCCAAAATTTCCAAAAACGACAGCGAAATTACCGTGTGACGCTATGTGTGACGTCATAAAATGACAGATAGTCGAAAACGTCAAGGAAATAGACAAAATCGTTATTTTAACCGTTAAATTTGAAGGTATTTCTCTACGTCACCCACGACGTCATTTACATCAGTTTTGTAATATTAACAAATCTTTGAGGCATTAAACCATTATTGTGGGCGAAGCGTGGAAAAGCTTTCAATAAAAAAGACCAAAAAAAATCAACAACAGATAACATCTGCAGTAAGTTTCTCGGCGTGTCACTCTAAAACACGGGAAATACTACAAAGCGCATCATTTGCACGGTCATTGTTGACGTCGAACCGGCGCGTACAAAGCATAAAAATTTCATTTGTGTATCCTAAGTGTCTTATATCATAATTATTTTGACATTTAGTTTCAGCGTGTATACAGGTTTTTCTCCATCGTAACAAAGTCTCGACACTAAATATCCACTGTTTGAGTGTTAATTTTTTTCTCAGACTACCCTTCTTTCAAAACTTATTCTATACAAGTTGAAGATTTAAGTTAAACTGTTGCTTTATAAGGGTGTCCTAATTGTATCCATGCCTGTTTCCTCTGAAAAAAAAAAGAAATTGAATGTTTTGAATGTTTTCCTGATCAAAATGTAAGGAACATGTACTTATGGGATTTATTATACGTTATAGATTATCTACACATTTTCTTTAGCATACGTAATGAAGAAATGCGTGTAAACAGTTTAAACGTGCATAAGCATTACAATTTCAATTTGAAGCTTAATAGACTTTCAGTCTATGGTCCGCTTTCGAATTCATTTTGTATATTATATATTTGCAAATGCATAAAGTATCCTGGTACGTAAATTTGAATTCTATTCGCTCGATAAATTCCTTTTAGTCAAAAAGTTCTCACCAACTATGACTATGTTGGAAAATTGGCAGGTAACAAAACAATGATATTTCCGCATGTCAACATTGTTTTGTAAATTCACAGTCTGCACTTCTTTTAAAAACTGCTCAAGCTTTGAGTGATTTGTTCCTGGGCTAATGTTTCTTCATATTAAACCTGACTTTATAAAGAAATATAACTTGACCTAACTTCGTGTCACTAGAGCATTATTTGGTGCTATGCATGAGATTATGCTCAACAAACGATTATAAACACGGGACCAGGTCACTTAATAGTTCTGGTGCTGCGGCAGGTTGTGACATCATCTTTGGGGTAAAGCTAAATGTATCTTTGTCAACCTCATAATTAAAATCTAATGAGTAAGGCAGAGACAGTTCTGCTTTTGTCACATTTCTAAAATTACTAAGTGATAAGTACAACGAAGCCAATGCAACATAAAACTGGCATCGATTGGATGCAGCTGCTTTTCTTGGTTTAACCCGTTTCTCTTCAAGAACAATTATGTTTCTACACAAAAAATTAAGGAAATCACAGTTTGCAGACCCATAAAGGTACCCGCCAAAAGCAGTGGCAGCAGACAAATACACAAAAGACAAACAGGGCTCACAGCCAACGCCGGATTGTTCACTAAGTTTCTGTGCATATTTCAAAGGTGCATTGACTGTTTAAGTTTTACCTATTATTATGCCATACATGGATGAAACATGTATCACATCATGTAATTTAATAAACAGACAACAAGATCTATAGCTTGGCAGGCAAAAAATTGCACGTTTCATATGGATAGGTATACACGTGTACATTTTAAGGTCAGTGTGTATAGATTTTCGACCAGTAATGATAAAGAGTGCGTCAAAACCAAGACCATTGTTGTACATGTAATGAACCAACAGAACCAAACACTCTCTGTATGGATAAACAGCAACGGCTTTCTTGATCCCAAGAGAAGTGTATTATGTCAATTGCATTATTATTCTACTATCAGCTTCTTCCTGACTGGATTCTTTTTCGTCATTAAAAAGATACACAATTACAGCGAATATAAAGGATTTTTCAAACATACCATCAAAGACGAAAACGATATATTCCCTCTCAAGTAGACCCTGGCAAATTCAACTTTTGTTTTTGCTTTAATCTGAACACCTTTGTAATCCGAACAATTCCTCTGGTCCGAACTGATGCAGGGTTCATTCAATGGTGTACGAAAAAATTGATATATGACTCAGCTTGTTGTGTAGGGGGGGTGGCTGGGGGGGTCCAGGTTCCCATTTTTAAAGCCAGAAAGTCACCCTACTATACAATCGACTCAAAGTTGGCTGACTTTAAAATTCATTGATGCACGAATACAGAAGTGTATGGTTCCACCCGACTTTTCAATACACGTGTAAGAATGTTTTTGTTATCGTCCCCGAGTATTCAAAAATAGAAAACAACCTCAAGGCACAAGAATCATTTGTGTCAATTCATTTTCCGCACTCTTTTCACTTTTAAATAAAATAACATTCAGTATCCAATGATTTTTATCAAAGCAACAACACATAGTAACTGATTCCGTAGTTTATTTCGTACTCGAAATTGTTAGTACGAGGTCAGTGCATAACAAGGCTGGTCACATTGCTTGATCGAGCTTCCTAAAGTCGTCTTCTTAAAAACTATAAAACAGTTGTGTTTGTTGTCATAAAGATTGTATCATATGGTTGTGTGTGTGTGTGTTGTGTGTGTGTGTGTGCGTGTGTGTGTGTGTGTGTGTGTGTGTTGGTGGTGTGCACTTCTAGGTGCTGTGGGGCTCGTTTTGGGGAGGCTGCGTTTTTGGTACGTGGCATTCCCTGTTTGATATTATTTTTATTTTTATAGACAAACAAATAAAATACTTTTGTTAAGTGATGAGTGGATTATGTGACACAAAGAGTGAGGCAACATTACGATAAATCGCGAATATGAATGACTTGGTATTTCCAAAGAAAGTTATGAAAGGTCTTAGAGATATAAATAATGATAATAGAGTGTGAATAAACTTATTTCACCAGCAGATACATAGCAACAATCACCTGAAGTGTGGATTCCCATCCCTCATGATCCATCCCTGTGAATACAAACAGTGATTGTAAACATATAAATGAAACTACCATGGGAATGCAATTTAAAGAAGCAGACTTAGATTTAAAGACCAAATTCCTGTGCAATTTAGTTTATAAAACAATGATGGCCATACCTGTAAATTAATTTGAGAATCAGTTAAATGGTTACAGAGTTATGTGAGTTTTCAAGAAGTTTTCAATGAAACTATCAAACAATGCAGACAATGCCCCAAATACATTTTCCCATCCCGAAATCTGCGTGGAATTTATGATTGGTGCCAACGCAAGGCATTTAAAGCCAGCATGTCTCTATATGAATTTTGTCCGGGTCAAAAGTTCAACAGCCTGTTCTATTTTAAAGACCTGCTCGTTGTCTACTAGCTCTATATATTTTTAGATATTGGGTGTGTAATATTGTCTAGTGGAGTTTTACAATGTGTGTTCATTTTATACCAATTAGGGCTATGGGTTAATTTTACTCCGCCCAGGAGGCACTTGATACAGGAATCACTTGTTTCACAAATACTTTACAAAATCATCTCCTTCAGAACCGCACGGTCCAGAGCTTAGATATTTAGTATGTAACATTGTCTAGTAGACCTCTATCAGATTTGTTCAACTCATGCTCCCGGGGGTCACTTGTTGAACATAGACTTATTTAGGATAATTTTTAAATCTTTCCAGAACAACAAGGCCTAGGACTTAGATATTTGGTATGTATCACTGTCTAGCGGACGTCTACTAAGTGTTTCGAATTGGGGGATCACTTCTTGTAAATAGATTTATAAAGGACAACTAATACTCTTATATAGGAAAAAATCTTCACCAAAACCACTAGGCATCAAACTTAAATATTGGTATGTAGCGTTGTCGAGCGGACCTCTGGCAAGGCTTTTCAAATCATGCTCCTACGGTCAACATTGACCTCAGGCTTGGGTGCACTGCCTCTCATACTTATTTATTATGAAAAAAGTTTAAAACATCTACAATATCACAAGGCTCAGAACTTTGATATTAAAAGTTTGGTATGAAACATTGTTAAGTGGACCTCAAGCAAGTCATGACCTGGGGTAGAATTGAGCCCGTTAGGTTGGGGGTTACTTGTTGTACATATACATGTACATAGACTTACGCGGGAAAAAACTTAAACAATCTTCTCCAGTACAACAATGCCTAGTACCATTATCTTGTGGACTTCCATGTAGTTTGTTCAAATCATGCCCCCGGTGTCATATTGACCCCGCACGGTTGGGGATAACTTGTTGTACATAGACTTTAAAAAAATAAGAGTCATCTTCTCCAAAACCACACGTCCTAGATAATTGATATTTGGTATGTAGCATTTTCTCATAAACCTCTAGCACATTCACTCAAACAATGCAACTTGGAACAAAATTGACCTCACAAAGGGGGTCACTGTTTTTTATGTAGACTTATGTTAGTAAAAGTTTTAAATATGTAATAAAATCAACGATATTTGTTTTTCGTCCGTGTAATTGGTTTTCTGATTCACCAAAATTTATACATGTTCACCCAAAACTATTGGATTATTTCACACACCCAAAACATGCGTTTAACCGTTCCGGAGAAATAGAACAGAAGTCACACATATTTATCGGAACTATCGTTCATTTGAACAAGTAAACATTACTTGGAATAACTCTTTTTATATATTTGTACTACTATTCCCTAATTGTAGTGTTTATTGTGCATTGCATTGGTTAAATAAATGATTTTTCAATCAATATTATCTTTCTGTCATTTGTGTGTTATTTTGTTTTCGTGCATGTTTTTTGTTTCTTCACTTCTACATCTTAAAATATTTATTCATTCGAGTGTTCGACGTTATTCTTGTGATCAAGTATTCTGGATTGATTCCTGTATCATTGTTTGTTACCAGCTTTTGTCTATGGGTGACAGTAAAGAAGGATACTTAAAACGTCTTCACAATTGTTTTTATTTTTTTGTTTAATTTATTTAAAAATTCAAGGAAAACAATTATAAGTTACAATAAATGAGCAGTCTTTGAATACAGATATTCAAAGAACTGTTGAGATTATTTTGAAACATCTTTCTGATGAATTTTGTTTTGTCTATTTACTTCTAGTTTTTTTATTATTTTCTCTGCGGCTTTTTTCGTTTCAAGATTTGCAAATTATGTTGTGTTTTTATCTGCAACTTCAATCAATTCAGCTTTAAACTCTTAATAATAATCCATGTATTTTTACATGTCCGTGCGTGTATAAGTTTTCTCATAGCGTTTCAGCTCATTGTGTATGTTTTTATAGTTTTGATCATGATTATTTTTCTTTTGTTTTCTAAAACTTAATTGTGTTTAATTTGCTGCGTTTAATGCTTTCCTTTTATTATCTGCCATGGTGTATTAGGATTAGCTTTTTTATTTATGTTTGCTTATTCAGTTATTGTTGAAATTATTTATGTAATATAAGGCTGCTATTGAGTTTGAAGTGCCATGGCCCCTTTTCAGTTGGCCGGGTGGTCGGAGCGATTACTTGCTCATATATTACATTTGGCAAGACTGTTAAATTAAATTTTCCGAAACTAGAAAGTAGTCAAGCCTACAAGATATCGTCGGTTTTCGAGTGCAGTGTACACTTCCTGATATTTTGGTTATGAATATGCTAAATGTCGTATGATCAGTTTATAATTATGATGTCATTAAATTTCTTGGAACATTTTATATATGTATCTGCTTTAGCCGTTAATTTGTCTAATTTGTAATCAAGAACGACATTAAAATCTGCTCCAACGATAAGCCTTTCACTACTTTGACCAATAAAAGTTTCATCTAGTGTGTTAAAAATGGTAACATCGTCACTGTATGGTCCATTAACATTTAATAGAACATACATATATATTTTAGCAAATCTCTAATTTTCAAACATGTAATCGACTTCTCTTTTGGAAGAGACATTTTTCCTGTACATATTTTCAATAGAAACTAAAATAATAGTTGTAGCTGGTCAAATTAATAATGAACCGTCCTTACCCAGAACTGCCAAAAGGAAACTCATCCTTTATCCAGAATACTGTTGTTATTGCTGGACAAGAATGGACTTTATTTCCCTAGTTTGGTACAGATATTTGTATTTGTGTTGATATTCCTAATATAATGTATAAACAAACATTAAAAAGTGCTTTTTCAATCCGGCCACCATAACTTCATTTTAGTTTGCTCAAATTATGTAACATGTATAGATTTAAACCATAATTGCTAAACAAAATTACATCTATTAGCAATTGGG
The DNA here is from genome assembly GCA_022818135.1 of Saxidomus purpurata. Taxonomy (NCBI): domain Eukaryota; kingdom Metazoa; phylum Mollusca; class Bivalvia; order Venerida; family Veneridae; genus Saxidomus; species Saxidomus purpurata. The sequence continues at coordinate 40,032,181 of JAFMSR010000015.1, forward strand.
CCCTATACGGTCGGGATCCGATTTCAACTGCTGGAATTTGTTGACATTGTTTAAAGTTTTGTCTAATCAATTGATTTTCTGTTTGGTGAGAAATCTGTTCATAGCACATACTGGCATTATGTCATATATTCTAATAAATATTTATGAAAACGTGCTTGTTTTCAGTTTGCAACTGCGTTTTACCTGATACTGATCTGGCTCATTGTTCGATGCAATACGTTTACATTAATATGATTATTCATTATGCATTACTAATGGCAATATTTCCTCTATCCCTCATGTCGTGTCAGAATATTTCATATGCTTTGAAGATTTATCTATTGTCTAAAATTCGTGTGGCTTTGGAACAATAGAAGGAAATTGTGTTAATTTAAATTTTAATATCACCCCTTTATAACGATCACTACTTAATAAAACACATTAAGGAATCTCCTTTGTTGTTTTATTCACAACACGTCAGAGACTGCGCTTTGACGCTCTGAAATTATATTTGTTTGTTTGATACAAATAGCAACGGAATTCATAAATAAAGAAAAACGTTCATGTTGTTAGAAACCCTTTTAACTTTAGCCTGACTTCAGAGGAATTTTGCTTTTGATCAAACTCATACAAAAACTACAATAGTTCCGTTCTTTTGCAGAAAATTGCCGCTTTGAGTAGAAATACAACTATCTATACTCGAAACCTGTTTCTACAAATCACAGCGATGTCAACCGAAACTCACAGAGAAAAAAAACAAACTTTCTTTTCAGATTGCTTTCGACCCATAGCACACAATGTTTAAAATGCATGTATGAACGTTTACACACAACGTTTTGGCCTTTCAAACAGCGTTTTATCGACGATTAGACAAACATATTCAAATGATTCTGCTTCGCTATACAAATGAAAACGGAACTTCAGAGTACAACTTTCAAAATATTCACAATCAAACCAAGAAGCCATTGTGACTAAACTTCAGAAATGTTCATTGGATAACCTTTTTTTCTAATTATCAATTGCTCCTGCTTAACTGACAACTTCTAAATCCCTGACCACTTAGCCAACTTTCACGTGAATTTTTATAAGAATGTAATCATTATAACATATCAAAGGGCTTAACTCTTCTACAAACAACGGTCATTAAAGGAGAAAACGGAGCATTTGTACTGAAACAAATGAGCCATGTAAAGGTATGTCAAAACTGAAAATAGAAAATGAGGCATTACATAATCTCCTGCTTAATTACTTGGTTCTAATTTGAAACAATTTCTCGCAAAGAGCAATTTTTATGGATGAGCCTTAAATTTGAATTCACTATAACCAACTCGGCGAAGAGATTAATCACACCTATTTCTCTTCATCCTGCGCGAATCTTGTTAATATGACTGAGTGCCACAGATATTCTCTGATTATTTAAATAATTAGGGCGGCGGCATAGTTCTATTTTATTCGTGTAATATTGTTACTCCAAACACAAAATCTGTGATGTGTTCTTCCTTGTCGCGTTTGTGCGGGCGTCAGTTCTTGGATCTATCTGTAATCTGAAATATACACCTAGAAAAAGGTTAAGCACCCCCTGGAAGTTACGCAGTGACTTAAAAAAGTTCTTTAATGAAATCACCTTCAAATAAACGAAGGAAAAAATGCTGTAAATCATAACAGCAACCCTCTGCACGAACTGCAAACAGTTTTGCCCTGCGAGTGTAAGCAGATTGTCTTAAAAAAGATCCTAGATTCATATGGAGGCAGAATAGTCAGGGTTAGGATGGTCAACTAATCACAGTAAAGGTTTACTTTGCTACTGAGCGTATGAAGTACGGATGTCATCTGAAGACTCAAAATTGCATTTTTTACTCTAATTCGCCACCTAAAATCGTCCTATGACCTCTGCGGTTCCATACCTAAATGTGTTTTTAATTTCGGATGAAACGGCACCCGTTGATTGTTCAACAATATCACCCGAAAAGCCCAACATATTATTACAGTTTTGCCGTTTTCTGTTTGCCAGAGGGTTGCTGTTACGGATTACATTCTTCTTCCCTAGCTCAATTTGACGGTATTTTCATGATAAAGCTTCCTTAGATAAGTCAATCTGAAACTGTCAGGGGATGCTTAACTTTTTTCTTTGTGTATATTTGCATTTAATTCAATCTGTAAAGGAACAACTATCTCTCTATGGTAAATTTGCGAATATGGCTTGCCATGCTCATCTCAGATGCTTCACTACAAGGTCTATTGTTTAACAAATTTGAGAATGATAACATAATATTCCATGGTTATGTAATCACGAACTTCATAACATCAAATGCCACTCATTACAAACATTCATACGCCACTTAAAAAAGTTAATTATTTTCTTTCCGACAATATTACAGGTTATTTAATTTGTATTGAGAAATATTATCTGGAAAGAGTTGATTTAGGAGGAACAATGATCTTGCCGTTGGCGTCACCGTAAAAAAAAACATTGCGACCATTACAACAGTTTTAATTACGTACATTGTGCGTTGGTTCTTTTATAAGAATCACGCTATATACGTTTGTTGGCTATTTTAATACTACTACTGCACAGTTGCCACCATGCATACATTTAACACACTGGGCGGGACATGACATGCACCAGTATCATGTAACACCATTTAATGCACAACCTTTTAATACACCAGATTCAATATTTGTTGTTTATACGGTGGCGTTATTTATCAAAATAAACATGGAATAATTTCAGTTGTTGTCCGTCATTTTGTTTTAAACACACAAGACTTAGGGTTGTATTCTAAAACATGTCTAAATCATCTTGATAAACATAATTAGAATTATTTGCTTTCTCTGATGACTTGAAATATCTAAATCAATGCTCCGTTCATGATTCGATTGATACACGTTCCAAAAATATTTATAACCACAGCTTATGTCGTGCCCTAAAATATCTAATTATTTGAATAATGAAATTCATTTTTCTATCTGCTTAAAGGAATTATATTTTATATTTCCCTTTAAGAACACAGTTAATGTAAATATTAAAACTGTCATACTTCCAGATATAAAATGCTATAAAAATGGTGTTTTCTATAAAAAAAAGCTGGTCATTAGGATTGACCAACTTGCAGACGTTCAGTGTCATATAATACGGTATCGTATAATACTGAACAACGGTCAATATCGTATAATATTGAACCAATAAAAAGTTCGATATCGTGAAATACTAATCACCGTTCAGTTTTGTATAATACTGAACAAAAAAAGTTCGGTATTGTACAATACTGTAAAACATTCAGTATCATTCAAAACTGAACGAACTCTGTGAGACAAAGTGGACGAGGCAATATAAAAGTATATAAAATCATTCATTCAAGCTTTTACGGAGTTTTAGAAATCCAATACGTTTATACATGTAGCAGTGGCAAAAGAATGACTTTGCATAAAAATAAAAATAATATTTACTTTTGTCTTCCAGCTACGTTTGGTTGAACCGCTCAAGCTAAGGCAGTGTGTAGAGAGTGACCCATAGACATTTGTTTTTGAAGTTCTTTTCATGAACCTTGTGTCTTTTCGATGATATGGGTTTTTCCGAGATGAACATAAATAAAAGAAAATAGGGTTTATCTTGTATTTCATGCATGTAAGTATACTTATGTAAGTTTTATTAACAGCGTCGAAAATATTGTATTATGGTATTAACAGTAACGAAATATTGTATTACTCTATTAGATTGTAACAGGGAAGGTTTATGCGGAAAAAAACATTCAATAAATCATGTATTGTCGAAATACAAGGCTGATGTAAAGGCAAGGATTATTACAATAGATGCTTGGCAGGTTTAGATATTCTTCTGATTTTTGTACAGATTCAAAAATTTACATATGGTGATACTGATGTTATTCTCTAAACGGTTGCTCAACACAGGTCATATAAAGGTTTATATACATGTTTATTTATTAATTTTTGTTTATTAATTTTGTAAAATGTATATGTGTAGCATTTATTAGCATATGCCATTTCTTCTTATTTACTCTCGCTGTTATTATCGCATGTTGTATATAGTTTATTGCAAACGAGAAACTGTAAATGTTCAAGTCGTATGTAAATAAAATTCTGTTCTGTTCTGTATTAAGTCTTCTATATTCTTCTACAAAGGTGGTATTCATGTAGGAATAAACGGTAGCCATTTTTGCACCGGTACTGGGTGAAACATATTTATGTGTTTCTTCATTAAGTTTAAAGTATAAATGTTTTCAACTGCAATTAGTTTCAAGTGAATTGGAGTTTGAGGGAATAATATATGAAATTCATGTTGGAAAGTGATCAGACAGCTGATTTTTTTCTTTTGAATTACCTATTAGCCGTAAAGAATAGATTTTGAATTGGTCTGCATAGTCAGCCATAACAGTCAATCTATTTACGACAGTTTGACTTTAAACTTGCAGTGTAAACCGTGAACTCGTTTTATCTGTTTAAATTTACGAAAAAGCGTATTTGACCATCGTTTATCTCGGCTTGGCAATAACTGTCTTAATTATATACCTAACAACATTTAAACATAAATTATGTATCGCTATACAAATACATTCAAGATACAAACAAAAGTAGCGAACAGTGAGCGTCAACGTATCCAGCTTCATTAATGTTTGCTAAGCAGTTCAACCGATGATGGACTTAGCTTAATTTACATGGTTATATTGTAAATATCTCGAAGAAAAGACATCATACTTCAGAATGATGCTTAAAAAAGTATGGAAGACTTTTTATCTTAAAGTCCCAGAACCACACTTACAAATAGCTCTAAATTCACCAAAAAGATGTCTTACCGACGGAAATGATCATTATTCGTACCAAAACAATCCTAACTTTGCTTTTTAATAAGTACACGTACTTCAGCCGTAAATGTCACGTACGAATACTGCTTTCACGTACACAATGAAAGAGATTAAGGCATAAATATCTTATACATTATGTATATGCAAACAGCATTTTATATCATGAGGTTCCAGCTATTTCAAATTACTAAATCAGCTTCGGGGAGACAAGCAATACAGAAGGCTGCCAATGGGGATTGCAAGCAGAAGTGAAGGCTGCTAGTGGGGAGACAAGCAGTAGTGTCGCTCATTACCAGTAATCGTGATTCCGTGTCGCAACAAATCTTGTCGGCACAAATGTAGAGCAATAAACAAGACTAAATATAATCCTTTCTTTAATCGTACAGATACTGAGAACTACGAATGGATAACAATTATAGTAAAATCCAACATATGAAATACAAAATAATAATATTGAAAGATTAAAACAAACTCTTTAGACAAATGATTTCTTCACCCATACTGGCTACATGTGCAGGTGACACATGAAAAGACGCATGCTGTAAGAGTCACTCCCTAAAACTGGTGTTAAAAACGTCAAACGTATAAATAATAGAATATCTCTAAAATGATAAGCTATACATTCCAGTCATGATCGGTAAAGTCAGTGTTTACAAATCTGTTGCAGTAAAATAAAACATTCAATGATTTGTATAAAGTTGAACAGTCAATGGGTGGATAGCGACTTATTACAAAAGGTCTTCATATTGATTATTTGTGCTAAAATGAGGCAATTTTCGATGTATGTTGTTCTTTAAAATTGTATTTATTTAGCATTCACCGTTTATTAAACACATTTATTTATATTTGGAGATTATAATCCACAAAATGTAGGGAAAGCCCCTTTAAACTCATTTTAAGTATTCTAAGGTTGTGCGTGTGTCCATCAGTCTGACCTAAAACGAAACTGGAATACCGGTATATTTATATCAAATTCTAAACATGTTTAGAAAATTGAACAACCCTTTTGACATTGACGAGTGTGCAATAGTAGTGAAAACTAATCATGTCTTTGGGATGACTATACATGTATAAATATGGTGTGGTGAAGAAATAAATACGCTTCAATGGAAATAAAACTCAATCCTATTTCCTTACTATCAAATGATCAATGGAGAAACACTTGTTTTTCAGTTGGCTAATAGTTATTTTAATGAAATTTTTATTGCAAGATATAAAACAAACTTCATCTGTGAGTAAACATTAATTGTTCAACTTATAAAATATATAAAAATTAAACCAATTATATACTCTGTCGCTTCATGTGTCTCCATTGAATAAACATATGGTAAAAATCTGGTACATGTACATTAAACAAGTTACTTTTATGCTATCCTATTAAAGTTCAAGACTTGTTAAATGGAGTGCCAGATTGTGTAAAACTGGTTGTGTTTTTGGTGCAACATCAGGAGTCAAGCTGATATTTAGAATGTATTGGTGTTGTTTTAGCTATTCTCTTGCTATTCTCGCATGTGCTCCATCTGGTACCTGCATTCACAGAAAACCGGCGCAGTTCAGCTAATTTGAAAAACATGCTGATGCGCATGTGTACAGACCACTAGCGTACTGTTTTATATTCGGGGAAATATCAAACGGTGCAGATACAAATATTGATCCTGATTGAATTAATGATTAAAGCTCAAATGATTGTTCGAAATGTGAATCCATTAACATTTGCAAACAATATACAACAATTACATTTCAACTCTGACATGCTGAATAACTTGTTCAATAGTCATCCTAGTAAGAGTTTACATGTATCTGTTAGTGTTGTGAAAAGTTATTTACAAATGATATTACATGCAATATGATAATATCTATGCCTTTTACAATCATATTCAAACGTTCAATTCATTTTGTTTACGTTGAGTGGAACGCATTTGTTTCACTGCTATAATAATGTAAATGTATACGGGTTGATTTCCAGTGCGATGTAAATCTTTCCTTTCCTGTTCACTCACCTTGAACCTAAGACAATAAAATGCATTAGCTGTAAAGCTGCAAAAAACATTTGATCGGTGTGCAATTATTATTGATATAGTACATTATTAAATCATTAAATCAAATGCGCTGCACTCTTCCAAGTACTACGTGAACCAATAACTTCACGAGAACATATAAAATATATGTCATGTGTTACCAAAAATGGATGAATTAAAATATCATTTATGTCAATCATCTTCACCTAATATATTAGGTATATGTGAAACCTTCTTACACCAAGATATTGATGACAATGCGCTACAAATTAAAAATTACACATTTGAACGGAAAGACCGAAAAGCTAAAAAAGGAGGCGGTATTCTTGTGTATTTAAAAGATAGCATATCGTATACGAGACGTTGTGATTTGGAAATAAATGACATTGAATCTGTTTGGATTGAAATAAAAAATCTTAATAGCAAATCTTTTATACTAAACTTTATATATCGCCCGCCTAACTCAAACCAGTCATAGATAGATAAATACGATGCACAGCTAGAAATTACTGACTCCTTAAACACAGAATATCATATACTTGGAGACATTAATATTAATTATGTACCAAATAACGTTACTGGTAAATATAGCAATACAAAATGGACAGAAATAACCATCACATATGGTCTGGAACAATTTATAGAATGTCCAACAAGAATATCTAAAGGTAGCTCCACTATTATAGATCATGTTTATACAACAGTGTGAATTTTATTAGTGATTGTTATGTATCACCACTATCACTTAGTGATCATTTTCCTATCTGTTTCACACGCTCTGCTACTAAAGGAACAATTAAAAGCAATTCTTGCAAGCATAAATCCATACAGTATAGATCGTTTAAAAACTTTGATGAACAAACGTTTCAAATGTTTTCTGGACTGGAACAAATAGATATGATTTCAAATCCGAATAATGCTTTAGATATGTTATATGAATTCCTTAACAATACATTATCCAAACACGCTCCTGTAAAAGAAAAACGTATAAAACGTGAGCATCAACCAAAATGGTTCACAAATGAAATCAAAACACTCATATATGATCGTGATAGATGCCACAAATATGGAAACATAATTCATTATAAAATTCTAAGAAATAAAGTTTCATCCATGATAAAAAGAAGTAAGAAAGATTTCTTTAACGATGCAGTTAGAGATAACAAAAATCAGACTTATCTCTGGAGAAACTTAAGGGATATATCAAACTTGAATCAAACCAATAATGTTACATTGCCCCAAAGACTTACAAACAATAATACATTTGTCAAAGGTCCTTTAAGTATTATAAATGAATTAAACAAACATTTTGTAAACATATCAAATATTATAGAGAGAACTAGGTTCTCAAACGAAAATTATTTGTCTTTGAAAGACATGCTTGACAAAAAGCTGGGCGCAGATTTGTTTGAGATAAATTATATAACGTTATATCGTAAAATTATTTATAAATAAGAAGTAGGAAAGGCCACGGGATTGGATTGTTTAGGCCCTAAAGTTTTAAAACAATGTGGTGATATTATTACTCCTTATATTACATCTATAATTAATAATAGCATTGCACAAGGAATTTTTCCTAACAAACTTAAAGAAGCAAGAGTTATACCAATTTTTAAAGCTGGTAACAAAGACGATCTAAACAATTACCGTCCAATTTCTATTCTTCCAGCTATATCAAAAGATTTTGAGCGACATATTGCAACACAAGTACAGTCATACTTTGAAGAAAACTGAGATTATATATAAAACGCAGTCCGGATTAAGGAAACACCACTCTTGTTAAACTGCCCTTATAAGATTAATAGATGCATGGTTTAAGGGTATTGACAGTGGCAAATTGGTGGGAACAATATTTTTAGATTTAAGAAAGGCTTTTGATCTTGTAGATCACAAAATACTTCTCCACAAATTAAAGTTATGCCATTTTTCAAGTTGTACATTTAAATTGTTTAAATTATATCTTGAAAACAGGACACAAATTGTAGAATTTTGAAATTTACAATCTGAGATACTCCCTATCACATCTGGGGTGCCCCAGGGGTCCATATTAGGGCCATTGCTTTTTATTCTTTACATACATGATATTACGTTTATGTGTCCTGATCTAAACATGGATTTATATGCAGATGACTCAACCTTATATGAATCGGGGAATCATATATCAACAATTCAAAATAAACTCCAGGATAGTCTTGACTATGTAAATAAATGGTGTCAATTAAATAATATGGCATTGCATCCAACAAAAACTAAATGCATGGTAATTGGGTCTGCTTATAAATTAAAATCCACTCGAAATCTACAACTATTTATTAATGACATACGTCTAGAAAACGTTACTTGTCATAAGTTACTTGGAGTATATGTTGACAATAAACTAACCTGGCCCACTCAAATTGACAATGTCTGTAAAAAACTAAATAACAAAATTGCCCTGTTAAAGAACATAATATATTACCTCACACCTGAAATGAAAGTCATGTTTTTAACGCATATATATTGCCCATATTTGACTACTGTTGTACGGTCTGGGGCAAAGGAACAAGTAATTATGTGAATAAGATAAATATACTATAGAAACGGGTTGCAAAAATAATACATAATAAACCGATGCGAACACCATCGGCAGAGCTATTCCAAGAATTAAAATGGCTGAGTTTTTCAGACCGATGCAAATACCACTGTGCTGTCCTGATATATAAAATTATGAATAACAAGGCCCAATCATATTTGGCAGATATTGTAACGTTTTCTGACAATAAAACATACCAGTTAAGATCAGTATCAAACAAGGATCTTGTCTTACAGATAACACCTCGTACTAAATACATGGAAACATCATTCACAAATTATAGCAAAAATATATGGAATAACATTCCTTTAAATATACGTACTTCGAAAACTCTTAAAACGTTCAAAGGAAATTATAATCATTATTTATTGTGTGAATAAAAGTTAATCTACATTTTCTTTGACATATGTATTTATATGTTTAATTTATATTCCTGTCCTTTGAGTGTCTGTCAGTGAATGTTTATGTATGAATGCATTTATTAACAGAATGTTTAGTAGTCTAATATGTAAATGTGTCTTTCTAGTGTTAACTTTGCCAGGTGATTTATTTTAAGTATAATGCTTTTTCTTTTGTTTCTTTACTTTGAAGGCCATATTGAAAATTAGAATATATGTTTTCATATGTCTAAATGTGTAACCTTCGGTAAATAAAGCTTTTTATTATTATTATTATTATTATTATTATTATTATTATTATTATTATTATATGCAGGGAAAACAGATATTGTCCGTCCTTAGCCGACACCACTGCCAATCTAGCGTGTCACATATTCGGGTGAGTTCAGTTATATTCAGTTTATTTGATAATGGATCTGTTTAATGAATATTCTTGGACATTTTTGCCAACGCTCACGGCTGTATCCAAAACAAGTTGCTCATAAAACAAAAAAAAATCATTCACGCCAAACGTTTATTCACCTAAGAGGGTACCTAAAATTTATGTCCGAAATTATGAAAACAAATAAAACAAACTTTAAAATTACCAAAAGGTAGACAAAAATCCGGTACATTGTTGTGCATTCGCAAAAACTGTTGGGCCCTGGTGTGAGCAAACGCCAGCACATATATATCTAACTGATATTACCGGTCCTCGTAGAATTTTGTCTACAGTTTATCTATATAAAAGTGTAATAATTTGCTGGACCTTCTTTCTTTGTAGTTTTGTTTTAGTCAAACAATCGCTTTGTCACGTTTCAAAACTTGTGTAGATGGCCCTAACAGAAAAATCTTCTTTTCTTCAATAAGATTTCAAAACAAGATAAATTGACAAAAATGTCAATTTTCATAAACCCCAACTTCACACACCACAAGGTTTTGAGAACCACCAGAATTAGGTTTGCTTAATCGAACATATCGTCCCGTTACTGTGCAATTGAATTCTACTATCTCTTCAGACGTGGCTGGACCAACGTACGTTGCACCGCAAATATCTGTTGGGTTTGAGGAAATACCAATTTTGGCTGTTACCTGTCTAAATCTTGCAGCAAAATAATCTGAAAAACAAAGAATACAGACAAGTCTTGTAATAACGAACCGTATAATAGTTATAATGATTATACAATTGGACAATTTTACTCATAAAAATGCAATGATAGTAATAATTATAATACATAGTTTAACCGTTACACAAAAAACCATATAAAATAAAAAAAATATTGTAAGAATAATCGTTAATCCGATATTACTGTTATAACTGAGCGGACATGTTTTTTGTAAGCAGGGCTATACGGAAGGAAGCAACCAGACTGCTCATGTTATAGACGATAGGCAAAACGCTCATTTAAATCTTGCCTTAATATTGACCATTTAAATTGGAGGAAATAAAGATAAAAATTATTTGCCTTAAAAAAATACATGTGGCCTGAAAAAAAAATTGGGCCTTTAAACAGAAACAAAATTTGGCTTCAAACAAAATTCATGTGGCCTTAAAAATGTCCAAGTGACCTTGGGCTTTGACCTTCTGACCTCAAATTCAATAAGCGTCACCTGCTGGTCATGACCAACCCCCACAAATTTCAAGATGCTAGGCCGACCCGTTCCCCAGTTGTTGTCCGGAAACCGTTTAACTATTCCGGGTCACTGTGAACTTTGACCTACTGACCTTGAAATAAATAGTGGTCTTCTGCGTGTCATGACTATTCTCCACATCTAGTTTCAATATGCTAGGCCACGTGTTCTCAAATTATCGTCCGGAAACCATTCTGCAATTCAAGCTTACCGTGACCTTGACCTTCGACCTACTGACCTCAAGATCAATAGGGGTCATTTGCTGGTCATGACCAAACTTCACATCATGTTTCAAGATGCTAGGCCGTCCTGTTCTCCAGTTATCGTCTTGAAACCGTTTAACTATCCCTGGTCACTTTGACCTTTGACCTACTGACGTCAAATAAATAGTGATTTTTTGCGTGTCATGACTATTCTCAACATTAAGTTTCAAATTACTCGGCCTACGCGTTCTCGAATTATCGGCAGGAAACAATTTTACAATTCCGGGTCACTGTGACCTTGACCCTTGATCTACTTACTTTAAAATCAATAAGCGTCACCTGCTTGTCACGACCAACCGCCACATTGTGTTTCAAGATTCTAGGCCTTAAATGTTCTCGAGTTACCGTCCAGAAACCGTTTTACTATTCCGGGTCACTGTAACCTTGACCTTTCACCGACTGACCTCGAAATATTTAGGGGTATTGTGCTGGTCATGACCAACCTTCACATTAAGCGTTCTCAAGTTATCATCCGGAAACCAGTTGGTAGACGGACCGACCGACCGATTAATACGATGCAATTTGAATACATTCAATTAACAGAACAGTATCAAAGGTCTTTCATGGGGATTATATGTAATGGCAAATGTTTTCCAGTCAAAAACTGAAAGTGGAAATTATTCATGAAAATGAAGGCAGATATTTCCGTAAAAAAGCTTTAATACTTACGACCAGTACCTAGTGATTTAGTTCAAGATTTAGAACAAGAACATGCAGAAGAAATAAGGACCGTTAGATCAGTCCCCTCATAACGTTATACATGTACCGCATACCTCTTCATAAATCATTTCAACCTTCAATTTTTGACACGAAAAACACTGCCATGAAATGAAAATGTGTGTCGTTGTAGCCGAAAATCTTTTTCAATTGTTTTAATACCGACCTAAATATGGTTTAGGTGATTCGTCTTACATCACATGCTTTTTGATATTGAATTGCCTGGGAATAACTAAGTAATAACTCGTCCGCTGTGAAATGAAGCATGATTTAAAGAGAATTACTGTAAGTTCAGTGAAAGTTTGATGACAATTTCATATATATTACAGTTACTGTAAATGGACTGACAATATAAGCGAGTATTCATGTGTTACATTATGTGAATATGCAAGTTAGTGATTTTAAACAGCTGAGTCTGGTTTAAGTCAACTATCATTATATATTGTCACGTCATGTTCAATGATTACTGACACAATAGGGCGATGTTTAGAGAGTCGTGTAAGGAAACTCATCTTTCCATTAAAAATGCATATCTTTCATGTCTGGAAAAGTTACCTCTGGCTCGGTTTAATATCTTTACTCTTCGGATGACATATATTTGTAGCAAATCCACTTCCCACCATGCGGCTACCTCGAACGTTTCTCTCGTGTGGGTACAAGACATTCCTACCCAGAAATCAGGGTCCCATTTACCATCTGTTCCTCTGTCTGATTTATGACTACCTAACGTTGAGCTCTGCGTTGTTGGTTTCTTCAAAGCGATATTATGTAGGTCTGAAAGCAGTTCAAATTCACACGTATGCTTCAGCTGATTAGTTTTAAACGATGTCATATATGTTATGACGGTTAATGTTTGATTTTATCAACGACGAAAGCGTCGGATTCACACAAACTTTTTCCAGAAATCATTTTTTAACCCTCATGTGAATTATGTTTGGCTTAGTTGGCGTTGCGACAGAGGAGTCGGATGAGTCGTCAAAAACAAAGCAAAAACTCATGAGAAAATAAAAAGATACACAATACCAAAGCAATGTTAAAATGTGAACAAGCTTCTACTGTTTCTGAAACTTACTCAATATATTAATGCAATCAATGTTAGGAATCCATTTTCCATCACTGCCACAGGTCACTGTTTCTTCCGTTACTTCATTTGCTGTATCTGCTGTTCCGTTAGATATGTAACCTGCGTGACAGATCACCACGGCATAAGACCCGGATGAATTTCGGAAGGACGTGACATTGGCGGCATTGAAGCTAGATACATAGCATTCTACAAATAAATATTAGGAATGATTAACTGACTCTGTCAGAGAAAATGTTATGCTCGAGCAATTGTGATTGCAGATTTAACATTATAAACTGTACCGTCGACTCAATGCGTTGCCTTGAATATCATTGGTTCTCCATCCGCAAGGAGTGTGAGAAGAATCTACTATGCAGCTAGCCGAAAGTAGGTAATGCTTCTTCATACCAGTTAAGGGAGCCTGGAACAAACCTCGTTTCAAATATGTTGAATATTTATTTGTGTTATAAAATGAAGTTAAATTTGTACATTTGTAAATTTAAAATGTTATGCTCCTAAGGTACGATAAGAACCGATTCTTTCCATGTAAATCTTACGTGGAAGAAATAATATTATATATCATGAATACGAAGTGATCATTGTAGAACGGAACACTGTTTTGATGAATTACACATTTTATTTTCAAGTCGCCTGTCTTTCTATACAGTCAAATAGTATCATGCAAAAAGAATTTTAATGCTGTACCAAGTGCAAGAGAATATACAAATAAGTTGATAAGTTTATCGTTAGTGATGCAAAATATATGAATACATTGTATCGATACTAAATAACAGTTTCTACATCACACAATAACTAACACATTTATAGGTATATTTTGCATCATTTGGTATAATGTTAATGCAGCTGGGCTTTTGTAGGCATTTAATAGTCAAAGATACACCACCACCTTTTCTAAAACGATATGCGATATGCCATAATATTTGTCTTTGACTAGAATATTTACTTCTAATCAACTTATTTTATCAATGTTTTTACTCACTCAGGCAATGAAATTTAGGATATTTTCTAAGTATTTTTTCACTTGTATGTTATAGTCATAATCACAGGAATGAGAAACATAACGTTCCTGCTTAAAGACAATTGAACAGGAATGTGAGATATTTACCACAGGGGTCCAGTCAGCCATGCGTCTTCACAGCATGGGTCAATTAACAAGACTGGTCACTGGTAGACTAGCTTCTGTTTATCATATTCAGCTACTGTATAACTCCCTTGCATTTTGTGCAGATAATGTAGTAAAGATATGTCAGTTCTACATAAATTTAAAGACCTTTATATCTATTACTATTTTATTTGATCAGTTACCTTTTAAGAATGTAACTTTCCAATAAAATTAAGTAATAAAAACAGTTACTCAAATAAATAATTTCACTATAAACAAATGATCACTTACAGTTATTATATCAAAAGATAAGATAATCACCAATTTATTTTCTGTTATGAGTGAAACATAAAAGAAATTTTAAACATTTAAATTACTGCAGAATAACTGTGATTTCATAGTTAGATTGGGCAATGTTATAAAGAATCCTTCTGACTGTATTTATGTCTTTGTAAATTAAAAATGCAACTGAACGCTTCTTCTAACTGTAAAATAAGCCAATACTTTCTCTTATGTTTCTACTGTAACATCGAAGTATTTTGTTTAAAAAAAATAGATAATGGGTTAACTTTGCTGTTAGAGTAATTACTTGAGTATATAAAATATTGCTTAATCTGTAGCTATGAAATTACAGTTATTCTGCAGTTATTTAAAAGAATAAATATGTTTTATGTTTCAACTGTGACATTCATTTTTTAAACAAAGTGATTATGGGTTTGCTGTAAGAGTAATAACTTGGGTGTATTAACATCTTCAATATAACCTTTAATCATTTGCACTTATACTGCAGTTCTTCAGAAGTATTTTTCATATCCTGCAACTGAAATAAAATGTCATAATTATATAAAACTGTTTATATAAACAACAGGAAATAAGTTATAATTCAATTATCAGTACAAATCAATAAAATTTATGGTCCTACTATTGTACTACATATCAAGTCTACTGACACACTGCTGGACCTAATCAGACAGGATTATAACCGACAAGGGGCAATAAAACGATTAAGATATTTGACCACCTGCGCTTTGGGGGGAGGGGGGGGTCACTTATGAAGGAGATTTTAATTGTCTTTAAGCGTAAGTTTCCATTAATTTTATCACACATGTCCTCACAGAATTTATAAAGTTTTACGGACGATGATTTGAGTATTGTCGCGATACTATTTGGCGCTTTACATCAGCGGTGCCAAATGTTGGCGTGTTTTGAAGTGTTTTGAATTGACGGTGTCATAAATGAGCACAAACTACATCAGCCACCAAGTGAACATAAAGCCTTGACATAAAAGGTTGAATAACTAATCAAGGGAACTTACCCTTATATAACTCAAACTATAAAATGTAAGCTACGGTTATTATCGTTTAAATGTCCACATTGCCCGACTACATGTAACATACTCTAACTTGTGATGACAATGAGATAAATGTATAAACAGAGTCAATAGGTAAATCTAATTTACAAATCAACGGCACATGTACATGTTTAAACGAAAACTGTTAAACACTGGTAACTTACACCAATATGTGTACCATTTAAGTTTACAGTTTAACATTATTTAATTATTGGCGGCAGCTGCGATGAGTTAAGATTCGGCGAAGCCATAGGTGACCGCCAATATAGCAAAAATAAAACACCCGCCAAAAGTAGTTGATTTTATTAAAATACGCAATGATATCATTTGTGTATGACTTTGCACGAGAAACGCTTTGTAGCATTTCAGGTCATATATTTTAAGCTATAATTAAACTGTTTAAAATGACATTGTAACATCATACTTAATTTTTGTTCAGTCAATATAACAAATATAAACGTCCGAAAATGTAACAATTTAAAACCTTAACAGTGAGCCTTTTAATCGACAACCTTTCCATAAAACTCAAGTTTTGTTTTATCGACGTTAACAGAAGATTTTCAAAGAATTTTCTATTTAAGCCCGGGCGATCAACACTTGTCGTTTAGTTAACCGGAACCATTTAAACAAATTTAAGAGAGCTTTATTACATTGTTCTTTTGGCCAAGATTGATGATATTCCATTTGAACAAAGAACTAGGATAACCAAAAGCCCTTCTGTGTTAAAATATTGTTTGACATGTCACTTGCAGTACATTTAGGATCCCAAAACGTGAAAATGGTCAAACAAATTTACCCCATATGTTAAAAGTTTCAACAAATGTGAAAAAACAGTTTTACATGTAGGGTAAAATTATTTCACATTTGTGACACATTTGTGACATATTTGTGACACATTTGTGACACATTTGTGACACATTTGTGACAATTTTTACTTGTGACACATTTGTGACAATTTTCACATTTGAGGGTCATACAAATACAATGTACATCAGGAATGAAACAATTTAACATGATACTTAGAATTAGTTATTTCAATACTTTGCTGGAATATTAATAAAACGTATTTTCAGCGCCACATGGTTGCTGTTTTATGTTGAGACAGGATATAGCTATGCACACACACATATATTCAAAATCTTAAAACAGGGCATAGTGTATATATAAATAGTCGAGAACGAAGATATCTTGGAAGGCTAACAATTCTCTTCATATTAATATTCGAACAAAAAGTTGGTAATAGGAAACTGGACACAAAAGAGGGAAGCAACACTGACTATGTTTGTCAATCGTCATTACCCAGATTACAATGTTTTTATTTAGATAAAGACGAACAACTGTATTAAGATTTTGTCTTGAACGTTCTAAAGTATATATCATGAGAGGGAAACATGTTAGAAATGAGATGTACAAGCAGCGCTTTTATCTGTAGTTTAAATGTATTTCAGAAGTACCTATGGATGTAAAATGCACAAAAAGATACAGTTTGAACTTAAATGTGGATGTATTTAAAAGTGGCAAATAATATGCTAAAAATGTTTTACTTAAATTTAATTTAAATTAAAAGTATTTTTATAACCCACACGCAGCAAAAAATAAATTCAATATTGTAAGAGAGTATAATCTTGATGGCCAATTTGAAAGCAGAGCAAGAAAAAGATTCAAATTCTTTCTAACTCTTTTTTGTCGACAAACCTTTTGTGTCGGTATTACATATTTTCTTGATATTAAGTCTTGAAACAGGAATATATTCGAATTTATTTTAGGCATACGTTGACTGTCCAAGGCAAAGTCTGAAATACACTTAAATTGATTTTGATAGTTTTTTGAATGTCCTGTACCCTGACAGATATGTATTATAGTTGATTGTCAATGTATTTGCTAAGTCCACATACGAATGTATGTTAATGTCTTATGCAAAGCTTGACATGCTTTCTAGCTGAGGCTTTAATGTACAATAGCTAATGCATGATTTTTCTAAACTAATACAGAAGTATAATGCAGCACTAGAAAAGCTTTTGATCATATCTAAAATTTGTCAGTCAATATATAATGCAGAGTTGGAAAACATTCCAGCTCGTTTAATGTATTAACAGATATTTGAATAGATATTTGAATGCATTTTTACATTACTCTTTAATGCATGTAAACTAAGATATGCATTGGAGTTGATGTTGATGTTGATTTTGATTGGAAATCCCAAATGCACATGTACTAAGGCATTCGTTATCCATAAAAATAATATTCAAAAATATCTAGAGCAAAAATGTGTTTTGAATGTAAGTTCACAATCCAATACAGAGTCAAACATTTATTAGAATAATGTTAATATATTTCTGAATGTCAAATGTTGATACATAAGTGTTTCATAGAATTAAATTGATGACTTTACTTGTGATGCAGAGGCAGAAACCTGTTCGATTTCCTCGGAAAAGGTATTTAGCAATGTCTTATTTCTTTGTATTAAATATATTACATCCCTAAACCTTGTTTCTTTTTTTTTATTTCCGTGCGGGACACACATGTGCTTACGCACACGATATTCAATGGCATAGTTGCAAGAGGTCTATGCTGAACTGGCATGTCAAAATAATCAAAATAGTATTTGATTCATGTATCTTACCTGTCCGACACTCTGGAACATTATCCCACGATCCGTTTTTCAAACACTTCAGTGACTTAGAACCATGAATACTAAAGCCATCGACACATTCAATGACCTGTCTATCGCCAACAGAAAACATATTTCCCGCAGGTTTTCCATTAGCTACTTCAGGATAACCACATTTCAAGTTTACTAGAACGAAAAATAAAAAGTAAAGCGAGATCGCAAAATGAGTCGCACTATTCAATAATTGGGATATAAGGATATTATTTCCTACTGATCAGCGCCTTCCCTGCATTACCATTCTATGAGCTTTCTTGAAACTCTTTCGGAACAATACGTACAAAAAAGGCATTGCTATTATTATTATTGTTGTTGTTGTTGTTGTTGTTATTGAAAGCAAGGTTCGTTTTCGAGCAGGACGATTTTGCCATAAGAACAATAACATGCAAGATCATTGTACTTTCAGATAGAAACATCTGTATTGTTTTCATTTCCCACAATATAAGATAAAGAGTATAATGCTACTGGACGTGACATGCTAAAAAAACAAATGTTGTCTCTCTTAACGTAACGTATCTTCTACATATTTTAAACCTGTAAAGTTGAAAAAATATTGGATATTTGATATTCGAATATCTAATCCACGTGTCCTCTTGTTCAACCAAATATCATTTACCGACCACGGACAGCTTCACAAAGCACACAACACAACAATGGTTTTATTTAACTTGAATTCGAATGTCAAATATCCGTCGAATGTTTCAAATGTACATTGGCATTCAGAATTTCTATCCCATACCTTTTCAGAACACCAAACTGACTATATATAAAATAAAATAGTAACAATAATGTATTTACTTTGAGCTCTAGTCATCAAAATTGATATGCAAATATCCGTATGGGTCGATTTTGACTGTACATTCCACAGTCCAATATTTGTCGAATGTACATGTAAAGACATTCAGATTTTCATTCGTTATGTCTTCGTCAGAGCACAAAACTAGCTCTTGAACTTAAATAAATAGTACAAACATTGCAATTATCTATAAGCCTGTTATTTATAAGTCCTAAACATTAAAATTGCAGAGATGCGAACGTATGCATGGGTTGCATTTGATCTGAACAATATCCGTTTAATGTACATGCCGAAATGTACAGGTCAAAATCAACACAGATGGATACACTGTACTTGCCGATCGGTGATTATTCAACTGGTCGTGATTTGCCATTATAGTGCAGTTCAAAATGTACGTGCAAGAAATTACCAAAATATATACTGACATGAGTATAAGACAGATATTGGACATTCGAATGTACATGTTTAAATAAACCTCGATGAGGTTCGCGCACCTGTTTTGTGTTGTGTTAAGCTCCGTGTGGTCTTGAAACAATGTGAATATCCAATATACAAAAGGACACATACATTTGATATTCGGATATCCAATAATAAATATTGTTTCAACTCTAACGGTTAAATCTTTTCGGTACGTCCAAAATATGTAAAGAGGTTTAAGTCAATGAAAATCGATTGGAAGGCATCCAAAGACTAATTTAATTTCAATTACAAATATCTTTTTGTGTTTCCACTATAAGACTGAACACATCAATTGTTTACCTTTTGGGACGCATGTTCCATTTCCATCACAATCTTGTTCGTTGCTACATTCTTCGTTACAAGCGGCGATCTTGAATGAAATAGTTAACACATAAATGGAATTTCTGTCAATCTTAATACAAGAATGATATACAATGAAATTATCACGGCAAATCAGAGCCTGTTGATAACAATGCTGCCGCGAATCCAAAGCCGTGATTAAACATTGATCACTTGGCATTTAAACATATGTACGCAAATATGTCCCATAAGTCAATGAAATTTCGAGTTAAGTGCAGTATTATTAAGTGAAAGGTATCCTAACCATATTTCTTTTCTAAATGTTTACGTAGTTTGATTTATGCTTTGAAGATGCTAAACGTTTTATTTTGTTTGCTCAATTGCGTCCATCAAATACATTGTGCTCTGACGTCACAGAGGCTATTGAGTGCATTTTTGCCGTCGTTGCTTTTGTTTCTTGTTAGTGTATTTGAAGTGAAATCTTATATTCAGACATTGATTAAAGAACATTATCCTTGAGTTTCTGTGTATTTTTATCTAGTTTACTCTTAGTCTGACTCATTGCATCATAAACAGCTTTAAACCTGTGTTGCCAACATGTCGGTATATACCACCTCGTGATTCAACTCATGAATTTACAATTTGCTTGCACTGCTCTGGGCAATTTATAATGTTTTGTGTCGTGAAATTTCTTATTTGTTACAAAAGCAGTGCTATAATATATTTCGTAGACTAGTTACTAGTCTGATAAAATTTATGTTTTTTCAATAAACTATATTTCATGCACTATTACCAGTCTATTTTATATGATTTTTGCTTTGTACACTGGGACAGTTTTGCATCGGCGCTGTATAGTAGACTGGCTCTATAACAAAACTTATAGATATTTATTAGTAAAAGAGATATTTCAGGGCCTGGTGACCAGGCTATGATTCCATCCTTTTTATCGTAGTTCTATAAATATTCTTCCGTAGATCTGAAACCGTGATTGTATTATGTTTTTCGTCGTTAGCCGAATAAACTGAGTTTTGACCTGCTTTTTGGACCAATCAGATGTTACGTATGGAAGCGAGGTGAATGAAATGAATTACTTTGATTGGAGGTTTTTTCTTCGAGTGAGTATTCGAACTGTTCTTTGGAAGATACTCGTCTACTGAAGATATTCAGGAACAGTTGAAGGTGTTTCTCTTTTTTTCAAAAAGGTTTCATAGAATCAATTTTGATGTAAAAGAGCAAGTGTCATCTCTACTCTCAGTATGCTCAGTTTAGTTTTGGATGGTGCATATGATCTTTTAAAGTATTCTGCGATACACACTTCTACAAGTTCAAATCACATATGATGGTGTATATATTTATCTTGATCACGTGATCGCTTCATTGATAAATGACGTAAATGTCGATTTAAATAAAGAGCACCTCCGTTTACAATTTTTCCGAGAAAGATGTTTAAATATATTCTAAAATTTCCGTCTATACATATGACCGAAAACCAGTTGACAATGCAAAAAGTGCACGAAGTGACAGGGTAAGGCAATTCTCTCTGGCTGAAAAAATTCTAGTGATCTTAATATCTCCGTGAATGACGTCAGAACAAACCACTTACATGGATGAATGCGAAAATTCATACGCTTACACAAACGATTTTTAGAATACTTATTAAATGAAAAAAATATATCAGTAGCTGCAGGTGCGGATCTCGGAGAACTGTTTTATCGGTAACTCAGCTCAACGCAATTGATCTCCTGTTCATACTTGACACAGTATCAGGCTCAAATCTTTTATCAATATGATATTGAAGTATTTAATAAATTCTTAATGAAAATTTGTCAAACACACTTTGTTTAATTATATTAAATATCAAATATCGATATTAGTCAACTTTGCTAGCACACTAGGCTTTAAATCAATTTTGATAAAATTCAAGTTATCTGGATTTGTTCTAAAATATTAAAGTGACATTATGCCCATTTTTTTCAAGTAAAAATCCAGTTGAAAATAGTGTGTGTACAAAAGTGTAGAGGAAATAATAACTTTTAACCCAATACACCAAACTCTTCCCGCTACCAGTATGAAAAAATAACTTTCAATTTTTTATTTAAGTCTCATCCATGTACAATATCACAACATTTCAATAAAACCATGACATATAAAATATTAGTACATGACCATTCAGTTCTGAATTATGAGAGACTATCACAGTGAATATATGAAATTACATTACAATCATACAACACATATTTACATTGTAAAAAGCAAGAGTCAGTCGCTAATGTACATCTAAAATACAGTTAAAAAAGATAGGAAAAATACTGAAACGAAAAAGAGAACTATAGCGCAATTAAGAAATGTTTTAAGAAATCTGATATCCTCTCGATCAGAGCGAGAAAGAACTAATTAGCAACTGATTCTTGCGATAACTAAAATTTTAAATGACAAATAGTTTGAATTAAGTTACACATTATTTACAAAGATAAAAACAAAAATAATATCAAACAGGGAATGCCACGTACCAAAAACGCAGCCTCCCCAAAACGAGCCCCACAGCACCCAGAAGTGCACACCACCAACACACACACACACACACACACACACACACACACACACACACACACACGCACACACACACATAACACATACACACACACAATCATGTACACACACAAACATACACTACCAACACACACAAGCATACAAAGCAAACACACGAGGACAAAACGAACAATTAACGGAACACAGTGGGGCACCGCCTTGGAACGGTCAGTGGCAAAAACACCACTGGGGAGCTTAAACCGGTTTATGGTGCGCACCCAACCTCACTCTTACCCCCACCATGTTCCAAAGTCACAGGACAGTGTAAATAAAAGTAATCCCTGCTAGGTGAATCTCTAACACACGCAATGGAAACAAAAGGCATGTATGTAAAACACAAAAATGCTCGTGTATAAATATATAAAAAAAGGCAAACCTTGAGAACCAAAAAACGTATGTACTCAATGCATTTGCAGAAGGCAGAGCACCAAGAGAAACACCCTTAAGGGCCCGACGAAACAGGCCAGAGGACAGAAATCAAAACAGTTTCGAACAGTGACGAATTGGAGAATAATAAATTAAGCAGGTTTTGGCACAATTTCTAATTATTGGCTGACTAGTAAACAAAAATACAAGTTTGTCATCTGTA
Source organism: Saxidomus purpurata (assembly GCA_022818135.1). Taxonomy (NCBI): domain Eukaryota; kingdom Metazoa; phylum Mollusca; class Bivalvia; order Venerida; family Veneridae; genus Saxidomus; species Saxidomus purpurata. Next base: position 40,055,497 of record JAFMSR010000015.1, read on the forward strand.
CTTGAATTTGCAAACTTAGGTTAAAAACACTAGCTTCAAATAAAAAATCAAATAATTCAGATCTGAAGTCATCGTACAACGAACAATCTAATATGACATGTCACTCATCCTCAAGTACGTGACAAAAAGGGCAGTTACGTTCGTCTAGTCTCACATTTTCATATTTACCCGTTTCAATGCGAATAGGAGCTACCCCACACCTGAATTTACATAACGCTGACCTATGTCTAGGGGGAAAATCATCCTGCAGTACTCCTCTATCACATACTCTACCGGAAGTACCGACAACGCTATTAATGGATGCGGACCACTCGGAAAAATACTTATCCATGATCAATTTTTCTAGTTGACTAGTGAAAGACTGTTTAGGTATAGGCACTGACAAGTTGCAATACCAACCAAGATTTTTTTGACAAAATAAAACCAGTTTCGACAACGGGTTGATTTGGAACAGGCCCACAATGCAATACGTTTATTTAATCTAGAATTGTTTGTATGGGACAAACGGGCCCACAAGTTGTTAACTGTTTTCCACTGGCGAACAATGGGTGGGACCCATCCCATTTCCCCAGAAACTGCAGCGTTGGGCGTATACTTGCCAACACGAAGGACAAACCTCATTGTACGGTTGTGGACTGCATTTATACATGAAAATGATTTATAACCCCATACCGAAGATCCATATGCAATGACAGGCCAAACAACTGAGTCATACAATTTTGTAAAAACGTTATGGGGAACCCCGCCAACTAATTTACATTTGGCTATAAGTAGACCCAAGGCTCGACGAAATTTAACAGTGTCTTGGCGAATAGGCATAAAAACCAATCAATACATATACCAGAGCAAAAATGGTATTTTCTTGAAAAGAACTGCCAAAAATAGGCGGTAATGTTGGATCTTATATATGGGTAAGACACCCGTGCAGCAGATAGTCACTTTTAAAGTTCGTTTACATTATTAGAAAGAGATTAATTGACAAAATATCTCAATTTTAGAACGTCGGAACACATTCATCAATTCTTTGCTAAGTTTTCCAACAGATGAACGATGTTTAAGATTAACTTCTATATTCTAGTCTATAAGTATATTTTACATAATCCTGTTTTAAAAGCTGCTATAATATTGCGAGGTAAAAATATTATTGTTTCTGTATGAATATTCGCCGCGGCTTCCGGTATGATACAGTCAGAGTTCGTACACTGTGTTCTCTAACCACATGTCTATGTAGGTAGACATTATTCAAATTAATTATAAATTACTGTATTATACCTGCAAAAAGAAGTGTTTGCATTGAAACGAACTTCATTGAGTTTTTGTTTAAAATGAAACACTAACGTAAACGGAAATAAGAAGTGTTTGATATTCAAATAGAGAATTAAGTTACTACGTATTCTGATAAAGTTTTAATCATCAACGGTTACATGATAACATTTATCAAAAATTCTTTTGACCTGGCAATTCATACTTACATTTTCAATAACAATATCGCTGCGCTTGATAAACCAGCAATCAGGGGAAGGGGACGTTTCCAGATCACCATTTTCAGAAACCAATTCGCAAAGTTTGAACTTTCTTCTGTAGTTAAGACCTGCACAGTTCGGTCTTATTGTACACTGATGGACGCACTCGTTTACTGATACACTTGGTAGCGATACAATTCTTTTGTTAACAGGTGACAAGGTGCAAGTCCTGTATTTAGTTACTTTATATGTAATTTTTACACCGTTACTTTCAAATTGTAAGCAACATACTGTTCCAAAAACAGAAACGGCTATCATGAAAAAATTATACAACATTTTCTCTCGTGTTATTTTCGAACTGAGCAGTTCCCCTTACCTTTCTTGTATTTAATGTACATTTAGAATATTCCAGTTCACTCGTGGTGCTCAGGCCTTTATTTGCTTCACCAATTCCCTTACCATAAGCATAATGTCAAGTTATGTCTAATTATTCACAACAGGAAAGCAGTAACGTAATGTATTTGATTTCAAAATCTTATTTTCTGACATTACTTAAAAGACATGTCCTGTTCAAATATAAAGTGGTGTGTGTTCTGAACCTTATGCACAAAAAGTAAGATCTAGTTTATGACTTCAACAGAAGCCAAATTGTTAAACTGCGTCATTTGAATTTCAGTTTTGTTATTTTGTCCTTTAAACCGTCCCAAGTTAAATGTGCGGGTTTTTTTTTTAATTCCGTCATATAGAAAAACAAACAATTTAGCACTTGTTCTAGGCTTGGTTTTTAAAAATGTTGTAAAAGATTAAATTCTAACAGTTATACCATGCGCTCTTAACTTCTAAATAAAACATTTGCTTTAAATATTGGCATTATTCAATCTTTTCAGCAAAACGTTTCACTCGTAACATTTAAATAATTCATTAATTTCTATCGATTTCATACTGGCAGAAATTGATTGAGTGACTAATTACGAAACATCTAGAAGACAAACAGTGATATACTAACCGGTATATCACTCAAAAGTACAATTTATTTCCATTCTACCACGTAAATCTAAACAAACAAAAATGTTCGAATGGGTACTATTTGCTTCGCTAACATTAAGTCGATGCTTTGAACTCGTAGACTATAGATGCATTCTGTGTATACCGTTAAAGTTTGACTGTTCATGTTTAATCCTCCATTAATCTATAAATGTTTCTTGTCTTATTTGTTGTTGCTGGTATTGCAGGCGATACCGGAAGTGTAGAAAATGTTGCTGCAATTTGTTTTACATCACATGACTTCATTCAGAAAAATGCCATTCTAATTGTATAAGCGCATGCACACTCGTAGATGTTGTTTGAAATTACGCGGGAGGGATTTTCAGCAATAAAAAATAGTTCCGGACGCCTGGAGTGATTTACATTTTAAGATATACACGCTCTTAATACTTCTTTGCGTATATAGGAGAAATATTTGAAAGAAGAATCGTTATTTTAGGAGTGAAAATTAGTGATTAATGTCTTATTTGAAATTATAATGGTAATTTTGAGCGTGAATATCACTCGTATGCTATGCTTATTGGTTCTATACGCTATGCATAAAAGGAACTATGGGATGATCACAGGCAATCAACAAGTCCAAAGAAGTCAAAATAATAAACCGCTTGACGATCTGTGTTAAACATTAAACTTCTTGACGATCTGTGTCGCAATTGAACTTATAAAGACTGTTTATTTATTTTGTTCTGAACACTGTCCCTATATAAATATGCGGTTTTTGTTATTCTTGCGTCATATAGAAATTATTTTCAGTATTTGTTTGCAAAGAGATGGAAATGATTAGTATCTAGCTGTTATACCATCCGTAGTAAACTTCAAAGAAAAACTTTTGTTTTGAATATTGGCATTATTTCTTCTTTTCAGTCAACAATTTCGTTCGTTACATGTACATCCAATCGGCAAATTTTATATATAAACTGTATTATTGACAGAAACCTTTATTGCATTTTAAATACAAATCTAAAATCACAAAGAATAGAATAAGTAAAAAAATTAAAGTTCCTCTATTTTCTGAAAATGAAGTCTTACCTAAAATAAATTATGTTTATATTTATGATTTTCGTCGTTTTTCATAAACACGACAATATTCAGTGTCTGTCCAATGTGTTTCCCTGAAATTAACATACATATTAGTCAGCAAAATAACGTGTAGACTGTCTGTCTCTGAACCGTCAAAAATATCAGTTAAACACTTTGAAGTGGATGTTACATTTTTTTTTATATCATTTTCATACAACATCCAGATAAAATAATTACAGTTTAGGCATATTTAATTGTGAGAACCTACTATCTTTTTAAAATCTCATGAATGCTACTCATCCCTGCTTTCAACTGTACTCATATTTACATTTATATTTATATTTTAATCTACTTGAGTTTCAGATAGCAGACATCTAGGATTTGAGGCTGCTTAGATCATGAATAAATACAAAAAAATCCTGGCAAGAGTTCTTCATCCATCTATCCCTCCCTTTCATCTAATCGAATCCAATCCAGTTAAGCATACAGAAGGACAGTCAGACAGTTGTTCCATCCCTCTTTTCATCTTCCCTCCCGGGGACGTAGCTGCTATAAGGTACAGCAGGCCCGGGCTACAGATGGTTAGGAAAAATTTTATGATAAGATTGGAAGATCTTCAGAAATATTTCGAAGCAAATCAAACAAAAATTCAGGGATAGATTAGTCATATGCTATTCAAGGACAGGTTTAGACACCGGACACGACCGATCGCCTTCCTTATCACTTTACTCAAAACCGCTGAGACTGGCGTTGATTTAATGTGCAGTTTCTTCTGCTTGGTCAAACCGTACGCTATCTATGTTAATTCAATATGGCCGACATTTGCGTATTTCGGTGTCACATTTTTAAATGTGTTTGACCTTTGCTACCTAAATCTCACCAGCATTGTACCTTAATCTATCTATGTTGTGTTTTCGTTTTACATGTATCTATTTTTCTATTTTCAGGATTTATTAGATTACCCTTGTTCTACGTTAGGATTCAACTCAATTTTAAAACGGTATCAAATACAATAGAATTTACTTTTGAGTGATGCAATGTATACCGGCTAGTATATCACTCTGCGGAGTTTAGATGCCGAAGGCTAGAGTGATTGATTACGAAATATCTATACGTAAAATCAACAATGTATACCGGCTGTATTAGTTCATTTAATGTTTTTTGTAAAAAGTAATAGTACTTCAACACTATGAAATTGTATCTTCTATTGATATTATTATTTTATTTATGAATGATACATTGTGTATCATTGTGTTTTTAAACTTTGAGGCTGATTCCGATTCCCGTATGGGCCTTGCTCTGCATAATACAGAACAGAACAGAACAGAACAGAATTTTATTAACATACGACTTGAACATTTACAGTTCCTCGTCTGCAATAAACTATATACAACATGCGCTAATAACAGCGAGAGTAAATAAGAAGAAATGGCATATTCTAATAAATGCTACACTATATATTTTACAAAATTAATAAACAAAAATTAATAAATAAACATGTATATAAACATTTATATGGCCTGCGTTGAGCAACCGTTTAGAATAACATCCGTATCACCATATTTGAATTTTTAAATCTGTACAAAAAATCAAGAATATCTAAACCTGCCAAGCATTTATTGTAATAATCCTTGCCAAAAACGAAAATGCAAGGAAATGTTACAAATAAGCTGCTACATGTGATATATGTCACTAGGTCATTATCTCTGCCATACTTTGATTATAATTACCGAAACAAAACGTAAGACATTAATTTGGCATTAAATAAAATTGTTCCAATCATTATACCCAATATTACAAATAATGTTAGTGAAAGTGAAATTCAAACATAGTGTTTGACATAGTACATAGTACGAAAATTCTCTACGGTAACGAGCAGTGCTCCTCGCGGTAGGACATATATTCACACACGCACACGCGCACGCGCACGCGCACGCGCACGCACACGCACACGCACGCACACACACCTGCACACCTGTATATTGATAAGTACACTACATGTTATACAATTTATAATTTGAAATTTTGTCTAAATAACTTTGAGAAACAGCTTGAAAAATGTCTACACTAATAGAAAAGCCATTACAATTAGTTTGCCAAATGGTCAAAAACCTGTCATAAAATGTTGTTTGCGAGGACATTAAAAACCTGACTGACGCTAGAAAATAAATTAACAATTTAATGAAATATTGCACGGTGAACGTACTAACCGTCGTCAAACACATGTAAATATTTAATGACTTAATTTGCTAATTAAATTCATTTTCTATTTTGCCCAATGTATGAATTTGAATTATAAACTAGAAAATAATGCGAGTGAAGCAATAATTTACCGCTTTGCAGTGAGACTGGTCCTATCGTGCTTGTAAAACCACTTCTGGGATTGTACTGTAAAGGTACAAATATTAGAAGCCAGTCAATTTATTGCATATTCATGGTTTGTAAGTAAACTTGTAGTGCAATTTATATAGTTAATAGAACTATAGAATTCCATTACAGAATATTTGTATATTTCATATCTGTTTACCAATGATATCTCGCTTTTAATCGCGATACATTGCCTTTCTTGCTAATTTATTAACACTAAATTTTGAGCACACATGTAGTACTTTAGTTTGTAACACTTGAGCATATCAGTATCACATAGACAAAATAACCCCATAAACACTTTTGATGCTTGATCGAAACATAGTTTTATTAACTAATAAGTTAACAATATACTAACGCTTTATATTTGATGGAACCTGTTGTTTGGAATGTTTAAAGTCCTCGCAGACCGTAGCTTTCTCCCCTGGTGAACTTACCAAGATCCAAGTATGACTCCTATGCATATTGAAACCTAACGAAATTGGAAAAGTTTGGGTTTTTTGTTTTACCTGACTGCAATACCTTTGAGGTAGGGAAGTGGGTTTTGAACACGACACATCGTCAGGATAAGCTGATCATTTAAGCCATTGCAAGTTATTTTAGAATCCTTCAATGCATGGCAAAGTTACAATAAATACGGACACGAATTTGTGCACAGGACTTCACTACTTTAAACTCGTAGTGTGACATTGACCTTTAAAGTACGGCATCAAGTGTTAAACGTGATTCAGTGTCCTGATATGCTTAATATGTGTGCCAATTGGTTTCAAAATCCTTCAATGCATGACAAACTTACAGTCCGGACACGACTATATGCATGTTTACAGGATCCCCTTACCTTTAAACTCTAAGCGTGACCTCGACTTTTGAAGTAGGTCTTGCACGCAACACGTCGTCTGAATGTGCCAAATATTTGTGTCAATTATTTTAAAATCTTAAAATGCTTGACAAAGTTATAGTTAAAGTGTGCATATAAACAGGATTTCATTACCTTCAAAGTCTATGTGTGACCTTGACCTTTGACGTAGGGACGTTGGTGTTGGACGCGACACAGTGCTGAACATTTGTGTCAAGTTATTTAAAATTGTTTGATGCATGACAAAGTACGGGCACGAATTTGTGCATATAAACAGGATTGCATTAACTTAAAACTCTAAGTATGCCTTGGCCTTTACGTGGGTGTTAGACGCGATACATTGTCTAAATGTACTATATATTTGTTTCAAAGTCTTTTAAAATCTTTCAATTCATGACAAAGTTAAAGTACGGACACGAATGTGTGCATATATACAGGATTTAATTACCTTTAAACCCTAAGTGTGACCTTGACCTTTGAGGTAGGAATGTGGGTCTTGCATGCGATACATTGTCTTAATGTTCTGAACATTAGTGTCAAATTATTTTTAAATCCTTCAATGCTTGAGAAATATACAGTCCGGACACTAAAGTGTGCATATATACAGGTTTCCATTACCTTTAAACTCTAAGTGTGACCTTGACCTTTGAGGTAGGAGGCGACACATTGTCTTGATGTGCTGAACATGTGTGATAAGTTTTTTCAATATCCTTCGATGCAAGACAGAATTACAACCCGGTTACTAAAAATGTAAGGACGGACGGACTGGAAGACAGACGGACGGGCAGACGGACGGACATACTTTCGAAGAAAAAAAGTGGCATATCAACTAAAACTGTAAAAATGTCAGGCATTTAATACGTTCAACCACAGACAGGACTAGACATGTTAACATTAAATATATGGAATCAAGTTAGAAACAATGTTCATATACAAATTAATATAGCGTCTGACCTTATCTTTTGAGAATCTTTCACTGGTTGCACGTGCAGATGGGAATATCTAGCCCGAGGTAACTGTTTTTGGCGGTAACGAGGCTCTGCTGAGCTCTGCTGGTATGCAAGAAGATATTTTACTTACCAAAATATTGAAACATTTTTTAACAAAACAAATAAAGGTGATCCTCAAAACAATATCTCAAGCATCATGATATCTTTTTAACAAAATTTACAACTAGGACGAACCCCTGTACCAAAGATGCTGTTACATTATAGCTAAACTGACATTATGATAGTCGATATCCAATTCTCGTCCATCATTACTTCAAATGATATCATTACCTCAAGGCCCAGAGCTTAGATATTTGTAATGTGGCACTGTGTAGTAGTCATCTACCACGTTTATAAAACAGACATGCCCATATGGTCAAAATTGGTCCTCTCCGGGATGTTTGAATATAATTATATAGGTATCTACAAATATATGAAAAATATTGCATGTCAGAAAACGCAAACCCTAAGCTACCTTCAATTTCGCATACGCTTTGAACTTTCTTAAGGCCAAAAAAGCAATGCTAAATGTTGGCTATATAGGATTCAAAGGCAGGAGATGCTGTGAAGATGTTATTAAATGAACAAAAGACTCATAGGACTGATGCCAGTATAGATTTTGGAATCTCGCTATCTACCAAAAGCAAGCATTAAGAATTTCTGTTAGACAACGCAGATAAAACTGTTCAACCGACGACGGACATAGCTGTATTTACAAACTTCATATTGTTAATATCTATCAGAAATTACTACAGGCAAAATGATACATATGGAACAAGTTCTTGATACTTTTAATCTTGGTAAAACATCATAAAGCTTATTAAAGTGTTTAATTGATTCAACATATAGGTCAGACCGTGCATGTATTCTTTCTGTTATAATAGGCTGCAAATAATTATAACTGTTTTACAAACTAGTAATTAGAAATGCTCCGGAAGTCTCAGGAGAAGGTCCATTTAAAAAGAAAACCCCTCACTGTGTCGGGATAGTTGTTACCTTTAAAGATCGTATGATAAATATTCATATCTTTAAATTTACAGATTCTGCCTTTTCTGTTTGTTCTGTATAAAGGTGTCTCAAACAGAGAATCATCATAAAGTTAACATCTGTTTGTAAAGTTAGCGACAATGCCAAAAGCAAATCACAAACTAGATTTAAAACAGATGGATAATGCTTTAACATGCATAAGGAAGACGTAAATGCATATAAATATTTAATATATATACATGTAAATGCAAACTGCTTTTTATGTAATGAGGTTCTAGCTATATCGAAAGGCATGTAGTAGCGAATACGGTGAGAGGAACTCGATGCCTTCAGCGCATCTGCGCGTAGATATTGGTTAGTAGTTTTGATTCAAATCAGCGCAAGGATTGTTTGAAATAGAAAACTGAGACCAGTGTAGATCATGATCAGCCTGCACAGCTGTGCAGTCTATAAATGATCAGTATGAATCCCTATGAACAATAAATAGTACTGTCTAAATTGAAAGATGAACAGATCTTTTTAGAAATTTAATGGGGGTAGAAACAAGTGTTTTCGCTATTGTAAGAAAGTATTAACAAGAATAACATATTTAATGCAAACGAGTATTAACGACTGGTAAGTGGTATTTTGACATATTTCTTCACACGGATGCTTAGAGTATTGCATGTAAAAGCTGTTTGGCCTTTTTTGTATTATAAAAAGACCGCTTGTAACTATCTAAAATGAAACGGTAACAAGTACATGTTTGTTGATTTTAATTTCTGTTTTTTGTTTACTTGTTGTATTTGTTGTGATTCTAAAGGTAGTGTGTGTGTGTGTGTGTCGGGGGGGGGGGGGGGAGGGCAATGGATGTTCCACGACTTCTGTCGATACCAAGGTAATGCATCTTTAATATAGGTAAATGTTTGACATCGAAAGCTATAAGGAAATACAAATTTAATTTTTTAAACGTCATGGTTATGATCTTGCATCTATAAAAATTGAATTCCATGTGTCCAGCATTTATTGTTACTTTTTTCTATTGAGAACCATCTCTTTAAGACTGTGTAAAATGGTTATACTTCACAGTTCGGTATGCCAAAATTTAAAGGCTATTCGCATTAAAACATACACTTACGCGAAAACTGCTTCTATACGGCGATTCTACGAACAAAGTACAGTACAGTGCACACTTAACCACATTGTAGTAGTTTTGAAGTAATTTCTTCTCTTTTCGATGTTTAATCAGATATTTTCATTACATTCGTGCTGACCAAATTAATGGTTTTAAATAAAATATAAAAAATGACATATCTTTAAAATGTATAACTTCATTTTCACAGGGAATTTATTGGACAAGGTTATCTTCAATACGTTATCGTGGCTGGATTGTTAATGTGATGTTATTTTGTATTAACATATATCTTTTTTTTATTAGGTATTATTCTGTTTAATTCTGATTCTTAAATATGATTACAAAAAATCGTTTTTGTCCGTACGTCCCCTCTCCATTACCCGAAGCTTAGCTACAAATATAAATAAAAGGGAATAACTTAAAATGGATGGAGAGTACAATGCCCAAGAACCATAATCTTGCATTTCTTTTAAAATCCTCTTTGTTGCATCTTGTTGTCAGGAGCATAACTCTAAAGCACTGAAGGAATTTCGTTCAAAATGCATGCAACGATAGAGGAAACCTCGGGGAAAGTGCAGTGCGCAAGAGCCATCACCATATTATTGTTTTATTGTTTAAATATCTCCTTGTATTGATTATTGTCCGGTGCATAACTGCAAAGGTATTTAAAAGGAAATTACTCTAAACTTTGTAGAGTGATAGAGCACGATCAGAGAAAGTACAAATTACAAGAACCTGGCCTATTTTGAATTCCCCCCTCCGTTACATTTTCCTGTCCGGAGCATAGCTTTAGATAGATAGGGAAGTGCAATGCCCAATGACCATAACGATATACAGTCAAACCTGTGTTAAAGACCACCTCCGAATAGACACCACCCTGCGAATAAAGATCAACATGGAGATCACCGTGCACTATTTGTATATAGTAGACACGCCTGTTAATAAAGACCACCTGCAAACAAAGACCACATTTGTAGCTTCCAAACAGTGGTATTGTTCACAGGTTTGACTGTATTGCCTTATTTGTAAATTATCTCCCTTCATTTAATTTTGATGTCCGCGGCATAGCTCCAAAAATACTTGAGTGATTTTTTTTCAAATTGCTTAAAGTGAGAGAGGACATTAACGAAGGAGTGCAGGGATGCATGGGTAGTTTGCATGATGATTTTGAATGCAGAAACAAAATTGAGGATTTTATTTCTGCATTTGTATGAGACGGTAATAGTTATGTCTTTCTTTGAGCACTGACTCTATTGTTGCTGTGTCTTGGAAAACCAAAAATGAAACTTTTCAGTTATTATATAAAAGTCAATTCTGTTTGCTGGTTATTATATAAGTTTGCTGGGAATGGTATTTATAAATGTATTCAAAGAAAAATATACATAATTAAGAAATAAACAAAATGATACTAATTCAGTGCAACTTGGAGATTTTCAACTTCTATTGCTTGCTAATTATTGCTTTCAATAAAACTAAATGTTATATTTTCTAACAAATATAAACAAACACGTTTGATGACAATTAAAAAAAGCTAAATTTCAATCATAATAGATGCCATGCACTACAGTGTTAGTTTTGTCTTGTATATAAACCACTCTAAGCCCCACCGTCTCAAGTTTTGAAGAGTTAAATGACAATATAATAAAAGTCATGATGTGGCAGTTGATGCCCGAATCCTGCAATGACCAGCACTTTGATTTGATGATGGTTGATGACAATAGTGATTGCTTATACTATGAACATATGAAAAGTGCTTTCGGACCTGGCTGTGCCATTTCCATCTGAATATACTCAAGTAAAATACAACACATAATGAATAAATACAACTTTGCTCCTATTCGAACAAATGTAATAAATTTCATGAAGCGTTACATTTCGTTTTGTTCCGACTGCTCCGACTATTAATCTTTTACACATTGAAGGATAAGCAATATACTGACACTACAGTCAATTACATGGAGATAAAATGTTGTGCGCATACCGGATCCACACCTTTAAGGCCAAGGTTACAGGTTGTGAAACACCACTTTGGGGTTTGTTTGAATTGATTACTTTTATCTTGTATATTAAATGATTTCAAATATTTCGATAATGAATTTTACATGGTTTTGATGGTAAAGTTAAAGCTATTGAGATTAACAAATCAACAGCTCTTTTGTGATTAACCTGCGATTTATATATACTTGCATTATGTACCAGTATCGTTGTTCAATGTACAGCAAAATCAATTCAAACTTTTTATTCCCGGTCCGTTAGTGTACACTCATCATCTAAATTTCCAAACAGATAACAGAAATATCAAAACTAAATTGCTATCAATGTAAAACAAAATTAATGATCCCCTGGGCATGGTCAAATTTGACCCCGGGCATGATTTGAGAAGACCTGATAGAAATCCGCTAGATAGTGCTACATACTTAATATCTATGCTCTATGCCTTTTGAGAGAAAACGTTTATCTCAAAGATTTCTAGACATCTATGTCATTTCAAGTGACCCAGCGAGCGGGCATGAATAGAACAATCTTGGTAGAGGTTTACAAGACAGTATGACATGCAAAATATCTAAGCCCTTCCAGTTCTTGAGAAAAATTATTTTAAAATTGTTTCCTATATTTTGCTTACAAATCTAATATAGAATCTAGGCCTCGAATACAATAAACTTAAAAATAACCAAATTGCAGGCAAATACCCGGTACGCGCAAAGGATCGTAGGGTCCAAGACAGATATATCTAAATGACATTACGTGTTCACGTAGAAGTGTCGTCTACAATGTTTCTATATAAAAAAAATATTATCCAGTGTACGCTATTGCTGCATGTTTCTACTTAATAGTTTTCATTCGCTTTGTCAAATTTGAAAAAATCATTATTGAGTGTGATCCTCTGTTGTTTTGAATAAATGGAGCTTCAAAACTATACATTTGCACAAATGTCAATTTTCATAAACCCCAACTTCACACACCACAAGGTTTTGGGAACCACTAAAATTAGGTTTGCTTAGTCGAACATATCGTCCAGTTACTGTGCAAATGAATTCTACCATCTCTTCAGACTTGGCTGGACCAACGTACATTGCACCGCAAACATCTGCTGGGTTTGAGGAAATACCGACTGTGGCTGTTACCTGTCTAAATCTTGCAGCAAAATAATCTGAAAAATTAAAACAAAGCATACAGACATATCTCTAACATCAACCGTATAATTGGCATCATGATTATAAGGTTGAGACAATTTCACTCATGAAAATATAATAATTATAATACATAGTTTAATCGTTATACTAGTAACCATATAAAATAAAATATTGTAAGAAATTTCGTTGAATCGATATTACTGTTATAACTAACATGTTTTGTCAAAGCGCGGCTATGGGGACGGATGAAATTAGACCGCTGATGTTATAGAAAATAGGCAAAACGGTCTTTCCATAGCAATAACTGCTGCTTTTCCTTTTAAACATAGTAACCTTCAGCCTTAATATTGACCATTTAAATTGGTTATATGGTAGGTGATAAGCCCGGAGGATTTGCCGGATAAAATTGAACCAGCTTGTACGACGCAAAGTGGGCCTAAACAATGATGATTACTTCAAATATATAAAAATAATGGTGTGTTTGTCATTTGAGAAACATAATGTGGAATAAAAGAAATTTTACTGTAAAATAAGAATTAAAAAGTTTCTTTTCTCTGTTCTTCAAAGTTTAGTAGACGTTATTAGTTCACTGTTCACCAACGTTTGGTATACATTTTCGCTCAATGTTTTACAAAGTTCGAAGATGAGGAATTAATACATAACTGGTACGACATTCATTTTAAATAAACAGTGTCAAAGGTCTATATGTAATGGCGAATGTTTTCCATTCTACAGCTGAAGGTGGAAATTATTCATGAAACTGTAGGCAGATAATTCCGTAATATAGTTTTAATACTTACGACCGTTACCTAGTGATTTAGTTCGGCCTTGTGCAGCTGGTTTTGTTTAGAACAAGAACATGCAGAAGAAATATGAACCTTTTCATAACGTTAAACATGTACCATATACCTCTTCATAAATAATTTCAACGTTCAATGTTTGACACTTGTCTACGTGGTATACGTCCTAACCCCTGTCTTTGATACTAAAATGTGTGTCGTTGTAGTCGGAAATCCGTTTCAATAGTATTCACACCGACCTAAATATGGTTCAGGTGATTCGTCTTTTATCACATGTCTTTTGATACGGTAATTGCCTTGGAATAACTAAATAAGAAGTCGTGTGTGGTGAAATGAAGCATGATGTAAAGGGACTAACTAAGAGAAAGTTTGTCATCACTGACAATGAAAACAAAAAAACAAAAATAATATCAAACAGGGAATGCCACGTACCAAAAACGCAGCCTCCCCAAAACGAGCCCCACAGCACCCAGAAGTGCACACCACCAACACACACACACACACACACATACACACACACACACGCACACGCACACACACAACACACACACCCACACACACAATCATGTACACACACAAACATACACTACCAACACACACTAGCATACAAAGCAAACACACGAGGACAAAACGAACAATTAAAGGAACACAGTGGGGCACCGCCTTGGAACGGTCAGTGGCAAAAACACCACTGGGGAGCTTAAACCGGTTTATGGTGCGCACCCAACCTCACTCTTACCAGAAAAGTGTCCAGCATGCACTGATGAAGAAACTACAGATCATTTCCTGTTCTACTGTCCCAGTTATACCAGAGCCAGGGAACAACTTCAGAGGACTGTAGAAGATATCCTACATGAAACGGTCATCTCAGTTGGCTATATTGACCTTAGGGTTCTGGTGGGGTGTATTCAACTCTCAGTAAAAGCGGGGAAGCTCAGTTAATACAAGCAATCCTGTCATACATTAAACAAACTAATCGTTTTCAATATAATCTTCACGCATGGATGTCCATCTATAAGTACAATGTGAACATGTAACTTACTTTTGATGCTTACAGTGTTCATAGGCAGCGTATAAAGGTCATATTGGATTACCGCAACCACCGCAAATGATTTCATATATAATTATATATTGTATCTATAGTTGCTGTACATTGACTGACAATATAAGCGAGTATTAACGCGTTAGATTATGTGAATATACAAACAGGTGAGTCTGGTTTAAGTCATTTATTTTGATATACCGCCACACCATGTCAGTCCTTCTTCGTGAATGTGATAAATGTCAATACTGTTAGAATTCAGTATTCAGAATTATCTAGTGACCTCAAATTCTAGACTATTTCCGATTACAGAACAGTTGGGCGAAGATTAGAGAGTCGTGTTAGAAAACTCATTTATTCATAACAATGCATATATTTCATGTCAACAAAAGTTACCTGAAGTTCGGTTTAATATCTTAACTCTTCGAATTACATATATGTGTAGCAAATCCACTTCTAACCATGCTTCTATCTCGCCGCCGTCGCTCGTGTGGGTACAAGACTTTCCTACAGAGAAATCAGGGTCCCATATACCATCTGTTCCTCTGTCTGACCCATAACTTCTGTAAGTCGAACTCTGCGTTGTTGGTTTCTTCAAAGCGATATTGTATAGGTCTGAAAGCAGTTTAAAATCACTGTTTATTCAATGCACGTATACTTGAGCTGATGAGGTTTATACGATGGCATATATTTATTGGTGGCCGTAATGTTTGATTTTTAAACGACTTAAGCGTCTGATGCACAAAAACTTTCCAAGCAGTCATTTAATTAACGGTCATGTGAATAGTTTTTGGCGTTGCGACATAGGAGTCACATGAGTGGTCAAATACAAAACAAAAGCTCACGAAAAAAGAAAAAGACACCAGATACCCAAGCAAAGTCAAAGTACAGATGACAACCGTTTCTGAAACTTACTCTTTGAATCAATGCAATCAATGTTAGGAATCCATTTTCCATCATTGCCACATGTCACTGTTTCTACCGTTACTTCATTTGCTGTATCTGTTGTTCCGTTAGATATGTAACTTGCGTTACAGTTCACAACTGCATATGACCCGGATGAATTTTGGAAGGGCGTGACAACGGCGTTATTGAAGTCAGATACGTAGCATTCTGCAAACAGATATCAAAAATAAACATGATCAACTGATTATATCAGAAAAACGGCCATGCACGAGAAAATGTTGTTTAAGAAATCCGTAAGGATTGCGTGAGAAGATTATGCAGCTAAAACGTTAGGTAATGCTTCTTCTTAAGGTTAATAGTAAAGGAAGCCTGGAGCAAACCTGTTTTACAATATGTTGCATATTTATTTGTTTTATGTTAAAAAATAGTTAAAACTGTACAGTATATTTGTAAATTTAAAATGCTATGCTCAGAACGATAAGGACCGATATTTTCCAGGTAAACATTACGTTGAACAAATAATATTATATATTATTAATACGAAGAGGAACACTGTTGGTGTAAATTACAAATTTGATTTTTCAAGTCGTATGTCTTTCTATACAGTCCGAGGGTATCATGCCAAAATAATTTCAATGCTGTTACTGAGTGCAAGAGAATTTAAAAATAAGCTCATCAGTCTTTCGTTTTGGATGCAAAGTTATCGTTATTAAATAACAGTTTCTACATCAAACAATAACTTACACATGTACATGTATATTTTGCACAATTTAACATAATTTTAATGGAGACGGGCTTATGTATTCATTTAACAGTCTCAAATTCACTGAAATTCTCATCAGGCACTGCATGTGCCTCAGTTTTGAGGAACGGCTGAGCAAATGAAAGCGTAAATTACAACTAATAAGTTGTTAGTTGCGCTTTCATTTACAAGTTAATTATATTAAATATCGTTATTATTTATCATAATTCATGTCTTTAGTATGAATAAAGGGCTCTTCCAAAAACGAAACAAGTCAAATGTTTGAACGCCGCCAAATGGAGTGGGGGTTGCGATAATTAGTAATGTTGGATTAAATGTATGGTGATTAACCAAACCTAATCTTTTTGCACTCTAATTTTGTATATGGCTGACCATTTGTTAATGTTTAATGCTAAAAAAGATGATTCTACGTCAAGTCTATAGGCATTGTTTCCTCTGTATGGAAACTGGCTGCTGTCACATTATGCTTTTTTGATTAAGGGAGTGGAATTTGATACCGATAAAGGTACGTTTTTTTTAAAATCTGAACTAACAACATTCTCCATATCGAAAGAAGTAATCGAAAAAGTTCCCCGAGTCAGAGAAGCAGATAGAGCATTGTTGCTCCTCGATATAAACATCACTTTATATACTCCTATGCCTTATTGATGTAACATAGAAGGTTTTTCATATAGCAAACTTCAACGTACAGTTCACGTACGGAAAAAAATATTTCGGAAAAAAATAATTAATTAATTCGAACCCACGCTTGAAACTACATGTTTGATGGGTCAATTACACTGTCGTTACAGAGTCGTTACTAAAAATAGCTTAATAGTCAAATCATAGAAATAATTTTATTTTTTTATTTTCTTAAGTCTAGAATTCTAACATATAAATTTGCTTCGATTTATATTATTCTTGTACGAAAGAAAATTATTAAAAAAAAAAACAACTTTATTTGAACCAACGCTTGAAATCACCGTCCTTACTAAAATAATTTCGCAGCCATTCGTTTTGAATCGTTGTCATCCAGCGTCCTTTCTAAAAATAACTTCGTAGTCATTCGTTTAAAATCGGCTATTTCCGTAAAATTTAGACTGGTTCGCGATCTCAAATCAAAAGACCGCTTGTTACAAAAGAACACACTGTGAAATCAGTCTACAGTCTAAAAGTAGTTACGTCACCCCATGGAAATTTTACTTACTGCATTCCAATATACACGCCGCCTCTAGGACGGCGTGTAATGATGACAACATGTGATATACCAAAATATTTGTCTTCGACTAAAATATACATACATGTACTATCTACTCAACGTTTTTGAAAGATGTTTTTTATCACTCAGGCATTACGATTAAGGAATTTTGCCAAGAACAGTTGACTTATATATACTCATAATCACAGAATTGAAAAACATAAAGTCCCTGCTCAAGCGGTAAGTTTCCATTAATCTTTTATCACATAATTATGTTTATGATTATCCGAAGGATACAAAACGGTTAACGGACGATGATTTGATTAGTGTTTCATTATATCATTTGTGGATGACTTTGTTTACATATTTTGTTTCAACAGTTCTGTAGAGCAAGTGATAAAAATGACACAGATTTGCATGTGAATTGCACAGTGTTTGAAAAGGTGACGTTTATCTTTACTTTAATTTTCTTTTGCATTTAAGAAGTTAAAATGGCCTATTAATTGATCTACACAAACAAGTCCTTTCATCTTTCAAGTGAAATATAAAATATAATTGAGTGTCTCTCGATGCAATGAATTTAACTTATTTTAGCAAACAGCCTTGTCCGAATCTATTAACATAATGAAAGGAGGTCTGATCATGTTACAAACAGTGTTAGAATTCGCTTTTTTGTTTTTCCTTAAAGAAACGGGTTAAGTTATGCTTTGACTTAACTTGATTAATTTTTCATTGTTATACTGAATGGTTGTTGATTTCTTTGATTTAAATGCTATACAAGAAAAACAATATTAACTAATTTCCAGCCATGCTTCAGGTAATTGCCAACAGTAACTCAGTTAACTACTATATGATTTGTATTTGCGTCAGCAGTAATTCACACAATATTTGAAATGATATTTTTGTCCAATCGCAGTGCAGTATTGACTGCACTTTAACGTAGGTAAATATTAGTCAGTAAGTAAAGGAATAATGCTGATTTAGAAACATATTTATACACTTAATAGTTTAATGTTAATTTTTGTACATTACTACGAAACCTTTTCAATAGAAAAACAGCAGCTATCAATTGCTCAGGAATTCTTGCAGGTGGTAAAGCTAGCTATCAGATAGCATAACACTTCGATGAACGATTTCAATGAAAGTGCAGGAATGTCAGCCTCTTAGTACTAACCTCGATCAAACCGAGCACATAATTGCCAAAGAAAGAGGTACATTTGCATTCATGTTGCCGGTCAGCACAGAAGTACCGCACCTGACCAATTCATTTTCGTAAATGCATCAAAATTGAAAAACTAAGCGATAGCATTAAATTGACTGTCTGCAATTTTATCATTTACTTTCAAAAGTAGTTTAAACTCAGTGCCAACGGGACCTTAAATTAAATTGAATTCTTTGGCAGCATTAATCTTTAGACAACCAGGATATATTTCATTTCACTGCAAGCTTTTATTTAAAACATTTCAATAAACTGCCTGTAGTGAGTGTAACTGCCTTCAGTTTACAGCTCAATAATTTACTTACTTATCAGTGACATGTGATTAAAACAGCGAAAGTATTTATCTTGAAAACCAGCAATATTTTTAGTTACGTTCTCAATATCATACGGCTGTTTTCCTCTTACAGTTCCACTGCTAACGTCCTGCCTGTATAATAACCGTGCACTGCAAAATGTGTTTTCAAAATCAATTCATTGTTTCGCAATTCATTTCTAGTCTGTGTTCATCCGTTTATTGCAACGGAAGTGCTTGCAATTGCTCAATTAAAAGCCTAAAAATAATTCAGTGTGGTTTCTTTTTTAGGCGTTTGCAATAAGCCTTCAATACTTTGTAACCGGATATTAAAATAGATTTGCTTCGCTTTATTTCAAAACATATTTTATAAATAATGCATGCTTAAAGTAAAATATAAAGAAGACTGATAATGCAATTGCAAACAATGACATAAAAGCATTCGCAATTTGTTTTCGGTTACTAGACAGAACAAATTATGTATTTGTTTGAGCATTTCACACATCTATCCAATCTGTTTTAAATATTGTTCATTTAAATACCGTATACAGACTGAATTTTTAATGAAAACGTACTGATTATTCATTTTTAGAATAAAAAAGTACGAACTAGCAACGGACTAACTGTAAATTGGATTTTTAGATATTATTTGTCATTTTCCTTTTTTAGAAATGACTATTTTCACTACCACACATCCGAATAAAGACCACCCCGTGAATAAAGACCAGTGCAATATTCATCTATATTAAAAACACATGTGAATAAAGACCATATACAAACAAAGATCGTATTTGTAGCTTCCCAACAGTGGTTTTGCTCACAGGTTTGACTGTAAAAGAAAATCTGGGGTATCAAGCCACAATGAATTTCAAATGCAATGGTAGTCTCGATATAAAATGATAACTGAATGCGTTTTTGAGGGAAAACGTTCGTGTATATCATTTTATTGTTTATACGTAAACCAAGTACGACTTTGCTAGGTACATGTAGTTTGATAAGTTTAATGAAACATGTGCTTCCAGAATACAAGAGGACTTTCCAATCTGTCCCTGTTTTTTGCCAAAATATCGCTTTTTTACTTATGACTTAGTACATTTAACATTAAAAAAACTCAATATTTGGATGCTGGTTGACAGCTAAATGATACTTTTAGTATTTTTTATGCGAATTCAAACAAGTTGTTCGGACGTTTGAACAATTATTTTTTATAGTTTAAAGAAAAAAATCGTTTGTGTGTTAGTCTGCTTTTTGAGACATTTTGAGAGATTATTTCTAAATAAACAAAGTAATGAGTCTGCAATTTTGATTGTGTTCTACCATATAACACATACCACGTTTCAAAAGCAAAAATGTTATTTAATATAAACTTCGTGCATTAATTTTTACTGCATAGCTTTAATGACGACACAATATGACGCACCAAAACAAATTTAAGCTGGATATATGCAAATAATGTAGTCAGTATACAGCAAGTAACAGGGCAAAAGTACTTGCAAATTCCCATTATGACTCTAAACTACAGAAATTGATCGTTATTTTGTATTATACTCGGTGCGTATTAACCTGGAAAAGATTATATGACAAAGCAGTTGTGACCTCTGATGAAAGTTTACAAATGAAATATACTTTTGTTATATAACATACAACTAAAGACTAATGTTGAGGTCAATAAACAGTTTTGCGGACCAGTTAAAAAGTGATATTGTCTGTCTTTTTACGTCATATAAAGGTAGAATGCGCCTCAAATTCATTTCCCGAATTGTCCATGTTTAATTCAGCATATTTCCAATTGCATAGCTAATTTTTTTTTTTTTTTTTTATTCCGGCACCATAAACGTACTATCTAATGCAAGACGTCAAGACGGGGAAATATTAAAACAATACTTGTTCTAAATATAGAAATAATATTCACTGGGGTAAAACCCATAAATCATGAAATATGTTTTATAGTTTGCCTCTTATCGTGGTCTGGACCAATGAAACATTGTTGATTTATAGATCATATGATAAAAAGTGTTATAATCACGGCCAATATTAGAATAAGGTTAATCGCGATGTGTTGCTTTCAATTGTGAAATAATTCCTTTTTCATGAGTGGTCCATTTTATTTCATTTACCTTTCGGTTGTTTCATAAGTTTAAACGATGGTAACATAAATCTTGTTGTTTATGAAAGTAAAGCTTCAAAGCTTTGCATTGTCTCTTAAAGGAGAAACGCACGAAAGATTCATTTCACATATATTTATTATTAAAGAGTTACCGTTTAGCGAATATAAAAATTATGCACACAAATCGCGAAATTTTCTTCGCGCGAACATAACTCAATTTACAGTAATTTAATGTCAGAAACTAGTTTCACTGGCGTTTTCTTCGAGAAGGCCGAGGCCTAATTGATTTATTGTTTTATTTAGTTACTAAGAAGTAGCACTGTTAATTGTAACAAACAGTTATGTTGATGTTTTAATCCCTATCAGATTGAACCATTTACTATAAACGGAACACAAACCAGTCGTTAGTAGTTGACAAAAATAAAATGTTCACAAACAGTTTTAAATAGTATCGGGCAGGGCTTCATATTTCAGTATTTGGTTTGGGATAATAATATATTGTTAGATTCCTATTGTAAATGCTGACATATTACAAACATGTTTGTCTCGTAACTGTTCTTCAATTCTTTCGAGTTATATCTTTAACTTAATTCAGGATTAGACGTCACTTTCACATCAGGAGTTTTGAACTGTCACCGTTACAAGATGTCTGCTGCGCTTGTTATCCCCGGTAGGATTATTTGCTGCAACAGTTCTTACCTTTTTTACATTCCGGAATGGAATCCCATGTCCCATTAGCCATGCACTTCAGTGTGCTTGAACCGTGATGAGTAAATCCAGCGTCACATTCAACAAATAATGTATCACTATCAGCAAACATGTTGCCTGAAGTACTTCCATATGGTATTTCTATATATCCACACACAGAGTTTGCTTGATCAAATAATATACAAAAATCATTATAGCATAGAAATAATACAATGTACAATATTAAAAGGAATAGTTCAAATAAAAGTTTTAGATGTTGACTATGTCGTATTTATACCCATTAATTTCGATCGAAAGTATCTTTTTATTTAATCAAATTTAATTAATAGCCTCTTGTAATTTTACTGAGAGACGCACAATGAAAAAGGCGTTTTATTTACCTTTCGCGATACAATTGCCATCCTGATCGCATATTTGCTCGCCGTCACATACGTTGTTACAAATATTCTTGAATAAAAAATAAAAGTAAGTTTGCCTCTACAAAATACAAAGATTCGTGAGACTGAGCTTCAAAGAAAAGCAAAGAATTTCGTCCATAATATATTTGCTGTTTCATAAATATTCATGCAACAAATCATCAAAAGCGGTTTGCCTTGTATGCAACACGCATGTCAATCTTGAACCAGGCGTACTTATTTAAGACACGTGTGACCTTATTAATACAATGACAATTTAGATGAATGTTGTACGGAGCCCATGAAGTGACATGTGATACTTTTTTATTTCGTAATTACAGATTACATTTCATTAAAATGAAATGATATTTCGTAGAAACGAAATAAAATTTAGTGAATAATAAAAGATTAAAAAAAAACAAAAACGAAAAAACATTTCGTTAAAACGAAATAACATTTCTACGATATCTCTGATATTTCGGTTTTCTGAAATGTTATTTCGTTTTTGTTTTTTTTTAAATCTTTTATTATTCAATTTCCAATATACATGCATATACACAACATAACATTGTAATGTAAACATAGTTATTTTAACACTTTGTGTAATATGCATATACAGGTTTTTTAATAAAAAAGAATTAAAGAAGAAAGGAGTTATACTTTGGAGAACGAAAAGAAGAGCCAAATTATGCATAAAGGATCAGTAAGAAAAGAAAACTTTTGGAGGAAAAGAGAAAAAAAAGTATGACATCCCTTAATGAAATCGGTATGATGGGTGTCAATCTTGATATTATTGATATTATGCTGTTATATTATGTTTGACGGGCTGATAGACAGTGATAGAAATTGGTCTGAGTCTACTTTGACGTTGTGAAAAACGTATATAATGCACACTGACTAAAGTGCACTGGTGCAAGTACGATGTATCCAAAAAGTATATCTCGTCGCCGAGCGATGCCGGAGAATTCAAATCTAAACTTAACACTCCGAAATTTAATTTGTTTCACCAGATTCTTGACAAGAATTACATTGGAATAAGAGATGTGATTATGAAAATACGAACACAGTCTAGTCTCAGTTTCAGAATGAAAAAGAGATTATTCGTTTTTGCTAAAAGATTTAAACAACAGATGTTGAAAAGATAAACCATTAAATTACAGATTTTAGAACTTATTTGGGTATTATTTATATGAAATATACTTACTATTTCAACAACAATGTCATTGCGTTTGATATATAAGCATTCACCAGAATTTTCCAGATCACCATTTTCAGATACCAAGTCGCACAGTTTGAACTTTCTCCTGTAATTAAGACCTTCACATTTCGGCCTTATAACGCACTGATGGATGCACTCGCTTACTGATACCGTCAGTAAAGATATGAGCTTAGTGTGGACAGATGATACCATACAAGTCCTTTTCCCAGTAACTTTATATTTTATATTTGTACCGCTAACTTCTAATTTTAAGCAACATATTGGCGCAAAAACTGACACAAAAATCACACTTAAAACAAACAGCATTTTCTTTAAAGATATCTTCCAAAGGTTTTCGTGTGCAACCATAGTTTAAAATACAGCCTCTCTGGTCATTGCATTGCCCTTGTCACTTACACAAATTTGTAACAGAAAAGACTACAATAAGTTAATACTATTACGACTTAACTCACAATAACGTTACATAGTTCATTTAGTTAGATTCTAAATGGCTATTAAGCTTTAGTGCTTTGACAGTTGATGGTACGCTACGGAAAGCATTATTGGTCGCATAAGCCAATAATTTAAGCGGACGCTTTTTGTCAAAGGTGGCAGTCAATAGGTTTCACATTAATATTCTGTAGGATGAAATATTGATAAGTAGCTACCTATATGTTGCATATAACAGCCTAGGAGAAGGCCTATGAAAATCATCTCAAGTGTGAAACAAAATTCAGTGTATGAGCCGTTAAATACTATACTGAATTATTGATACTATATCGACATAACATGAATACAGAACGCGAAACAGAACCCTGTAGCAAATTAGTTCTAATCATTATAAAGGTACCTAATATATATTTCCAGTCTAAATTCCAAGCATAACGCAACAAAACAACAAACGAGAAAAGTTATTAATACAACAAAAGTTTTCTACTCAATATTTTATTCTGTTTTCTAGTGTTTTGTAATAGTATGTCTTATATGTGATTTATAAAAAAAAATGCTGTTTAAGCCAAGCAACAATAACTTGTATAACATTTGAACAAGGAAGTCTTTGTGAACGATATTTTGCTGTATAAATATTTGTCCTATTTCAATTGCATTCAACATCGTGGAGCCCGCATTCGAAGCTAGGTTATTTTGTTTTATATGGTATTACATGTAATGGTATATGCACTCATTTACGTCATTTCCGTTAGAAAGAAAATAGCGACGTAATTTGCCGTCTCGATATTTAAAATTTCCATAAATTCTTAAATAAGACAGTTTGGATAAGTTGATAGTGACGTCAAGTTATGTGAACATAATTTAGACATTGTTATTATGAAAAACAGTGAAAACCATCTACGTTTTTGGTACGTGGCATTCCCTGTTTGATATTATTTTTGTTTTTTTTTGTTATATTTAAATTAAATATCAACTCCATACAGAGGGAGAAATAACTAAGTCATTAGCATAGAAAACTGTTATGTTGCATATCTGTTTCTCGGTTGGTTCGAATCCAACGGAGTGTAATAAGTATCTTTTATTCTGTTTATTTTATACTAATTTATTTTAGCTCGATTGTGAAGAAAGCTTGTAGCTTATCGAGTCACTCTCGAGTCCGCTTCCTGGAAAAAACAGTACTTGTGTCATATGAGGAGGTACGTATCTTTTATTTGCTTGTATAACGGAAATTTATGGTCAGTCTACAGTAAACTATAATCTTGCATCCTGGAAGCTTGTTGACTGTGATTGCAACTCGTTATATGTTCAAGACAATACTTAATGCCAAAAGTGTTTCACGATAAGGCTTTCATTCATTTCTAATTGATATCCTAGTGATGGCTTCAGAAAATCCCATGTTAGCAAACTGAAGAGATATAACTTCCTGTGATTCTTCACGTGCATTGTAATAATATTTTGACGTGGAATATTTAGAATCAAATGAAAATAGAATGAAAATAGAATGAAAATAAATAAATCATGATTTATACAAAAAATAACAACACAAAAACCACATATCTAAAATCTGTTTTCAAATCTTATTTCGAAGGAAAATGTAGGTATGAGTATTATATGAATTGAAAATAAAAGTTCTGCCCAGGACCCGAACCCATGTCATTGGGTGTGATAGTTCAACACTTAACGCCCTGCGCTACAGAGGTATATACTATAATAATATGCTATATTGTGTTTGGTGTATAGTGATCACTAAATGATAATCGATTTGTATTGGTCTACTAACAGACCTATATATAGGTCCGTGGATCTACTACAGTGATTAATGGTTTCGTTGTGTTTACTATCAACTTATCCAAGTAACTCGTAAGATAGTGACTACTTAAGTCTGAAGTCTTTCTTTAATCTTCTTTAAATAGGGATAATTATACGTAATAATAATAATAATAATAATAATAATAATAATAGTAATAATTATAATACATTTGTTATAAAAATAATGAAATAATAATAGTACGAATAATAACCTCTAGCTTTAACAACGATAACTCTTAAACGAACTATAACAAAAAGCATAATCATAATCATCTTGGAGATAAGGCTTCTTTTGCAACAACACCTTCGTAGACATTTTACACTACGTTTGTTCAATCAATGATAATTTAAGAATCAACAAAATAAATTATAAAAGTAAGAAATGTTTATATGAACAGTCATAAAATGAAACTAATTATAAAGCACAACAAAACAATAAGATCAATACAAACTCTTAGCTGTGTCATTTATCAATACTTACATTCTTTTTAAAAACAAATTGAATGACGACTACATTAATTATACAAAGTATTCTGAATTTGGCGTCAGTCGTTTCAATATAAATTTGTCATGCGACATGAATAAGTAAATATAAAAAAATGAGCGAAGCACCACAAGAATAGGCATGTAATATTATTGTATGACATGAAATCCTCGAACCATAATGGTGAAGCACAATGAACTGAAGAAGCACAAATGAATTGAGTATTACACTGGAAAACAAAGTCAACTACAGTAACTGGAAAATATATACCTTTATTAGGATTGTGCATGTGTTTTTATCAATGCAAAACCTGGTGAATGAGTTTGGTCAAAGAACACAACCAGGATAGTGTTAAATGTATATAGAAAATCCACTGTGCATCCAAAGGAGCTTACCTTAGTATAAATTACAAATGCACCGTTCAGGTATTATCAAGGACAAACCGGTTTTACAGACCGGTTTTGTCAGTTCAAATAAAAGTAAAATACTAATTACAGCTAGCGGAGATGAACCCTACACGTTTTTTTAATCACTGGATGCGCATTGTGATTTCCCATGAATGTTATTAAAAGACAAACATTTATACAATGAATGCTCATGTATAATACATTTAACATTAATTCTGAATCATTTCATACACTACAATGCAGTATTACATCTCTAGTATACCATTAATGATTAAGTTTATTAAGTTTAGAGAATAAAATGTAGACAAGTTCCTTTCAATATTTTCAGAGCTGCTATGTTTCACAATAACATTACCTTTACATACTGTAACTAAATATGCAATGCATCAAATAAATCTGTATTTCACAACGTAAAGCTTTACACATTATAATGCCAGTGGTCTAGTTTTACTTTTAACAATAATGATGCCACAAACATACAAGAATTGCATTCGGTTGTTCATGTATGTACATTTTTTATAATTCTTTAGTTCTTTTACCAATTCTTTAACAATACATGTATACAAGAAATCGATCCACCCAAAGCGAATTACTCATTTTTGCATGTGTCCTGGTTTTGTGATGTATAGCAGATATACCAGAAGTATTACACTTCCACATTTCAGTATTGCCTTGGTGTTGTGTACCGTAGTCTGCTGTTTTGTTTCCTTTGGTTAAGGCTTGTGTTTATCAACTATAAATATTATCCGCCGCAAAAGACACAGGGGCATTGCTTTGGCTTTTTCTGTCTGTCCCTCAGTCCGTCCGTCCGTCCGGAGTCATAACTAATCAATCAAATTAAACTTAAATAAATACATAACAGCATAATGCCGGGGCGCATTTGCAACTTTCGTCAAGATTGGCTTAGTATCTCTAAAGTTGTTGTCCTTTAAATGCTGTTTTGTCTACATTAAATATGAAAACATTACAATTCTATTTCTGTACAACCTGTTATCACAACTAAATTGTGATTTGCTTTAATAGCTAAATTTTAATGACTTTTAACATTTCTTTAATATTCTATAGAAACTTAAGTGATTTGTTTTCTGAAACTTATAGTCCTGATTTGATTTAACTGTATGGCTGTAAGATGCAGAAAAAAAAGGTTTAACCTCTCAGAGATGAGGCCCCAATGGGCTGGTGAAATTTTAAAAATGATTTTTTCTGAAAAGGCGTGTCAGCATTTGTTCGGCACAAGTAATAAATTTGTATTATGTAACAACGAAACATTTTGAACTGGACTTTTTCAGAAATGATGGGGATGTAGTGCTTTTCTTCCATAATTATTCTATATATAAACTGAATAATTATTGTTGTCTGAACATGCACTACTGATTCAATTAAACATAGAACAAACAAGTTCTTTGTGACTGTAACTTGAAGAAAACAATATCTCCTTGGACATGCGGCCCCAGTTGGTGGAGAACTTTAAAAAGTCTTTTTTCAGAAACAGACAGATCAATACACTTTCCAGTTGTTCTTTTTCAGTTATTTGTTTCATTTGGCGAGGGATTGAAATTTACTGAATTTGCTTGTTGTTAATCTATTGTTCCATGTTTTTGACATGGAATTAATCTCAGCGACTTAGTCTGTGGTATTCGTTTTCAGTAGAAGGCTTCTTGACACTTGCCTTACATTTGACTGTAAAATTCCTTTTTGATATAACAGCTTAAAATATAATTGAGTATCCTACCCATTGCCCAATGCTTTCATATTCATTTGTTTATATTGTTTTTGTTTCGTGCATTTCTATACTGTATATATTTTACAATTGTTTTAATGAACGCGTACATTCATTTGTTTATATTGTTTTTGTTTCGTGCATTTCTATACTGTATATATTTTACAATTGTTTTAATGAACGCTAAACAAATCGTAACCCCCCCCCCCCCCCTTTTCGATTTGTACTACAATGGTCTTTCATAAAGCGTTACGAGTTTTGGAAAACATATTAGCCTTTTGTCGCCGTCAAAACGATCGAAATCATTTACACACGTACATATACACGCCCAGAATAACGTACACATGCATAATATTTCTTTTCTGCACAAAAACATGACTAAATTAATATTCAAGAATCAATGTAATAATATAATAATAAAATAAAAAAATAATTTCAGGAAAGAGGTACATTTCGCACCGTTTAAGATTGACTTCCGTTTACAATTGTCACAATTTGAGAACCTGGAACTATCAGGTCGATTGCTCTACCGACCTATCGCTGATACATTTTTTCTCGAATTCCGTACCGTGACATACGCCCATGTGAAACTGGATTTATGCCCTCAAATCTCAGGATTCAAGCATAAAAAACTAAGAAATTAACATTAAAAGTTTCGTTATACTGACCAAGCAATTCTGTTAGAGCCCCATGTTGGGCGAGTTAGTAAAATTAACTCGAACCCAAAAGGCGAATACTCTACCGACTGAGCTTATTCGGCCGCTGGCACATTTTGTTGACAGTTCTTAACAAGTATACCATAACACAATTTTTAGAAAAGGTCAAAGGCAGTATAAGTATTTACAAACATCCGTCATCTCTTGTATTCAACGCACTTTCAAACAAGAGCTGTCACAAGTAAGTGACGAATGTCCCAAAAGTGGGTTTTCGCCGTCTGCGATATTCACCTTCAATGTGTGAACCCTACACTTGTATTCGAAACTTCATCTCTATGTGCTGAACATTAACCTCAATATATTTTGAAATCCTTCAATGTATAACAGATTAAGTTACAGTCTGAACCGACAAAAATGTTAACAGACAGACGGTCAGGCAGAGAAAATACATGCTTCACATTTCCATTATGCCAATAACATACCTTTCCGTTGTCGTATGAAGTAAAATGTGGATGAGCACAATGCGCGAGGAGTGATCCTGAGCATATATTTAACTCAAAATACCTAAATTCTTCATACAATACAGCGAGAGTTGGTTAGTGTTGTATACATTTTAACTAGAAAATATATTGAATAAAGTATAACCTTAACCGATCCTTTAAATTTAAACAGGTAATGTGGGCAGTTTGTCGCAAAACTCAACGTTCAAGACCCGCCAAATAATGTACTGGTATATATGTTGCAAATCCACTTTCCACCATAATTCTGGCTCAACGTATGGTATTGTAGAAATTAGGGCCACATATACTATCTGGTCCTCTAGCTGACACAACCGCAACGTAGATCGAGCTCTGAGATGCGGCTTTACTCCAGGCGACTTTGTGGTCTTTGTTATCGATTGCATGACACTGATCGTCACGTATTATATTACTTCATGAATTTAACATGAACGTAGAGCACGTTACATGCTGATGTCAATTTGATTCATTTGTATCACAGATGGTTATTTAAATCACTAGTACAAAACTTCAGTAAGGCTGTCATTTCATTAGCCTTTTTTGCCTTTGAATTTATGATATAATTTATGCATTGGTAAATGTAAAATGGTTTCAAATTGCTTATAATTAAAACTTGAAATCTGAAACAGCGTGAGAGAAAAATATAATCTATTATTAATCTTTTGAAATGCAATCCGAGACTTACAAATTTACTAAACAATTAAAGTGTAAAGTTCGATCACAGACCTGGAAATTATAGGTATATCTAAGAGCCAAATGTTAGAAAGCTTTTTTTTCTCAGAATATTGATCTACTAGATAAACGAATTGCGAACAAATAGCTCAGCTCTGATCTAAGAGGCAAGCGGAGATTTGACACATCCTCTGTGTTACAAATTAAATTGCATCAAGGAATGATTCAATGCTGCAGTTTTGAGGACCGCTCACCGTCCAGCGTCCGTCTTATGTTGAACGTTGTACGTCGTACGTCCGTTAATCATTTCCTTCAAACGACGACCCCTCTGAAACCACTGGCCCAATGTTGATGAAACTTGGCAGGGATGTTCATTGCATGAAACTCTATCAAAGCTGTTCGATTAATTATATTCAATGCCAATGCCTACTTGTCATAGAAACAAAAAGAAAAAACCTGAAAAAGCTTATCAAAAACCTAAAGGGACAGTGCTTAGATATTTGGTATGAAGCA
This sequence comes from Saxidomus purpurata, assembly GCA_022818135.1. Taxonomy (NCBI): domain Eukaryota; kingdom Metazoa; phylum Mollusca; class Bivalvia; order Venerida; family Veneridae; genus Saxidomus; species Saxidomus purpurata. The sequence continues at coordinate 40,086,307 of JAFMSR010000015.1, forward strand.
TTGCCTAGCGGACCTCTACACATATTTCAATAGACTTATACAGCAAAAACTTTTTAAAAATCTTCCTCTATGATACTACAAGGTCTAAGGCTAAGCTACATGTATAAAGCATGTAGCATTGCATAATTGACCGTTACCAAGATTTTCCAAATAATGAACACCCCGAGTCAAAATTGACCCCACCCAGGGAGTCACTTGATTTTACATGGGTTTATTTAGGAAAAACTTTTAAATAATCTTCTTCTCTGAAATCACACGTCCCAAATCTTAGATATTTAGGATGAAGCATTGCCTAGAAGATCGTTTACATCATCAATGACCTCTGGGTTAAAGTTGACCAAGCCCGGGGGTTGAACACTTGATTTACATACGCTAAAATTGGAAAGCTTCTGTGAAGCCACAAGGCCTAGAGCTTATTCAAATTATGACACCCGGTTCAAAATTGACCCCGCCCGGGGGTACCTGATTTTATATAGATTTCTATAGAACTCTTTCAAAATCTTCTTCTGTGAAACCAAACGGCCTCGAGTTTAGATATTTGGCATTTAGCATCGTACAGTTGACCTCTAACCAAACTTAACTAAACTAGTTTAATGGTGTAATCCGCTGCTGGTACCGAACATTTGTATTTTTTGCACATTTCGATTTATTTATGAAACATACCCCTATTACTTGACCGAACTTTCTACATCGGATTTCTGTTCTCGTCACAAATGTGTTGCAGCACCGCTAAATCAAACAAAGCAGTCGTCGATTAGCAAACATTGTACATGTGTGTAGAAGATTATTGGTGATTAATGACATTTTTGTGAAGTTGCAGATATGATGAAATTTGTTTACTCTGCATCCCAAAATGTGACATACAATGTAAAATTACACCATAAATAAATTTATATTCATCCACTTTGGCCAAACGAGTCAAAATGAAAAATTGTTCCAAGGTTTGGATAGTATTATTCTAACTGTTTGATAACCTATCGTGTGGTATTAACTATGTTGTAATTTGTTTGGAAGTTTAAGCGGAAAACGAATTTGATAAAATATTGTTCACGGCCTCATGATACAACTAGATACAATGTATCTCAGTGTCATAACGAGCATCTACTTGTAGCCTGTGATTGTGATTCGTTGTATTGTTATTCAACAGAGACTGTCAAGGCAGTCAAAAAGACCACTGGATTTACTATCCACTTATCATTGCCTGTATTTATAATTATACTTACGTTTTCAATAATCATGTAAGCAGTTACCAGACTTATACGCCAGACCAAGCCAGACCAACATTTCCAGAAAACAAGTCACAAACATTAACATTTCTTAGGTAACTACACATTTAGGCGTTAAAACACACTGATAGGTACATTCGTTTACTGGTACACATTTTAGAGATCCCAGGTGACACTATGCGAGTAAGGTTAAGGTTAATTGTAAACAACATGCCGCAATAACAGATAAAAAATAATCACGAAAAGAATGATACTAACGTTTCTATTTAGGTACAGACCGATGTTTTTTTGAAGTTCAGACGTATTTTAGACATCAATTTTTTTTAGTGTACTTGACACTTTTTATATATTATTTCTAGATCAGTAAACGTAACTCGGGTTTAGAAAATAAATTTGTTAACAATTACTTTGAAAGCGGTCATTGTTTTCATGTTCATAATTACACTTTATTTTGTTTTTATCAGATTGAGTTCGAAAATTCAAAGGTAAACTAACAGCTTAGTGTCTATTGTGAAAACGCAAAAGCTTGTGTGACATAAGCAAGCATGTTCGAAGTAAGGTTAAATGTTAATTGTTCTTGTCTTCCTTTGCTTACTTCAGTATGTGCCAAATAAAATTGATCAGTGGTCAGAATACCAAATATTTCCCTAAAAGGCAGTAAGGAATGTTACTATACATTTACGCACGTTTAGGGTCACGTAACTGGAAGTCACTGGTGAGGTGGCAATGATCAATTTATCACCATATCGGTAGTAGTGGAAAAATCGTTACAATACTGAAAGACTTCGTTCAATTCACTGGCATTGATTAAATTCCACTGGAAAACTGTACAGTAATCTTAATTTGCTACAAAGGCACATACTATTTAATGATAAAAATAATTAATAATTGTGTTTTATATTAAACAATGTTTTATTTTGTAAATAATATTATTGGCCAAAATTTTCGAGTCTTGATGACAACAAAACTAAATCTGGATCAAATATAGGCGCTCAGTAGCACAGGTTTTTCCGGTAAAATGTTAAAAGCTGTAAAATCTCTATATTCATCTGTGGCTTCTTGTGTCAGAATAAATTCCCTCAAACGGAATGGTTCGATGTACAATGTGGATAAAGACAAGGCTGTGTGTTATCTCCTTGCTATTCAATTCATATATAAATGATCTAGCATTATATTTAAAATCGTTTGACGTAGGTATTCATATTGATAACGAGATAGTTTGTATACTTCTTTATGCCGATGATGTAATTCTATTGGCAGATAATTAGCAATATTTGCAAATTCTGTTAATTGCCTTAGTTAAATACATGATTGGTGTTGCCTTAATAATATGTCAATAAATACAGAAAAAAAAGTAATGTAATGCACTTCCGCTCTGTATCTGAACCTAGGTCTGAGTATACTTTTAAATGCGGTCCAAATTCGTTGAGTATTGTCGATAAGTACATATACTTAGGTATGGTTCTGCAGGAACATTTTGATTTTAACGTAATGGCCAAAATGGTAGCACAAAGTGCTAGTCGGGCATTGGGTTTGCTCATTGCTAAATGCAAACTTGTAGGTGGAGTACTTCACAAAGTTTTCACTAAATTGTATGACTCTTTTGTTTGGCCTGTAATTGCATATGGTTCTTCAGTATGGGGTAACAAATCGCTTACATGCATAAATGCAGTCCATAATCGTGCCATGAGATTTTATCTTGGTGTTGGAAAGTATACTCTAAATGCAGCCATCTCTGGGGAAATGGGATGGGTATCACTAATCGTGCGTCAGTGGAAAACAGTTGCCAATTTTTGGGTACGTCTTTCCCAGACAAATAACACTAGACTGAATAAAAGTTTTGCAATATGGGCTGATTTAAAGTCATTGCATTGTAAAAACTGGTTTCATTTTGTAAAGAAATAATTTTTGGAATTTGACTTGGTTTTCGATCATGACTTGTCTCTGCCTTTACACAAACAGTCATTCGTTGACAATGTTGCAGAACTGGTTATGAACTTGTTTCTGTCCAATTGGTCTGCCTCAATAAACAATGTTATAGGTACTTCTGGTCAGGGTCGAAATAAGCTTCGAACCTACCGTACTTTTAAGCAAGAGTATAAAACCGAGGAATATTGCAAGTTAATTTTGCCCCCTAAACACAGATCAGCGTTTTGTAAATTTGGATGGTCGCTCCTATACGTATAGAAACTGGACGATTTGAAAACCTGAGGTTAGAGGATCGTGTATGCCCTTTTTGTAACATAGTTGAGGATGAATTAAATGCTTTGTTAGATTGTGCTGTTTATTGTGATATAAGAGCAGAATCATTAGCTAAGGCGATAGTAGTTGAGCCGAATATTTCAAATTTCAGTAAGACTGACCGGCTCAGTTTCCTGTTTTCTACTCAATCATTAATTAGACTCTGTGCCAAAACCTGTTTTAATATTCTTAAACGTCTTAGTTTTTATCTTTGTAAATAAGATAGTACTCTATTCGTATATACTCTCTTTAGACACTTACATTTTACACAAGAACTGTTTTATGTAGATATATTTCTCGTGTCTTAGACTGACTGTACTTTGTCGTCTTTTAGTTAAGTTTAGGTAATCATTGCTAATCAGATCATCCTTGATCTGATCTAGGCTGATATTTGATTTTTAAGGCATTTCTTTTTCATGCGCAGTAGTGCAGTTTTCCTTTTCAGTTTTTACCTGCAACCTTTTATGGCATATATTTTAGGCTTGAATTAGCGATGGTTATTTAACTTTTACCTTGTATAATATGTTGTAGTAATTGTGATACTTGTTTGTGCAAATATGATATGAAGTCTCATATAATTCTTACTAAGAATGGCCATTTACATGTTAATGTATGTTGGTTTGCGTATTTATGTTTTATATGTGTACATGTGATGAATGAGACATTAATTAATAAATAAATAGATCGAGGTTGAATTTTTATCACATTGTGTCATAGGTAGGCCATACCCTCAGGTGAGCGATATAGGGCCAATATGGCTCCTCTTGTTAGCGCTTTTATATATCTCTCTCTCTCTTGTTTTATTTAACCCCTCAAAATCGTGTTCCAAAGTATAATACAGTTCTGTCATTAAAACATGTCATCATCATTTCCTTGGGCAATGCATCCTTCTTTGCTGCGAATCGCAGCAATTTTTCTACTTGTTATTGACTTCGACAATGCAGGTATGTTTATAGCGTCCGCTGGCTTTTGTGCGGATATGCTATTTTTGTTATTTTTTATTTGAGAATGATAATTTGTTCGAATGGTGTGTTTGTTTGTGTCGATTTAATTATTCTATCTGCTTGGACTAAAGAGAAATTAAAATGATACCCCTTTACTTTAAAATGAAGTGTATTAATGTCACTGTGAGAAAAAACTGTATGTTATACTGACAAAGTGATGCATCATTATGTTATATTAATATATGTTTAATTCATATGATGCATAATTGATATATTTTCTTGTTGATTTATTGTAATGTGATAATACTAAAGCGATGTATCATTCTGCTCCGCTTTAACGTCGTAACGGTAACGTCAATCCAGAATAATGTTTGAAAAAGAACGTTTCTGAAGTCAGCATTATAAAGCATCAATTGAACATTACAATATGACAGTAACAGAAGTGAATTGACAGCAACACACCATATTCTTCTAACAGGATCCATTACACTTCCGATAAAACAATATTTCCCTTCCTAACATCGGATAGCTGCATTCCATGAGACGGCGAGGTTCGACTTTGATCTCAGAATACAAGGAGGCCAGTATTGCTTTTGAGATCATCAGGTCAAAGTCACAGTGAGAGAAATCCGATCAATACCTAGATAATACTTTGGCCTACGTTCCTCAAACTTGTTTGGTTGGTCGGTCATGAAGGTTGGTCACAAAGAGATGACCCCTGTCGATTTTGAGGTCAACGGTGTACAGTGACTTTCAACATTTATCTTGAAACTTTGCCGATCAATAAGTAAAGAACATTTTGGCATAGTGTCCTCAAACTTTGTAGATAAGTTGGTCTTGACGTGTTGATATAGATGGCGCCTATAAATATTTGGGTAGGCAAATCCAAGGTCAAGGTCACAGTGACTTTCAGCAGAAAAAAGGGTTTTAACAATAACTAGGTAAAATATTGGCCTAGTGTCCTATAAGGTTTGTAGGTAGATGTGGCATGAACAGTAAATGGCCCCTAGTGCTTCTGAGGTCAAAATGTCAAAGGTCAGGGTCACATAGATCTTTAATGCAAAACAATAACTAAACAAAATCAATAACTAGAAAACACTCTGGTTAAGTGTCCTCAAACTTTGTAGGTAGACTGGTCATTACCAGTATATGACTCGTATAAATTTTACGTCAACAGGTCAAAGGACAAGGTCACAGTAAACTTTAAAAGAAAGACAATTGCCGATCAATAACTAGAGAACTGTTTGGCTTAATGTCCTCAAACTTTGTAGGTAGTTTGGCCATGTCTAGTATATAATTACAGTGGGATGTTTTAAAACAATTTTAAGGCGCATACATCTAATGTGCAAATCATAAACATATAATATGTAAACTGTACAGGTTCAAATTAACATATAATACCCATTTTAAGTGCTTATATTTCGTTTCGGTAAGCGTTTTGTTTAATCAGTCTGGTATACGAATTCGCACTTTTAGACACATACTTAGTGAAGTCAATGTAGTACTCTGTATGACAATATATTTTAAGCATTTTGATATGAGTTCAGACTCTCACATTTAATGCTACCTTTGAAAGGTGAATGTATTTGTTTTACCAATTTAGTACTGACGGAAGACATTTTATATAAAAACAAAATTCATAAATTTTCTGCCTTCTTATCTGAATATGTACATACTTTTACAATGTGTATATAATGAAGATGTTTACAAATTGTGTATTTACTATATGTATATAATTATTTTGTTTAATTGTGTTCATATTTTCATAATAAATGTACATGACTCCTCAATCTTGGAGGAATAAAAGACATATTATACTACACATTTGGAGGTTAACAGGTCAAGGTCACAGTGACCTGCGACAGAAAAACAACTGTCCGATCAACATCTAGAGAATTTATTGGCCTTGTGTCTACAATTTTTGTAGGTTCGTCAAGTGACAGTTACAGTGACCTTCAACAGAGAAGGCTTATTGGTGGCCGTAAATTTTGCTGTAAACCTATAGAATAAGCAATGTGTTCAAAGTGCCATTAAGCTTCTCCCTGTGAAGTACTATTAACTCTAAAATCTGATAGAAGTGGGTGTTCAACAGAAAAATAGAATCAGTGTTGATGGGAAACTAAGTCGTCAGTTCTTACAACGACATGGTGTCCCTCAATTAGATGTATTGTCCAATGTCTTAGCGTCTGATATTCATCTTAAAGATGAGTCAAAGCTGCTCTCTATTCAGAAAACTTTGAACTTTGGTGTTCAGAGGAGTATGGATAAGCTGCAACATTTTCGATGCAGCAAGCTGCAGATATTTTTCAGCATGAGCAGAAGACGGATGCGGACAGATAAACACATAAAACTCTTTTCGCACTGTCACTAACGCAGAAGGTTATTACGATCAGTATTAGCGGCACTGTTCTGCCTGAAGCAGAAGTTGCTACATTTTTAGGTGCTGCCTTAAAGAAAAGCTTCGACAAGCGACATACATGCAAGGGTCCGTAGAAATCTAGCGATACTTCGTTGTATGTTTGCTCGCTCTTACTCGGATCAAGTTAGGTGATACATGTAGTACTGAAAATACTACATTGTATACTTGGAAACAGTGAAGCCGCACCTTAAATATGGATCTGCTTAGAGGACAGAACAAACGTGCAACTTTGACAATCATCTAAAGGGAACGCGGTGTAAGTGTGGCAATTACGCTTGCTTTTTGTTACAATTCATATTGGAAACAAAAATACAAGCTATCGATATAAAACGGAAGTTTTATGTACACTTTTTGTTGCTATAAATCTTGTTTCAATTATTTGAATGTTTCCGAAGGTAGAAGAAATATTGTTATATAAATCTTAGGCTTTATTTAGCAAAACGATCTATGGCACGTCATACTTGATTGTTTAAAGTGCTTGTTAAATCACAATTTACATTATTTATGTCGTTTGTCGTACAAAAAGCTGCACTTGACAGGCACATTGAAATATATTGATCTGAAGCTAGTGTTGCAGACAACAATTATAGTTTTGTTTGGAGTGCAATAAATTACCTCTTTGTGTAGAATTTTATTTATAGAATGTGAGACGCAGTTTCCTTGCATTCTTCAATCAATACCAAACACATTGCATTTCCGTAGTCATTGCGAAAACAATACCATTGGGCATCAACGTGTACCAACATCTTCCATCTTTCATGAGTTTTCAAAACTAATACACTCCCGAAAGTGTAAGAGAATTCAAGTTTGATGCTTCCCCAGAATTTGTAGATGTAGTCGAACGGATCGTATTTTTAAGTTTGACCTGGTCCCGTGCTTATAAAACATTTTTCATCAGCTTCTATTTTTACATCATGGGAAAGCCTGGATGTGTAAATCCACATCGTTTCAATCCATATTGTGAACGCCTTAAAGTGACAATTTAAATTGGTGCAATATCAGAAATGAAAGATTATAAGTATGTTACTGATCACATTTATCTTTCCATCAGTTAGTTGAAGTTTTTTTCAAACACTTTCACTGGATGTCTGTATAAAGATGATAGGATGTCGGATTTACAGCAAAGATACGTTTTTGCCAAACTTTCCGTTGATTAGAAAACGGGTTTTCATTGGTTAGTGTACAATAATCTGTGTTCAGAATAGTGCTAATTTGACCAATGAAATGCTGTTTTTACAGAGATTTGTCGTAAATGCAGAAAATGACGATAAAATTAATGAGTTTGATCTTAAGTTGGTGTTGGTGATAGGGCAATTTACTCTATTTATTATTTGATTTTTGACGTGGTAAAGAAGGACAGATTACCCTTTCCTTTCTTAAAGTTTGAAGGCTTCAGTTCATCATTAATTGATTTAACGGCTAAACGTAAACAGGCGTTCAAACACCCTTTAGATACTTAAATATAACGTCACTAAATAACGTTACAAATCAGAACATACTAAATCATTTACGTACTGTACACGAACACCCTCGCGTTCAGCGTGGGTTACAATGACTTAATATGTCAAGTGCATTTTACCGGCTTACCTGTTAATATCAATTTCTGTTTACGGATCGCTCATGGAAAATTGATGGAAATTTCCTGGAAGGGTAATAATGACCATTAACGATATGCTTTGGTGCACTGAAATGTTGATATGATTAATAGGACTGATGTGTCTTCAAGTGACAATGCTCCATAAAACTAAATTTGAATTCAAGTACCGACACATTTAACACTTACATAACATATCGCACTTCAAATACACAGAATATTTTTAATTGTTTTATGCCACTTTTATTGTAACATTTCTTCTATACATCATTTACTCTTTCTCGGTACCAAATTATCTAGAATACTTGGTCATGCTAAAGTCTTTTTGTTTTTATCAATGTTTTCTAGACGACAGATTGTACAGAATATTTTATTATACTTTTGGAGATAAAATGTCACAAAACTCAACAATTGGTTCAATGTTTTAACAACAAAGACTTAGTTAAGGAAACGCATATACACCAATATCTGCTAGTTGCTACTTGTTATTGTGCGATATTATTCTGACATGAAGCAATGTTTCAAGATGTGTGACAATAATGTCTGGCGAGAACAATTTTATTATTATCATTACATTGGGCGATATTATTAAATCATAAGGCGTTCATAGTGTGCATATTCAGTTATTTTGTTCGCATGTTAATTTGAATATTGAGCGTCACAGATACTGATATAAAACTTCAGGCGTTAATATCGTGCATTTACCAGTAAAACGGGCATTTCGAGATACTGTTAAGACATTGACGTCAGAATAAGAAACCATTGCGCAATGTCTGATCAGCATCCTGAAGTGAGCGCTTTTTATACAATAACGAACGATATTTTCATCTGAAAACTGGTCTTTTTCTGTAACGCTCGATCTTTAAATAAACATGCGAATGATATTACTGATTATACATATACACACTTTTAACGCTATATGATTCAATAATATTGCCCTATGTAAATATATTAAAGCGTTTTTGCGAGAAATTATTGCCATGCGTCTAGAAAAGATTGCTTCATGACTGATATAATATCGCAAAATGACAGTGAGAATAATTGGCAAGTAGCAACTAGTAAATGGTGGCGTTTATGCGTTTCCGTACTTAGTATTAAAGTACTGAACAGTTAATCTCCGGTGATCCCTTGCATTGTTTCGACAAATTAATGTAAGAAACCTTCATATTGCAACGTTTTCTGTCTTTTAATATAGAATTTCCAAGCAATATTAATGTACAAACACACCCAAATTTACATGTAAGTAGTAGCATAACATCGAACATAATGACATGAATGCCATGATGGTAACACTTGGTTAACATTAACGAGTACTTGTAAATTAGAAAAATACATGTGATGGAAAAAATGAAATTCAGACATGACAACATTTAAAGAAAACATCTACACGTGTATACAATGGGAAACAACACGGTGACAGTAGTATCGGAATATAGGTATGTACAGTTAGAGTCTGTTAAAATTTTAAACGTGTAAAATCAATGCTACAATTTAATTGGAAAGATTACTTTATTGACCATATCCAAACAAAAGATAAATTATTAATGTACTGATTTTAATAATCTAAAACTACTTGTGTTATTTTTTTTCTTTGATGTGTTTCATTCTTTTCATAGAGGGTTTTTTTAAACTGGCGCAATTCATTGAAAATCCCAAAGAGATGGACTTATGAAAAGGCATTCATGATATGCTTGTCATTGTTTGCATTATTTATTCTTAATTGTAAGTTTAAAAAGTTTCACGTGCGTAACTGCTGTCTTATGTTTCGTATATTGGTATTTTGTACCTTAAAAGTGTTTGACATACTTTGTATCCCCCGCCTCGTAACTATTTCAAGACGATGAGCAGAACCTATGATCGGATCATGTTGGGTCAAGGTCTATGTCACAACTTATGGTCAAAGGTTTGAGTCTTGCATTTCCTGTCCGCTCCATATCTCCTTTACCCTTTGCAGGATTTTGATGAAACGGTGGTCAAATGTTGACCTCATCTCGTTTATGTGCAGAACCCATGATCAAGTCACGTCTATTCAAAGTCAAGGTAACAATTTAAGGTCAACGATTTAAGTCTGTACGCTCAGTATCTCCTAAACTCTTTGAAGGATTTTGATAAAACTTCAGTCAAATGATCACTTCATCGAGACAATCTGTACAACCCATGATCCGGTCACTCTGGCTCAAGGTCAATCACACAACTTAAGGTCAAAGGTTTGAGTCTTGAATTCGTGTTCGCTCAATATCTCCTAGCTATTTGATGGATTTGAAAGACAAAATCTGGCCAAATGATCACCTCGTCGAGATAATGTGCAGAACCTTTGATCTTGGCACTTAAAATGAAATACAGGTGATGGTTAGAACACTGTTTTTAACTGCATATGGAAGACTTCATGAGAAAATTACACTCGGTGACATTAATCCCCTCAATGTTTCTATTTGCGGCGGGGAATATAGCTGTTTTAGACTGCCTTGAAAATTGAAAAGAAATACCTAATTTATTTATCAGAATTGGGACAGTTGAGTACTTTTGAACGAGTTAACCATTAGCTGTATACAAGACTTTGTGGTTCTAGACAAGAAGATTTTATCTTCTTCAGAAGTTATCCCTATATAAACCTAAGTATGTAAAATAAAGTGACAACCGGGCATGACCAGTTTTCACCGGGGAGGTCATGATTTGAAGAATCTTCGTAGAGGTCAACTAGGCAATGCTACATGCCAAATATCGAAGTTCTAGGTCTTATCACTCCAGAGAAGAAACTGGAAAGGGCCTGGAAAGATGAAGAAGGCAAACACCGTATGCATTATCTAGAGTCTCATGCAGCTTATTTTGCTTTACAGTCAATTTATTCAAACATGAACAATATTCAGGTTCTACATTGAAGCTATAACAGCGCAACAAGGTGGGAGTCACCCCAAATATTGTAATGGAATTACTCGCAAAAATTGGTATTGGGCATTTGATAGGCAAATCTAAATCAGCTCCGGTCAATCTGCCGATGGCAAGTGTATCCAAGCAGGTTTGCAATGTAGGCATTTTAATTGTGAAAGAAAATGGATATTAGACAGATATATTATGGTTAGTCGCACTATAAGCATACTAAGTTTTAGTTCCTTAGTTGACATGTTTGCATCAAGAATTAACTGTCGGATCGAAAAGGCTCATGGAAACGACAGTCTTGTGTACAAGCTGTGAAATGAGATGGTTAATTTTAATACCTAGTATTCAGTCATTTGAAGAAACCAAACTTTTAAATGATTCAATATTTTTGAACAATTTCGGTAGAAAGCCAAACATGTATAAGGACCGGTCCTGCGAAAGGATTTCAAAATTTGACCAATGGTTGACGAAAATTGTTCGTATATATTGTTGCGCAGGCAAACGAGCAATGCCTCCAGAAACCATAACATAAAGATCATTGCGGCGATATAAAATTGTATCTCATAATCTTTCATAATCCCCGAGCAAGCTTGGTAGAGGACCACTAGACTAATTTTTTCCTGGGCCTCATAAAAACCAGGGAGAAGTTCCGGAGATGAAACATGGATAGAATAATATTTTAACAAGCCCTGTGTCCTTCACCTTTGACGTAGTTATCGTAAATTCTAATATGTGCAACTAGACGTCATGCTTATACTGTCTGCATACATCCAGTACTCTTGTAAGGGTTCAGGAAGGCGGACGATATTTTCCACTAACAAGCCACTGCGATGTTGACCATAAACGATCACAGAAAAAGTTCATTTTGTACAGATGCTTTCTGGTATATATCATCAAAATAAGGCATAGGGCTTGGTATAATGGGTAGACAACAAATGTCTTCCAGTAGGCCCACGTGACTTGACCTTTGATGAAGTGGATTAAATTAAACTTTTCACAACACGACATGATCTTTCTCTGATGGTAAGGTAACACAGACATTATTCTGTGTTATTTTGTATTGAATACAGTGAAAATCTTTTTTTGACTATATTATTAAAATAAGTGACATTTTTTTCTTAAATATCTGTATCTACATGATGTGCACGATTATATCGTGTATGTAGCGCTTAGAGTCTAAGTCAAGTAAACAGGTTACACTGTTTCGTGATTTCAACATGGTAAATGTGCCATTGAAAGCTCTTTCGAGAGTGTAATTGGCTACATCTAGAAGACTTAAATGCCATACAGAAACATTTAGACAGAACCAAGGGGAAAAGATGATGACGTTTCCTTTTTAACAATACAGAGTCAAGCATGCGAACGGCAAATCACGTAAGCCTGCCTTTGAAAAACCAAAAACAATGGGTTTTTAAGGCAACCAAGTAAGTCAACAAATTACGCAATTGGTAAAGTTGCTATGTTCATTAACCCCCCAACCCAAAGAGAGGTGGCAACAAATTTGAGCATATCTCAAGTTACTGTAAATAGAATAATAAAACGTGTACTGTAGGCCAAACTTTGTAAAAATGTAAAGTTTACAAGCTTAATGCAGCCCAGATTTAGAAAAGACATCAACAATCATGGTGTCTTAACTTACGTTTAAAAGAATTTTGTTACAGACGAAGCTGTTGTTTACCTCGATAGAAGCTAAGGACGTCGTCGTGTTATATTTGCAAAGGGCATGATGATGCTTCATAGCGCAAAATCCATTAATCGTGTTGCAAAGGACGAGAGGCAGAAGCTGGATCCAAATTGCAATCATTAATTTTAAAACGCTCCAGTCATTAGTGAGTGTATAGTTTTGGGCATAAATACCATGAGCAAAACCTCTCGTATAGACCAATTTTTACAAACTTCTAAAAAGGGGCGTTGTTGCATTGCCAAAAAAATGATCTTTTGGCTTAAACCAAATGTTTGCGTGTAGGCCTTTCACAGTTAATATACCCTGTTGGAATCTAATTTAGAAAATGGTAAATTATGTCAAGTAATATTAAAGCGTAAGTTTTGCAGCAATACAATCCCGTTAAAATAAATCTAGGTCGTTTTAGCGTTATTTACTAGATTACGGTTTCTAAATAAAGTAGGCATTGTGTACATTATTGTTCAAAAAGTTATGAAAAGGGTTAAACACGAAAATGTACCGAGCAAAGTTAAAGTATGTGACGGAAATGACGGTTTCAACTTACTGTATTCATAAATGCAGTCAATGTTAGGAATCCACTTTTCAATTGCTGGCACAACCCACTGTTTCACTACATTGGTGTAGGTTTGAACCTCAGCGTTATGAAAGTCAGATACGTTGCATTCTGTCAACAAACATTAAACGAATGTGAATAGATGCACTGTTCTGACTTTTGATTGGATAATTAAGATAGTAACTCGGGCACATCGACCTTGACCTCAATATATTCCGCCTGCTTCTCTAAGAATACGCATGCTGTCTAAATATAAGGACTTATGAAGAAATGAAAGTGTAACGGCGTATGAATAAGGTAATGAACATGTTATAAATCATCAGCACATAAACCACTTTGTCTGATACTGCTCCTAAATTAACATATCCGAATTATTTCTACTATGATCATTCCGTCGATAGCAGTCTTAGAGAAGAAAAAATATCTAAGAAATTATTTGGAAGAATAAAGCACTGACCATTCCACATATACTAGCTTGGTCTTTCCGAACATTACACTACGAGCATATATAAATATGATGATGGATGATGGTAATGTATTTATTCATTCATTTATATGACAACTTAGTTTAATTATCTTTCCTACCTTGACACTTATTATCAATGTTTGCAAAAATGTTGTAATTCACATATGAAACACTATTAACATTTGTCTTATTTCATAAAGGAATGAATTTCACTGTCCTTCACCACACGGTTTTTACGGCCGCTTCCGGATATCCACATTCAGAATTTACTGGAACACATGATAATTTCATTAGGATCAAAGTAAAGAAGGGTCAAGAAATTAATTCAAAATTGGAAAAAAGTATAACAAAGGTACTTTCTTGACCCTTCTTTACTTTGATCCTAATGAAATTATCATGTGTTCCAGTAAATTCTGAATGTGGATATCCGGAGGCGGCCGATGGAAAACTTACGGGAAACATGTTTGCAGCTGAAGACACACAATTAATGGAATGTAACGATGAATTTTATCTTAAAAGGATTAAAATAAATATATAATTTAAGTTAATGAGACAGGCTACACTCGGAAACACATTGCAACTGTTGCATTGTACAAACCGTGTGGTGAAGGACAGTGAAATACATTCCTTCATGAAATAAGACAAATGTTAATAGTGTTTCATATGTGAATTACAACATTTTTGCAAACATTCAAAAGGTCATGTCTACAAAAAACTAATCACCGTATAATAGACAGAGGAAACAATTTACATATCAGTAGCTTGAAATCATATCAAGGCCCTGAAGCAAGTTTACAATGTTTTTGACATACATTAGCATTTTCTTGTATGTCAAAAACATTGTAAACTTGCTTCTGTAAAACAGTGTCCGCATGATAACTCATGAAAGGCTTCACCGATTGAAAAAAAATTTCGGTACACATCATCAAATACAGGTCAAGTTCGACTTTGGGGTCAGTAGGTCAAATGTCAAGGTCACAGTGACTCTGAACTGTAATGTAAAACAGTTTCCGGATGATCACTCATGAAAGGCTTGACCGATTTAAATAATTTTTGGTACACACGTGCAACTTTATGAAATACAGGTCAAGTTCGACTTTGGGGTCAGTAGGTCAAAGGTCAAGGTCACAGTGACTCTGAACTGTAAAACAGTTCCCGGATCATAACTCATGAAAGGCGTGACCGATTTAAATAATTTTCGGTACACAGCTGTAACATCATGAAATACAGGTCAAGTTCGACTTTGAGTCAGTAGGTCAAAGGTCAAGGTCTCAGTTACACAAGTTATTGTTTAATAACTCAACTCTATGTCCTTGTGGCCATTCCTTTCTTATGGTTGCCATACTTCTGTGACAAAGCTGTATTGTGGGGGTATAATTCGTCACTCTTGTGACAGTTCTAGTTTTTCTTTATTTTGGTCATTTTATTCCAACGTGCTATCTTTTTCAGAATATTCCTCATATTTTTTTCTGACTTAATATCTGTTCTATCCTCATATATAGACGGAATCATTTTCTATTTACTTCCAATAAAAAACCCTTGCAATTTTGTGAATTACGAATGAAAAAAACATCTCCCGGACAGGACTCGATCTCGTGATACTGAGTTTCGACGGCTGCCGATTTATCCACTACACCCCACGTCTTTGGTGTACTTGTAGCGAATTATCTGTATACTGTCGCTTTTTAATTGATTGCGATTTATAGCATATGCTACCAAGTGGACATCGTGTATATTTGTAAATTGTCAACGATGCAATGGCCTTGGAAATTAATCGATGAATTTTACTGCAGGTTAAATATTGCCCCTTAAACTATGACTATATACTGGTTCTGTTACATGTTATACATCACACATCTTAAGTCATTTAAATGTGCCTATTGTCTTTAGTAAAACGATCTTTGTCTTCCGCATGGCATCTGCTCTCTATATTTTGAAAGCTTGGCCATGTAATATTTCAGATTCAAAACAATTGGCTTCAAGCGCCACGTTCACCCTTGTTTTACGGACTAAAGTCTTAAACGTGTTAAAAGTGTTAAAGTATCAAGGAATAATTTTTCCTCGTGATTTTTGTTTTAAAACAGTGTTTTGGACAGGACAGGAAGTAATAACGTTTTAAATTGCCATAGAAACTTTAGATTTTAAATTACTGATGATACACATTATGCAAACGATCCAGCATTTGTAATGTTCTTAAATGTAGAAAATGTAATTATTCACGAACGTTCTGCCATCAAACTGTCCTATACAATTGTAGAGTAAATAGAAAATAATCGATGTAAAAATGGAGGGTGAAATTTGCAACAGAAAACTTGTGCAGAAAGGTTAAATATTAATTTGCATATAAATTATAGTATAAAAGGGGTATATTATTAGTATGCCATTTTTCGTAAATAGTTTACAACAGGAAAATGACATGGTTCAGGAAATCTGGGAAAAACCTAATATGACGTTGTGTGAAATCCGACCATCATGCGTTCAATATTTGTATAATGTTTACAATAGGGAGTCTGATATACCTGTAGTCCATAGTACAACTGTCTGCAAGACGTTGAACAGACCTGCTGATACAGCAGTAGCGAATGTAGGTCTAAGTAAAAAACAATTGATTGAATCGTATTCTTATATCACTACTGCAGTACTTGAATGCCTCTTATTAATAAAATTCAACCCAATGACATAGAAACATATAACAAATGTACATTGTTTCGTTTATTATTGTCATAACGTTGACAGACAGGCCTCAATCTTCCATATGAAATTAGTGACAGCAATTCTTTCATTGTTTTTGTAAAGTTTGAATTATCGTGTAAATTGCTAGACTTTTCCTATGAAAGTAAGAGCATTGTTTTAAGTATTGAATTTCGTTAATTTTTTCATTAAATTCGGTTCAGTAATAAGAAAGTTATATTTTTGCATTTGCGGTTGTAATTTTACTGACCCCACTACAACGGACCTCAATTTATATATTACTTATTTAACCGATTTGACAGATATAAATTTAATTGTGCATTTCATGTCTGCATGGAGTTTATCATTTCCCCGTGAATTTATAGACAGACGGGGAGATGTGGTATTTAAGAAAATACTGACCATCAGAAAATTGCACACACAGTTTTATGACTTTAACATTCGAGATGTTATAAAGTTCCTGCTTTAGCTTGATCAAGCTTTCTTCCCCGGAAGATACAACGCCCGAAGTGGTAGAGAAATGTATTGCCAGACGATGGACCGACCTGTTACGTCGATAAACTACACGATTCGCCGGATATATTGATTTCCGAGCACGGACTCGTCTACGTTGTGTCCCATGGATACAGGAATCACATTTGGTGCAGTTAAAATTAAGGTATACTGAAATCTAACCCCAGATTACCGGAGCCTATACGGAGGTCTTATGAATGGCAAGGACTTATGAAAAGTGTTCAACATTAAGTCAAGTGTAAACGTGTATTATTCAGTACTATCATTAAGACGTTATTTATAGTCCAGTCTTTACCATCATATTTTATGTTCAAAGTTTGCATTCATCTTTGCATATATTCATTATTGTAATTAATTTTGTACATTTTGTATAGTGTTGAGTGTTTGATTACTCTTGTATGTTTAGCCTTGACCATACATCGTAACAATGATAACTTCTTCAAATCTGACGCATCGTTACAGATAAATGCACTCGAGTAACCCCTTTGAGATCAGACTTACATATTTATTTTACAATTAAGAAGTAAAGTTTGATTACAGACCTAGATAATTGTTTGCATACCTAAGGGCCAGATGTTACTACGTTTATTATTCTCAGAATATTGATAAACTAAATAGACATTTTATGAGCAAATATCTCAACTCCGATCTTGTTGGATCTAAGAGGAGAATACACAGCTTCTCACATCCTCACATGTACGCTCATCAAATCAAAGTTCATCTTGGAATTTTCAATGCTACAAATCATTGTAAGCTCTAGAAGTTTCTGCTCCGGCCTAGTGGCCAATCAGGATTAAGTGTTTATGACAGGTATACGATATACGGTCTTTCATGATGTCTTTAGACAGAGAACAATTGAAACTGAAGTACCTAAAATGTTGAAATGAAACCTGTAATATATTTTTCCAATTCATTTCTAATTTTGCAGCATAATGCCATTAATACCCGTTCAAAATAGACAGAGTTTAAACCTCTCCTGCCCATAGCTGCAACTAATATACTGCCTCAAAATGAACATGGGTAGATGGCGTTAAAGCGAATAAATAGATAGGCAACCAGTTATTAAAATGTTCGAGAACACACCGGTTTTACGAATTATGTTAAACTTTACGGACACAACATATCATTTGAAGCAAAATGATTAACAAAATGATAAATAATTTATCATAAACAATTTGTATATCCAAAGGCCAAAGAAAAATTGTTAAATCACAATATTACTCTAATCTATTTGACGTTTGAATACGTCTTACTTACAAAGTGACGTGTTAACATGTGAATTTGTTTGTAAAGCCCGTTTCGTACAACTTAAGTTACCAATATGCACAGACTGACAGTCGACCAAACCATCACTACTTAAAAAGATAAATAACGGATACAACCGGTAACAGGGACCTTAACGTAATAAACATGGTGAGGTGTCTTCCCCATGGAGTACTTTGCAACCGGACCCCATCAAATCTAAAAGCTTTGACAGGTATTTTCATTTGATGAACTTTTTAAAAATTCGCTCAACTGATCTTGCCGACATTCTTCCAGCATTGCAATCGTTTTAATTACTCTTATTACATTATGAATTATTAAAGGCATATCAAATAAATTGCCAGTCGTTTCTATTTTAATTGCATTAATGAACAGAATGTTACGTCATAGAAACATGACATTCAATATGCAATTGCCTAATGGAATATTTGTTATTTATTCGTGAAACTGTAAAATTGAAATAGGGAACAAGAGGTAAATGAAATATCTTGTTGCAACTTTATGTCCTATTGGATTCTTTTATTAGAAACGAGAAGGGTAGATGTACATAGATTCTGTCGGATGGAAGCTAGAACTTCATTTGCCAAGTACTTTAAACATTTTAATCTTTTTTATTTAGTGTTGAAAGCATGTAAACCTATACAGCTTTGGAAAGGGTTTTTCAATTTCTTAACAGATCACTCACAAAACAAAACGATGTTTATCTTTATTTATGAAAACATTATTTGTTACAATTTTATGACTATTGTATGGTTAGAACTTTCCAAAAATGTAGAGGTTTATAAACTTTATACATACCAATAACACTAAATTAAATTTAAAAACGGTTGAATTTGTTTGCGAATGAAATTCTAGCTTTGTTATGCGCTACTTAAAATTGAATTCGGTTAAATTATTTCCGTGAATTTAGCTTCACAAACGACATACGACATTCAAAGTTTAAATGACGTGCCAGCGCGACATACGACATTCGACATTCAAACTCTACAGAACTGCTTATGTTTGACTGTCGTGCTAGCGGGACATACGCCATTCGACATTTAAAATCTACAAAACTGCTTAAGTGCGAATGTCGTGCTAGCAGTTTTGTAGATTTTGAATGTCGAATGTCGTACAGTATGACGCGCTGGTACGACATTTAAAGTCTGAATGTCGAATGTCCTATGTCGTATGTCGTTTGTTGAGCTAACTTAAGGGAAATAAATAAATTATTTTTAGACTTCCGTAGAGTATACAGCAAAGTTTTGCGTTACCTTGTTACTCACTTTGTTTGGTTTGGACATGCTTTGAAATTTGGTTATATGTACAAGTTAGACGATGAATGCTTTGAAAGTTCATTCTATTGTAGATTTATTTTAAGAATAACTGTCATATATAATCGGGACAGCCGGGCCATGAAAACCGGACCTATGCATATATCTGTTAAGATTCTATTTCTAATATTAAAAGAAATATCGATAAATGACAATGGAAAGATACTTGCTACGACGTTTACATTAAAGTGGCAAAACATTACTTATGTATCACAGACGGACGACAGGGGGTCTGTCAACTTATAGCAAAGAAGCGTTAACAATTTATTCATCAGTGAGATAAATGGAAGCAAGTGTTATGCACTTAAAACACAAGCTTAGACAAAGAGCTTGACATGACAAAAACAATATTGCTACTTACAAAACATTAAACTGCGCAATACATTTGA